>JAGPOW010000346.1:36857-99431 GCA_030014935.1 Caiman crocodilus | reverse complement strand
GGCTCCAGGCCAAAAGAAAGGGACCTCATGAGCTCAAGCAACCTGTGTCAGATTAAGGCAGGAACGGGCTTCCATGCTGATGCCTTTCAAGCAGAACCAGACCTCCTTAGGAATAAGGACGTGGTACCAAGGCATGGCTGTGGCCACCCAAACTGAACTTGGGTGCCCTGGCTATCGGGTCAGCCCCAAAGGGGCTGCAAGGAACCTACCTCCATGGTGTAGTTGGTGTGCTTGTTGTCAAAGATCAGTGCCTCCTGGATAAGCTGGTGCTGTTGCTCCAGCAGGTCGATGTTGGGCTTGTAGTCGACAATGCTCTGCTCGTACTGCTTGAGGTGGTTCAACTGGTCCTCCAGTGTCCCATTCATCTCAATGGAGATGCGCCCAATCTCCTGGGGGAAGAAGGCAACAGCATCAGCTAGTGAGGCCAGGGATGAGCAGTCCAAGTAGAGACCATGGGCAGGCAGGGACGTCCAGGGGCCTCAGCCCCCTGTGCAGAGTGGCTGAGCTGTGCGTGCTGAGCCTTGTCTGGAGGCTGTTACAGTCCCAGAATCAATGCAGGGCTTCACTGGTTCCGATCAAGCCTGTGAGAAGGGCCAGGCAGGATGGAGCCTCCTTCAAGCTAGTTACTAAGATTACTTCTGAAGGACCAAAGGAGAGGAAGGAAGGACAGAATAAGACAGGTTGGGAAGGACATCCTGCGGAAGGATCATTATGAGATTAAAATAGGGGGCTGGGGCACCTGACTTGTCAGGAGAGGCTGAAGGAACTGGGTTTATTTAGTCTGGACAAAACTGGGGGGCGGGGATGTGATATCAGCCTTTAAGTCCCTGCAGGGGGGCTACAGAGGATGGAGCTGGGCTGTTCTCAGCAGGGGCAGATGACAAAACAAGCAGCAGCGGGCTCAAGTTGCAGCCAGGGAAGTTGACATTGAATACATGGGAAACTCTCTCGCCAAGAGGGAGGTGAAGCACTGGAACAGGTTACCCGGAGAGGTGGTGGACTCTCCATCCCTGGAGTTCTTTTAAGACCCGGACAAACAAAGCTGTGTCTGGGATGATGTAGTTGGGACTGGTCCTGCTTTGAGCAGGGGCTTGGACCAGATGTGAGGATTGCTACAGTGTGATCTATGAGGGAAAAAAAGCAATTACCTCATTCCCCCGTGATCCCCTGTGAATGGACCTCTCTCAGATAAGCTCCCTGGTATTCTCGCTAATCCCCTTTTTCTGCTGGCCCTGCAAACTCAACCTGGCACCCAAAAGCAAAGGTGGTTCTTTCCCACTATCACCAGTAGCAGAGTTTGTAGGCAAGCCGGTGGAGATGCAGATAACCGGAAGAGTCAAAACAAAAATGGAGAGAAGGCAGTTTCCACTTCTCCTACAGCATCCACCCCTCCAATGCCACAGGAACCTTGCATATGCTCCTGTTCAGCACTGTGCACCGGTATGGGGCCAGAGCACGCATGTTAAGTTAGTGGATTCCAGCCTTACCAGTGTCACGAAGACCATTACCAGATGCCTTATGCCAACCCCAGCTGACTGCTTACCAGTCATCTCGGGCATTTCCCGTCATCACCACCACCACAGGAATCCACTCCCCCAGGCACTGGCTGCAGGGTGCCATTTCCATGTTCCTCCCCTTCTCAGAGGAGGGCCCTGCAGAGCTGGAACACACCCTGCGCATACGTTGTTCCCAGCACATAAGGCCCCATATACAAAATGAGGGTCATTCGGGACTATTCTGTGCAGGCACAACTGGGGCCTTTTAGCAGTAGGATCCCATAGGTCACAACTTCCATCACAGATTAAGCGATGCTCAAGATGCGCCAAATGGGAGCTTAGTGGGAGGACTCAACTACACAGAGGAGTGTCCCTGAGCAGCACCTGTAAAGACACTTTTTCGAAGTCAGCATCCACCTGGGGAGTTTTCCAGGAGCACTATAAGTCTGAAGGCAAACCTTACAATACTGTAGTATGGAAGCCTCCATGCCAAGATGTCCTCAAGCACAAGAGTCCTCCTCCTCCCTACACACGATCAGGACAAAACAGCACTACAGCGGACCAGCTGCAGTGGCCCAGGAGGGGTGAGGCTCTCTGTAGCAGGCGTAGGGGTCAGACAAGGCAGAGGGTTTGCTCTGCTGTAGTAACACAGGCCCTGCATGCAGACATCTGACACTAGGTGGCACTTCCTCTCCGGGTTTGAGAGGCTGCAAGCAAATGGTTGGGCTCTCCCGCACACCAAGGCCTTACCTCCATTTTGGTCTGTATCCAGGGCCCCACGATGTTGGCCTGGCTGGCAAACTGACGACGCAGGTGCTCGTTGGACTGCTGCTTGCTCTGCTCATCCAGGAGGGCATGGTCTCTCTTGGGCACCAGCTGCTGAACCTGCAGAAACAAGGAGGCCCCCCCACCCCCGTACACATGAGCGATCATGGACTGGGAAGGGAGTGGGGGAAGCATCACCAACCAGTCAGCCACCTGACCAGAGACATGTCCAGGTCTTTGTCACTATGGGAGGTCTGAATTTCATGCTCCAGGGAAGACTGACAGCATTTCGAGTGTGGGTGCCAACTGCGAGAGTTGCATGAGATGAGGCAGGAGGCCCTACAGGGGCAGCCATCTAAGTAGGGGCACTGAGGTGATGGGGGACTTGGAGCTGGACAACAGTTGGACTGGTCTGCAGGCCCCTCCACCTTTCTGCCCATGCTGCCATAGAGACTGCGATCTACAGCATTAGTGTGAGCAGAACAGTGGTCTTGAGGCTGCCGAGTTAATGGGATGCTGGCTCTGCCTCCCTTTCTCCGAGCCCAGCCAGCTTTGTGGCCCACAGCAGAGGGATCAAGAACGGCTTCTCTACAGCAACTTATCGCTGCTTCCAGATCAGCCATCACGGCTGACGGAACCGTGCCAGGCACCCTTGGCAGGACAAACAGACCCCCCCCACCAAGTCTGAAGGGGCCATTTAGTCTTTAGAAACCCCAACAAGGGATGGATCAAGTTGTGGATAAGGTTTTAGCCTGATCCTATAGATAACCCACAGAACCCAGTTCCAATAGGTTGCTTTTCCAGTGGAGTTATTCCAACTGTGACTCTGGACATTTGAAACAAGCAGCCTTGGACAACTGAAACCTCTTGCAAGCAAAGAAGATAAGGGCTCATTTGTGCAAGATAAGGATTTGAAATCCAAGCCCCGCTAAGGTGCGGAGGAGGGGGAGGGCAGCGCTCTACTTTCAGGGTTCTGACCCCAGCATGGCAGATCCCTACCCTTTCCCATTTGGAGTTGATGATCTGCGGTGTGACAGACGTGTAGGGGTTGTTCCCAGACAGCTTGATGTTGTTGTAGTCCGCGATCCTCTGCGCCTCACTCTGGATGCCCAGAATGGCTTCTCGCTCTTTGTCGGCATCAGGCAGGGTGGATTTGAACTGGTCGTGTGCTGCAATCAGTCCCTGGAAGAGACCGGTGCTCCCACCGTCAGCTGTCTGGCTAATTCAGGTCACAGCATTTTAGCAAACCCTCCTAGTCCTGCCTTGCATGCTGGGGTATTCTTAGACAAGGAAAGCAGGGGATTCAAATACCCACCAGTCACCTGGAAGTTTAGGACCAAGCACTGAAGGCTTGGTGGGCAGGGTGTGGGGGGGAAAAAAAATCTTCAAACCTCAAAAGTTTGTAGGCCTTTCTAACTTGAACCACAATCTCTGGATCTCAGGAACCCACACCAATTTGAGCAGTATGAGAGCCCAGTAATGAAGCCCACTAGAAACAAGACACTGGAAGCTCTCCAATGAGCAGGGCTCGAGCAGACAGCACTGGCTCTGCAGACAGAGTGACTGACCAGCCTTCAGGGCTTGGGAAGAAGGCTATAGCAGAAAACAGCACCTTTCACTTCACCAGACCAATCTCTGCATGCTATCCCCAACAAGCCTTTGGCCTCCTACCTCTATCTCCTCGATGGTGTGAACGATGAACATGTCCTGGAGATCTTCCATGGCGCTCTCCATCCAGTTGTTGAACGGTGCCGCCCTCTTGGCATATTCCAGGTGCAGCTGGTCAATGGTTTCCAGCTGTTTCTCCGTTTTCTGTGGGGGTGGAACACAGGGCAGGGCTACGTTAGGCACAGACAAGCTGATCATCCCAGCAGGCGCCAGGGACATTTCCTCCTTGCTTCCCCTGGGATCCATGGTGGAGTAAGCACGTGACAGAGCTTTGCTTACCTCAAGGGCCTCTCTTCTACTGTGGGTCAAGGAGCCCAGAACATCCCACTGGTCACAGATCTTCTGGCACCGGGCATTCACACTGGGGGAGTCATAGTAATCCAGCTCGCTGGGGGTAGAGGGAAAGGCACAGATATTAAATTACGCCAGGCCCAGCCAAGAACAGATCAGAGCTGAAGTGCAGCAATTTACAAGGAAAAAAATCCTCAGTGTTCAGAAGTCCACTCTGACTCATTCTTCCAGTCTTCTGGATGGCTTGGCTCAACTCAGCCCCTTGGTCAGTGAATTTCAGAGACTTTGTGCCTGAATAGAGCAGGGCTGGGGCAGTTTGAGCAAGGCGGGAGGGGAAGGAGGGAAGGATGGGATGGTAGGGGTGTAATTTAGGAACCCCTTTCCTTCCTCTTCTGAGGCAGGACTGCAGGACATGCATCTTTAGCCTGGCCAGGTGGTAGCCTACAGCTCAGCCTGCCTCTTACTACTCCCTCTGGTCTGGAACTCCCCACGCTACCCTCAAAGAACCATGCAGAGAGACCACCCTGCCATCCACTGGGGAATAGAAGGCTGAAAGTCACTGCATGTGCGAGCTGTGTTGGGCACAGAGATGAAAGCCACACAGGTAGGGCAGGGATACCAGAAAAGCCATCTGCAAGGAGCTCAACTTTTGAGGGCCCCCCTGAGACTAGCTACAGAGCCCAGATGAAAGGGAAGGAGTCGTCACTTCAGGGCACGCGCTCACTTTGATCAGCAGCTCATCACAGACCAGGCCCTGGTAGCTCGTTCATGGAACCCAGCGTGTGCTGGGAGAGCTCCTGCATCAGGATGCTGAGCAGCCTCCGCTGCTCCCCCTGCCTCCTCCTGGGCTCCCGCATCGGGGTGTGTTTTCCATGAAGTCATGCTCCAAACCACACGTCCCCATTCCCAGGTTCTCTACCGCTCGAGCCGCTGGAATAAGGGCTCCATTCATGGCTTCGCCTGGCCTGTGGCTCTCAGTGTACTAATTGTGTGCAAGTTTATCTGACTGGAAGGAAAAAAAAAAAGGCCGCGGCTCCCTGGAATCTCTTACAATAACTGTATTCTAACAGCGCAGAAAGAGGGAGGGGGAGAGAAGGTGGAACAATACGGGCACTGTGTGTGTTTTGGGGAGAAAACAACCCTATTAGGAACCCATTCAAACAGAGGTGATCCCAACAGCCTGGGGCAAGAGCCAGGTTCTCCGCGAGAGATCTTCAGCGACAAGACCTGTAAAAGCTTATTTTGCCTCTGCCAAAAGTATCGCATAGTGCGTCTTTGTGCAGGAGGCATGCCATAGGAGAGCCACCCGAGACAGCTCGGAGACCTGCGGAGCAGCTTGTTCACCACACCAAGACTCACGGGCACATTACCACCTGAGCTACGTCAGGTCGCACTTAGGTTCTGCCGACGGAGCCGTGAGTCACACAGACCTTTGGGGTCCGACAAACAGAACCAACTGCTCTGCATGGAAAAACATCTCACGGAGCACCTTCTGCAAGAGCAAGGGCTGGCCTGGGCCCTGAATCCATCCCGAGAGGTGGCTGCATTTCACAGGAACTGAGGAGCAGCAGAGCACAAAGCACTGGACAGCCTGACTCACTTGAGCTCCTGGGCAATGGCAGCGATCTGCTCCACACGGTCCTGGTGAGCTGCCAGGTCGCTCTCAAAGGCCTCGTGCTTCCTGATCAGAGCTTTGATGTCAGACAGGGTGGCAGTCTCATAGTCCTTCTGCTTCAGCATGGCCTCTTTGCCTGAGGGACAGAGAGGAGCAGGAGCCATCAGACACCGGGTGGGCACAAGAGCGTGAAAGAAGGGGGCCGCTTTGATGTGCCCCACTCCACTGCGCACACCCCAAACCAGTTTCCTTACAGGGCATCTGGGAAGGGCTCAGGCGATTCCCTGGGCAGGGGAACCCCCCAGCAACAGGGAAGAGAAAGTTCCACAAAGAATAGAGTTTTTTTGAGGGTTTGTTTTTTTGTTTTTTTATTTTAAGCACATCCATCCCTCTGGCACATCCTGGAGCCAAGAGCCAGCCCGCCAAGGAAGGCAAGCTTCCCTTCGCCGACTCATCTGGCACCGCTTTTAAGGGGGCCGTGTTCGCTGGTGACCGAGCACACAATCGGCATTTGTGCGTTCATCTACAAGCTATTTGAGCTGGGAGCTCAAGGCTGGTCGGGTGAAAGTGCTGCTTTTTGGTTCCCGTCAGCTGTTGCCCAAGATGTTCTGCTTGGAAAGCACTGCCAGCAGTCAGCCTGGGCCCTCTGGCACCAGCCAGGAGCTGGTCTTGCAGAAGACTCCCCAGCTCGGGCGAGCAGCGGGGAAGTGGCTGCAGGGAGCTGCTACTTAGCTTCCAGGGAAGCGGCTATGGGTGTCAAGCAGGGCCTTGAGGCCTGGGTTTTGTTCTCACTTCTGTCACTGATGTGCTGGTAACCTCAACCATGCCACTGGCTTCCCTGTGCTGGCTGATCTAGAGACCACAACCTCAGGGAAGAGATTCCTGCATGCAGCACACAGGGCCTTGACTTTAGTCGCAGCTTCCAGGCAGGAGCTTATCTACTGACCTGTATGTGCTGCTCCTCATTTGATCCCGGGAAGAGGGGAGTACACCTTTGAAGCCCTGCCTGCTTTCAGGTCCTGGAAAGGTGTGCAGGAGAGGGAACACCCCAGGGCCCAATCCAAGAAACCCAGCCTTGGGACTCAAGGGAGGCCAGAAGGAGAATCGCCACCGCAGCACTGCACTCCCTGCCGAATCCCTACCACCTTCTGCAGGACTTCAGACAGTCAGCTGACCCATGTACAGCCAGACTTCGAGCTCAAGGGCAGCCAGCACTAACTACTTTCAGGGGTCCCTTAAATACACCAGCTGGTGGGAGGGGGCAGGCAGGCAGGCTAGGACCCTCTGCTCTTAACACCATTGCAGGTAGCGACAGGAACACACAAGTAGCCATGGCAGGCCATAATAGAAGTCACCACCCCCAGCAGAAGCTCTGACGGCCAAAGGGACAAGCCAGTTCCTCTACAGGAGTGTCAAAGGTGCAGCCTGCAGGCGAGCTGACCATGTGCCTCAGAGCTGACCCACGTGCTGCTGGCAGAGACAGTGTCTGCATGGGCCTGGTCTGGCCTAGGGGCCTAATGACTTTGACACCTACTCTATCAAAACAGAGCAGGAAGACAGCAGCTCTTGTGCAGGCAGACACGCAGTCAGCACGGCAGTCAGACCGCCACCCCCAAGCAGGGCAGCGTGAGCACCTCCTGACTGGCACCTGCCTCTCCAAGCAGCAGCAGACGCCTAGTCGCCCAAACGGGCCCCAGCACCAGACGGCCCTTTCCACAGATGAGCGTGACTGCATTTTTAAAGCAAGCAAAAACCAAACCCTGTAAATACTGCTTCAGACACTGTCCCTGGATCACTTCAAGCCCCTTCTTCCCATTAACGACCCGGGTGGCACTCTCCCACCCCGAAGGGATGAGAACAGCATTCCTTCCAGTACAGAGAAGGGATTACCGTATTTTCTATGGAATAAGATGCAGCTGCCATGCTGGAAAGCTCAGAGGATTAGCAGTCATGTCTAGCCATCTGGCTTGAGGGGGGAAACATGACTTCAGCAAGCCACAAGCCCGCTACCCAACCACAGAGCTTCTGAGGAAGAGGAAGCTGGCTAACCAGAGAGCACTCGCTTACGAGACAGCCTACAGAGCCAGTCCAAAAGCCTCAGCTGCAACTAGAGCTTCCACATCAAGTGTGAGCTTTACCCTTTTTCAGCTGCAAACACCTGCAGAAAGCCGCAGAGCCGTCAAACATGGCAGTGCCTCTCAAGTCCAAGCCCTGCGGATTTTAAATCCAAGGTGAAACATCTGGATTGCTCCCTGGTACCACGAGGACAGGACAGGTGTTTGCCTAGTCCAAGGCAAAGCTTTGAGCAGCAGCTTTGTCTGTCTAGTTTCCCTTTCTTCTCCCATGTGCGCGCCAGAGCCCAGAGAAACAGCACAGCTGCAGAACAGTGCAAGTTAGGAAGGCAGAAGAGGATTATGGCTAATGTTCAGAGTCCATGCCCCCTCTAGCACTACTAGAAAGCAAAGCATCCAACAGCCCTGGGGAATGAAGTAACAGGAGACCTGTTCGAGTGGCTTTACAGAGCTCCAGACAAGATCTCACAGCACCCGCTCCATCACTGGGACCGTGCCATCAGCTCCACAAGGAGCAGAAGCAATTATTTAGAGACCTTCGGCCTGGATCAAAGGGTGCCCCAGCTGTCCCTGGGCACAGTTAGCAAGCCTGGCTATCGTTCTGGCCCCAGGGAAGCAGCTACCTTCAGTCCAGGACTCATGGATAGAAGCTTTCTGTCCGAACTTCTCGCCCAAGTGGTCCAGGCGCTCTAGCCTCCTGATATCATTAAGCAGCCACTCTTCAAAGCCTTTCTCCGCTTGCTCCAAGTGCTGCCACCCGTTGTTGATGTCCTGTAGGTTAAGCAAAGGAAACGCGGCATTTGGGACAAGTGATGAGCTGCATCACGTTGTCAACAAGACTATGGAGCCCACAAGACATCCCAGCACAGCCCCTATTTCCATGACAACTAAGTCAGTTAGCCTGACAACCCACCCCCAATCCAGATATGGCCACCCTTGCCCCTTAGACATTTCCAAATTCAGTCTCCACACGTGTAGAGAAATCAGGCTGGATAGGATCACAAAGTCTCATAGTCCACCCTGTATCCCAAGGTGCAATGATTACATGCACACCCACAAAAGAGGGCTACCGTGCACTGGCAAAGGCCAGGAGCACTGCTTTGAAAGTCATGCCTCAAAGCACCAGCTGTCAGAGACATGCCCAGTTGCTTAGGACTCCGCTCTGTCCTCTTATATCCTTGCTGGCCTACACAGGATTTGGTGGAAGAGGCAAGGCTTGAATGGCAGCCCTTGCTCAGTTTTCCCTAAGGAGCACACAGGCCCTGCCTCCCTGGCACTTGCTCCAGCATGGGTGGGGAAATGGTACAGCAAGGGGACATAGGCACTTGGCACACTTGGCTACAGCACCACCCAAAGGGAAGACTTCCAGTTATTAATAAGTAGCAGATTTTTATCAACTCTCAGCCTTCTCCCGTCTCAGCTCTGCTAGATTCGGTGCAACGCACTGAGCAGGATAAGGCCCTCTCTGCTTGGGTCTCAAGCACCCTTGTTTCACACTCTGCATTTTCAACCCACCCCCACAGCCGTGGTTAGTGACAGAACAAGGAGCAATGGGCTCCAGCTGCAGCAAGGGAGGCTTAGGTTGGATATTAGGAAAAATTCTCTCACTGGGAGGGTGGTGAACAATCGGACCAGGTTACCTGCAGAGATGGTGAAATCTCCATCCTTGGAAGTTTGTAAGGTCCGGCTCGACAAAGCCCTGGCTGAGATGATCTAGCTGGGGCTGGTCCTGCTCTGAGCAGGGCGTTGGACTAGGTGACCTCCTGAGGTCCTTCCCACCCTTATTGTCTAGGATTCTATAATGCAGCTACTCACTGAAACCATCTTCCCCTCGGAGGGCATGAAGGCAGGCCTGTTGCTCAGCCTGAGCTTGGTCTGCAAGGTATTGAAGTTGATCTCCAGCTGACACTTCTCCTGCACTTTGGGAGGCTTGTGGACACGTCTGTAGTCACGGAAGTCTTCCAGCTTCTGTTGCACCTCCTGTATGGTTTTCTGGGGAACACGGTCCTCCAGCCAGGGGATAGTGCGCTTAATCCATTCCAGCAGCTATAGGGCAGGAAGAGGAGATGAGTGAAGTAGAAAGCAGGGAACAGCAGCAGAAATACACATCTTAGCTGATCCTTGAAGGATGGACTGCAGTTGATAGATACCTAGCAAGCCATCCCTCCCCTGGTCTTGCAAAGCACATGTGCCACTCTGCAGTAAGTCCCCACAGATGCTACTTCCCGGCCACGCAGGACAGCGATGAGAAGACAGTGGGACTTACATCCGAAGCCAGTTTCTCATAGTCCTCCATCAGGTGCTCATTCTCTTGATTCACAGCAAGCACTTTGCAAATCCGGTTAGCCGCAGTCTCGGCCTGCAAAGGAGCACAAGGGAGGGAAAAGAGTGATTTACACCCACCAGCCACAAAGCATCGGAGACAAAGAACAAAATGACACAACTTGTATGACCCCCACATGGCAAACAAAAGGAAAGAGCCACGCGTGAAGCTAGACCAGGCCCCTCAGAGCAACTTCCTATAGGCTTTATGGAAGATCTACCTGCACGTTTCATCGGGTAGGGGATTTTTCCCTTCCAAACTCCACAGGCAGAGAGACCTGCTTATCGCAGATACTGCAGGACCTCAAGATCCCATTGGAGCACTGCCCTGGCACTACCTGTGGTAGTAGGTCTAGGCAGAAATCAGTGTTACCAATGTGCTTCTACCACCTGCTTTGCCCAGGACTGTTCTGCTAAGACAAAGTCTCTTAATGAACCAGACATGTAGCTTGCAAGCATCTGGGGCACTCTCAGAGGGGCAGATCCCAGAGGACCGGTGCTACTGCAGCTAAATAAGTGAGGATCCCAGCATGGCATAAGCAGGTATGAACTGCAGGACCATACAGGCTGGCGTGTCTCCAAGGTAGGGAGAGGCTTGAAGTCCCTTATGTTAACATGTGAACATTACATGTTTTGCCCTGGGTGCTAGGTACACCCACATCTCAGGAGCAGGAAACTGGAGCAGAGGGCAGGAACAATCCCAAAGTAACTGAGCCTCTGGTAACAGCAGGAAAAAGAGACTCCGATCTGCTGGCTGCTAGCCCCTGTGCTCGTCTCTCTCTGGCCTCTTTCTGCTGAAAGCCTTAGTATCTAGTGGTATGCACACACTTACACAGACACATGCACACGCGTGTCTTGTGACAGCCCTGCACGTGGTGCTCAGTCACAAGCAAGGGCAGGTGGGCCACTGCACCCACACAATGGCCATGGGATAGTCCTGTCCTGCTTGAAGGAGCACTGTGAGGCTGGACTCGAGCAGGGGGGTTTTGCACAAGGGTTTGTCAGGTTCATGGTCTGGTGCCAGGACCCTTCTGCCACATACTCTGCTCCTTACTCCGCTCCCCTGGACTACTGCAGAGCTAACTCCTAAGCTACCTGAACGGGCGCTGCTGGGGTGATGTCCTACAGCTGCACTGTGGATCAGCTGGCACTGATACTACATGCACCCATGTGCTTCACTTGCTTGAAACAAGTCCTCATCCCTAGAGCAAAGCCCCAGACAGACATCAGTGCAGCACACAGGAGTCCTTCCTTCTCCTCAGCGTGGAAGGGGGCAGAGGGGGAAGCGTGAAATTGCTCCATACATGTTCAAGGGGGGGGAGAGAACACGTGAAAGCAAAGAAGTCAAGAGGATCATGTACCTTGCAGGCAGCACAGAAAGAGTCCAAGAGGAGGAGTTGAGAGCCAGACATCAACAGAAAGAGTGAAGAGGGTCTATAGGAGGATGGGGAGAGGAAAACAGAGCTGGGGAAACGAGTTGCTAACAGGAGACACTAGACATCAGGAGTCTGATTCCCTTCAAAACGTAAGCAGCAACGATCCAGATTCTCCACTGCCTCTGCATCCCACTGGGCACCACTGATACACGCCAGACATGCCCTCAAAGCAGCGCACACCAGTTGCCACCTCCAACCCCAGCCTGGAAACGAAGTGCGACACACACAAGCGCACGGGAACACACCAGCTACAAGAGGCTAATAAATACCAGCTGATGTAGAGAACATGCCAGCTGCGCTCCGAAGGACTGCGGCCAGACAAAGAACAATGAGAAAAAAAAAAAGGATTGTCCAGGCCAGGATTTCACACAACACCCACCCAGGGAGCGCCTGTGAGAAGCACACACTAACGCACTCAAACTCAGGCCTCCACAGAACAAAATCACAGGCCAGATGGAATACGTATCAAGTAGGCATGTTCTAAAAATGTTGGCTAACAAACAAGGCGAATGCTTCCAGCCTAGGCAGGATTTACACTTTAGTAGGCAATAAATGAATCCCGATCTTTAGTAAACACTGCTACCGCTGAAGAGGACCTTGTACCAACATCAAATTAGACAACAACGCATGCAAAGTGTCATGCCAGCATCTTAAATGCGTTTGGGGGTGAAGTCACTGTACCAATTAGGTATAGCTATGCTGTTTTGCCTTCAGGGTTTGCTGTGGCGCTGCAGAAACAACTCTGCACAACTCACAGGCACTCCGATTCAGACAGCTGATCCTCACGTGAAATAGCTGGCAGTCCTTATGCCAGCTCTTTCCTAGAATATTTGGCAGCTGAGACCAACTTAATGTCTGTCCCACATACAGGCAGCTGAATTCCCACCAAGGAAGCCACTTTTTGACTCTTTGCTCCAATAACACCCAAGGGGGTTAAGTTCCGGGCATCTTGCATTTGCAACCCACTGCTTCCGGTTCTCTCTCTGCCCTGTTGGACTGGTGCTGCCTGGATTTGTTCACACTGTACAGGAGGGGCAAGGAGAAACAGGCAGAGTAAAGGAGCACTGGGCCTTCCACCTGGACCTGAGCCTTGGGCTTGCTTCAACAGTGGTTCAAGAGAAAACCAGTTCTCTTGCAATGGGTTCCTCTGACCATAGTACCCACAGGGAAAGACGGCCTGATGGCACTTGCCCCTGTTCAAGGTTAATTCCAGACTGAGCTTCAAAAATGTGTGACGTGCTATGTAAAAGTAGGACAAATCCCACCCCATCCCCACCACTGGGCTATGAGGTATCCAAGTGCTTCAGTTGTCCCCTAAGCCTTCAAATTAGCACTGGAACAGCATTCAGAACAAAACCAGCCACAGAGCTGCATCTTGTACATCTAAGCTGCAGCTGCTCACACATAGACACTTAAAACGAGAACTCTACTGAGCTGGCATTTGGGCTCTAAGTGCAGAGGAGAGAGGCGAGCGTTTGGTGTGGTAAGGAAAGGAAGGAAGGGAAAAGCCACACGCCGTTCTGAAGCTGAAGAATCGAAAAAGCAGCACGGAAACACCCTCCCCCCACACCCGCAATAATCTAGTTTCAGATTTCAGTGGGCAGAATCCCAATAACATGGCACTCACCATGGTTATGCTCTCAGCAGCGGTGCTGCATAGAGAAGTGGGCGTACAAGTGATCTTGCCATCAAAGGAAGATCCCAGCAAGGCAGAGCAAAGGGAAGGGAGACCAGGCACTGGCTCCTGCACCCTTCGCTCTGGGGGCAAGCACGTGACCTGCATCTTCACAAGTGGCTTCAGAGTGCCCGAGTTGGCAGGCCTCTGCCCCTGGCCTCCACCAAAAATCTGACTTGGATGCTTGAGGATAGTTTTACCCTCCCCTGCTTCTAGCAGGCAGGGTTGTGTGGGAGAAAAAGTCATCAAGCTGCAGTACCCACCCCCGAGGAGGATGTTCTCCCCCAGTCTAGACTGGCCACTGACAGCTATACTGGTTCTGGAGAACGTCTGCTCTTTCCCCCTCCAGTCAGCAGTCTCAACACAGCAAGACCGAACATGACCGGAGCCAAACCCCTGGCAGGTTTTTCTTTCAAAGAGCTGCCTGTTCAGGTCTGCTCAAGGGAGACACAGTGTTTAATCATTTCTGGGTTTAACTTTTTAAATATATAAGTAAATAAAATTTCACCAGGGTTTACATGCCCAGCAACAGACACTCTCCACTGCTAATTTTTAATCCAGTAACATGGGGTCGAGTGAAATAAAATGGAGAGAGACATCTGTTGAACAGAAAAGTCTTGGGCTGGCTTCATTTGGAATTGTTTTTCTTCCTGTGCTGTCATCCCTGATGGACAAGGCATGCTCACAGCTCCAGTAATCTTTCTGGCTAGGGCTGTACATGCCTACCAGAAAAGCCCAAAAGGAAGGAAAGACACACGGGGCAAACCCAAATTTAAGCTGCGGTCAGCCAGACCTTTCAAACCATTCCCTTGATGTTATCCCACCCGAGGAACAGCCAACAGCACTGCCACTTGCAGAACAATCAGATTCACTTCTGCCTCGGCCTCGTCAGTGGAGGTATCCACCTCACCGCTGCAGATATTCAAGGGCCCTGCTGCCTCCATAGATGCTCATTTCAGCTAACAAGTCCGGCATCTTCTCTTAGCACAGCCAGGAGGAGCTGTGTGGGCGTTTAATTATGCCTCCAGCCCAGACACCCGATTGTGGGCTTTTAATTTCCATTTGGCTAACAGCTTGAGTTTGGACACCTTCCTATGCAGTGTGCCAGCCCGCCTCTGATGAGCTATGGCAAGGTCTTGTAACTGGATCACGAGGACATCTTGCCATAATGAAAGCCAACAGCATCAGCTTACTCTCATCTACATCCAGGAGACGGTACTGGGAAGATGCTGCATCTAGCACTGGCAGTCAAAACGTAGTGAAAAGGTAGATTAAAGAAAGGGTTATCCCCTTTTCCCTCACCACAATACTCACCACTCTGCCTTCTCAGGACAGAGGACTGACTGGCTGGCACCACCTACAAGTAATTTTTTCTTTTCATTGACAGCTATAATTTTTTTTTTTTTTTTTTTTTTACTTCTCTTCTGCTCTGAGTGGCCAGAGGTCATTCCAGCCCCATTTCCCCCACCGCGCTTCTCAAGAGCCCTTCACACCAGTGTAAGAAACACCCATGAGTTGCTTAAGGTACAAGGTTAGTAGCAGTTACACCAGACAAGACAGCTACAGCAGCAGCACACAACTCCACCCGCCAAAGCTCACCTTTTGAGCCCCCGAGAAAGCGTGGTAGAAGCAGGAAACGTATGTCATGATGGCCTTCTCATCGGGCCTGAGAGTGCCTACAATATCTGCGCAGAGAGAGAAAGGGAGGAGACAGCGTGAAGGGAGCAGGGCAGAAACCTCCAGGCCCCTCAGGCATGCAGCAGAGGGGAACAAGCACTTGCTTTGGACTGGAATCCAAACCTAAGCTAGAGCGTCTCAGCTTAGTGAGTCATTTTGTTGCTTCAAGCCTTCCCTGTTTAGGGGTTCAGGGTACTTTGGCCCTTGCAGACCTCTGCCATCCCCAGAAAGACAGCCTTACTTTAGTTTCAGCTGCTAAAAGGTCTTGTTTAGAGCTGCTGGCTACCAGATTTGGTGCTCAGCTTCAAAAAGTTCACTGGGAAGTTGCTTGCTTCCACTACTACTACACGACTTCCCCCACAAACAGGGTCCAGTCATGCATGTTTTAAAAATGATTTTTCCAGGTCACTCAAATTATTGGGTTATAGAATCATAGAAAATGAGAGTGGGAAGGGAGTCGCAACTAATCCAACCCCCTGCTCCAAGCAGGACCAACTCCACCATCCCAGCCAGGGCTTGGTCTGGCCAGGTCTTCAAAACCTCCAAGGATGGAGACTCCACCTCCTCTCTGGGGAGCCTGTTCCAGTGCTTCACCACCCTCCTCATGAGAAAGTTTTTCCTAATATCTAACCTCAACTTCCCTTGCTGCAACTTAGGGCTACAACCACAGAAGCTGGAGAGCTCTATAAGCACATGCGTGCTAGCTGAGGCCTGGTTTCCAGTCAGCAAGAGAAACCATTGTCATCTGCAAGAGAAGTTGGGTAAGTATGGTATGCTGCAGTTGGAAGTGTTACAGCAAGATGGACACAGCTGCCTCCGGTACCTTCTGCGCGCCAGAAAAGGCATGATAGAAGCTTGACACATAGGTCATGATGGCCTTCTCATCAGGGCGAGCTGTGTTGACGATGTCTGCAAGCGAACAACAAGTGTTAAAAATCAACCGAGGGGAGAATCCCAGTCGCAGTGAGTCAGACTCGCTCACCAACGGGCACCATTAGTGTCAGACCAAGAAACAAGCTCTTTGCCCTTCTGGAGTCCTGTGGGTGAGAATTTCTCAACAACAACAAAAATTAGCAAATGCTAAAACACCCGAGCAGGAGGAAGAGGCTGTTAGAACCATCCTGGCTGAACAAAAAGAAGTTAGCCGACCACGACCGAGTGTGAGCCACTTGCAGCTGATGAATGCATCGTGGGTGAGGCAGATGCTAGGGCTTCTGCTATTATTTCTTTTAAGGAAAAAGTGCTAGATTTAGTGGGCAAACCACCACCACCCAGAACAGGATTGACCACACCAATCTACAGTTCCTTGACTCCATCTTCAAACTGCTCGGTGCATAATTAGGCCACACTCAAAAAATGTTCATAGCTGAAAGGCACACCAAACCCTAATGGAAATGAATGAGACCTGGGAAAGACAGGCACGGTAAGGCAACTGGTTCAAGGTGGGATATGCTGACTACTAGAGTGAGAGGAGAGTATGGCTTGACAGGGTATAGTCCTGATGCACTGGATGACAAAACAGCTGATCAGAAACTGACTTCAAGCACCGAGCTGCTGGGAAATAAAAGCGTTTTCATGGTATTGTGCACTTAACAAAAGTCTCCTATAATCAACTAATCAGCTTGCAAAATTGCCTTTCCAAAACAAGCCAACTCATTTAAAGGGTGAGATACTAGAGTCGTTGGTCAGATTTGTTTCGATGAACTGGCTGAGGCTGCAAGCTTACCCTCTGCATCCAGCATCTTGGGAATGTCCAGGTACTTCTCAGCCACTTCAAAGGCATTGTTGAGATTTGTGACGGGGTCATCCTAGAAACAGGAGAGATGTAAACCTCACTTGGACATGTTATAAACTTCACACGTTATGACCTTCATCTCCTAAAAACCCAATGGCAAAGCTGCCCAGGGACCATGCCATGAGGCAGGCACAAAGGACACAAATGAAGCCTAATTTCCTCCAGCTTGGATACAAAGGTCCCTTCACCACCAACATCTGTCAGCTGAATTTCACCTGCTGAGCTCCAAGTCCCATTTAATAAACACAGCAGATTTTAATGTTTAAAAAGGGCTTTGTAGCATCTTTTTAAATCCTGTTTTCTAGCATGGAGTTTATGTTCTGATAAGGCAGGTAGCTGGTGTCTTTGATAAGTTTGAAAGGTGCTGGTTTGTGTCTGGAGAACAGCGTGAGAGGCAGGATGAAGGGGGGCGGTATATGCTACTCTCAGGATGGCACAAAAAATACAGTAGTTCATATTTAGAGACAGCGCTGCTACCACAAGTGTGTACCTTCCTGAGCTTGTCGTACTCGATGAGCTCTGGTCTGTGCCTGTGGATCAGGGCGTTGAAAGCAAGACCATCCTTCCAGCTGTAAGAGAGACCCAAAAAGTGTTAGACTGTTTCAGTGATACGTTGCCTTCGCTGAAGGGGTAGCAGATCCAAGTGGTCTGCATCTCTTAGATTTGGCCTTCAGGCTTTCCTTGACCAGGCAACCCAGATAAGGGGCAGTGGCACAAGCCTTTCAAATGTAAAGTGCAGCAAAACATGCGTGAGTTATTCTTTTCTCTTCCAGCCAAGCAGCAGTAAGAGCCTTGCTGGCCTAAACGGCAGGCCCATTGAACAATTTATCTGGAGGCCAGAGAGACAAAGCAAATGGGCCATTTCAGGCTGTTCTTGCCCTTCCTTCCAGCCAGCAGGAGCAGTTTGGTGTAAAGTATCAGGTATGAGCCGAGGCACTGACTATAGCGTGGTCTGCCCCACAGTTACCTGATGTGGAAATTCTGGACGTTGACATTCTTGTAGGGTGCCGTCTTCCTCTGACACCACAGCAACAAGCCTTCCTTGGCAGAGGTCTCTGCAAGAGTCACAGCAAATCGAGTCAATCCTCCATGGCCACATGTTTAAAACCAAGAACGTAACAGAAGAGTGGAACCAACTGATCCAGTGAAATACTGAACCCTGCCTTCACAGCCAGGGCGGAGCTTGGGCTGCACTTTGTGCTAGGGTCTGGGCCATAAGCCTCCGTGACAGCTCTGGCAAAAAGCAGAGCAAGGCAAAGGCTGAGAGTCCCATTCAGCATAATCCCGGGGCATGAACTTCCCATGCTGATCTCCACCATGGAGGTTGAGCCAGGACAGCTGCAAGCAGCACAGTGACAAAGCCCGTTCTGACAGCACTGGCTGACTGGAAGGACTTCCACACAGGGCCGTTTCTGACCCACCAACTGATCCTATCCAGCCTGCCGGCCACCACCAGGAGCCTGAAAAGAAAGGGCTGTGCCCCACCCTATGCCACTGCCACAGCTTGGGCCATGCAGCGTGCAGACTCCTTCATACTCCCCTTCCCCCCGGCTTCTTCTTGACACTGCTGCTGCACAGTCCTGGCACCACAGCCGCTGGAAGCCAGGCCCACGTGACACGGGGCACAACGCAATGCAGCAAGCAGCCATCCCGCCCACCCGCTGCAATGAGCCACTGCTGCACTGCTAAGAGACGAGTCTGTGCCAGCTGCTGGGGAAGGAAGAGGCCCAGCCAGGGCAGGTGGAGGCCTGGCTGCCGGCAGCCAGGGTACCAGGACTGCGCAGCACCAACAGGATGGGGGAAGAAGCTGTGGATAGAAACAGGAAAAAGAAGTGGTGGATAGGGAAGGACAGAAGGCAGTAACCGTCTCCCAGTTGAGCTCACCTTCCACAGAAATATCCTGAATAGCAAACCGAAGGATAATCGTCCAGATCATTCCCAGTGTCATCTTTGCATTGCCATCGACAATCTCTGAAAAGGGCAGAAAAAGAATTTGGCTGTTAAACACCCCGTGCACGGAAGAAAGCCTCCTTTTCCCCAGTGCAGCCACAGCAAACAAAGCTCTCAGGCCCAACTAAACTAAATTGGATACTTTTAAGAGGCACTAAAAAGCCACTAAAAAGGCCTGGTATTGTTCAGGGACTCAACTGGAGGGCAAGTGCTGATTGCACTGTAAGCACCTCTAGAGCCATTATTGCTTTGGGCTTAGAAACACTCAGTTCTGATGTATCCTCAACTAGTCCAGCATTTTGGCTTCTCTTCAATCCAGGAGAGCACACAAAACATCAGCAAACTCCCTATGCCCGAAGAAGGGCATTTGTCCTTTGCAAGCTTTTGGGCACAATTTTTCCAATGATTTAGTTGGTCTAATAAGACATATCACATCTACCCAAAGAACTTTGTCTGCCTTAACCAGTCCATGTTTTCCTCGCTAGATGACAGCACTTCACTACAGGACACTTGGAAGCTGGGACTCCCCCCACCCCCAATCTGAGTTCACACCCAATGACTCAAGATTTCTGAAGGACAGGCATGGAGCAGCAAGGAAGAGGTGCCCCATTTCCATTCAGGTGCGGCACAGGGCAAAGCCAGGGGGAATCAGACCAGGGATCTGAAGGTCACTATTGCTCAAGTTGCTGGAATCCAGGTCTGGTGGCTATGCAGGCTATTACTCATATATATTACTGTATATGGAGTCTGCTCCACCGTGGTCATCCTCCTGCAAGGAATCTCACCACACCTCCAACCTGCCCTGGACAGCTGAACTGGCAAGGAGTGGTTTCACCCAGTGCCATACAAATAAAGCAGTCACCTCTATTCAACTTGTAGTACTGATGCTGACCTGTTAGGAGGTGCATGCACCACCCCCTTAAAAGCAGCCCCTTAAAATCCACCTGCCTGGAAAAAAAACAAACACACAAAACAGAACAAGATGACTGCATTTATTTCAGCTGCACTGGGTAAAAAGGAGCCGAAGCCTTGGCACGTGACTAGGACAGGGTGCCCATGTCCTTAGCAAAACAGACTGCAGCTAAACACGGAATTTCTTGCGTCTCAAGTAGCTAAAAACTCCCTAAACAAATAAACCCTTGGATGCTCAAAGGATGAAGTCAATCTATTCCTAGAGACAGCTGAATGGTCACAGGAGAGAGCCAGCACCTGTAAGAGCTAAGAGGATGAATTGGCTGTGGCAGCTCAAGACCCCATGCCCCTTGCACAAGTTGGAAGACGCGTGGGTTTCTGGACCGGTCAGACCTTCAAGAAAGGACCCCAGGCAGCAGACTAACTCCACACTTGCAGAAACTGAGTTCAAGGCAGCCCAGTGCCAAGCGACACTGTGTCCGCGATGACAGGAAACCTGTGCTTTGCAAGTTCCAGAAGGTCTCAAGTCTCGTGAGCAATGAGTTCAATGATAACTGTGGCAGACTCTACGAAGCCACTGCCATCAGACCCACAGGCCGTCTCAGTGCAGAGTCCTGACACCAGAGGCTACAGAGGAAGAGTCAGCTGATCCTCTGCTACTTAGCTGTTTGACATGGTTTCTTATCTATTTTGCAATTCAACCAGAAAAACATAAGCAACGCTGCTCTGGACTATCTGACCACACTCGTTCCTCCATCGGTGGGGCCAAATACATGCAGCTGGAAGAGGCCAAGGCAGAAGTCAGTACAGCTGCAAAGAGCCACACGACTAGAGAAAACAGCTTAGACCCCGATGCGATAACAGGAATTCTGTTTTTCTGAGCCATAACAACTTCACTGCCAGCACGTCGGCTTGGCAAAAAACTCAGAGGCATCCCGAACATGGAGTCTTGGACGAAGGCAAAGAAAAGGGCTTTGATTTCTTTGGACACGTCCTTTGATCCAATTATTAACGGCAATTAGTTGAACAGCAGCAGGCACCCATCGTGCTGGCCGTGCCTTGAGCCATCATTCAAAAGTCTTATACACAATCACAAAATTATTGATTTATTTCTCGGTTCCCAACAATGCTTTTAAAAGGCCCTCAAGCATGTTTGGTTTCTCTGAGCACTGCAAAAGAGGCCTGCGTCTCCCTCCAAAGCCCTGTTTAATTCAAGACCTTCAGAGAGAGTAGACTGCATTTCCACATGCTGCTTAACCCAACACTTCCGATTCTGCTGAAGCTCATGTCATGCAACTGCTGCCACATTTAACCACAAGTTTAAGATCCTTCCCTCCTGTCCCCATTAGCATTCAAACTTCAATGTCCCAGGAAGGATTTGACTTGTTGGGGATTTCTAAGGCACCTAGTTTCAACCATGCCTTCTAGAGCATCGTGTATGTGCAGCTAGGTATTTGTACTGAAAAGTTAGCACTTATTCCAACTGAAGCAGTCCCAACTCCAAGTACGTAGTCTCCCCTATCACAAGCACATGCTCCCACACGAATCACAAGGATAGACCTTTTGCTTTGGGGCTGATTCTATATCAGCTAAAGCAAGACACAGGCAGGAGACGAGATGGACTCCACTGAGACGGCTCAATCCATGCCAGAAGTGACATTTACTGCACTCAGCTGGATAGCAAAATGACTACTGAATTTCTGGGATTCTCATACCGCTGCCTCCCACCCAAAGAAGACGCGGTGAACAGAACATTTTATAGAACTGAACAAATTCCAAATTTCTCTCTACAAGTTCACGTGATTGTAGCAGCTACAAAGCACTAGTTGAATGCAGTGTGAACATGTGTATCAACGAGTTTCTTCCCATTTACTTAGCCACAGACATTTAGGACTGTCCAAAGCATTTGCCTATTCCATCATCACCCTAGTATAAAACACAGAAATGAGGCAGAAGCAATTGGAAAAAAGAGAAAGCAATGCTTCAAAATGCATGGCAGCATCAGCGCAGCAACCCTAGGAGAAGTGCGCCAAGCTGTAGGATACCCAGAAGGCCCAAGCAGCCTACCTTCAGCCCCTATGGAGACCAGCTTGACTCCTTTGCTAGCGATGAAGTCCAGAGCTTTGTTGACGTTGTTGATTTTATGCACTCTCATCTTTCCCCGCTCTGGTTTAGGTAACCGCTCCCCTAGAGAGACACAAGAGCGTAAGATTCTCGGTTCCCACCTTGAGGTTTACTAAGAAGACTGCTGGAAAAACCAAGTAAACCTGTAGCAGGAAACAAGGCCTTCTCTTTGTATCAGGGACAGGAGACGAGTCTGAGCAGTTGCACACGTTTTGAGCAATTTCTTAAAACATGCATTATAAATAAAGGTACTGGGGCAGAGGCCATTGTAGCTCTATAATTGTGCAGCACTTGGCAGGATGTGGCCCCCAAGTCCTCAGCTGCTATGGTAATAGGAATGGTGAATAATTTCAGAAAGCAATCGAGCCCATCTACATCGCAATGGCATGGACTTGTATTGTGGTATCGAAACACGCGAAGGAGAAATCAGAGCCTGCTGCACTCACAGAAGAGAGCCCGGGCCAGAGAGCTCGACGTCTCAGTGGGGGCAGATGATAAAACAAGGAGCAATGGGCTCAAGTTGCAGCAAGGGAAGTTGAGGCTGGATTTTAGGAAAACCTCTCTCACTAGGAGGGTAGTAAAGTGCTGGAATAGGTTACCCAGAGAGCTGGTGGAGTCTCCATCCTTGGGGGTGTTTAAGGCTCAGCTAGACACAGCCTTATCTGGGATGATGTAGTTGGGAATGGCCCTGCTTTGAGCAGGGGTTGGACTAGATAAGACATCCTGAGGTCCCTTCAACCCTCGTTTTCTACAAGTCTTACGGTGGAGTGTAAGCCAAGAGAAGGGAGCCATGCGTGCGGTCACTCTGTGCCCCCTGTGCAGCAGAGCAGGACTCACCTGAAATGACCTCCAGAAGCAACATGAGCTTGAGACCATCGCGGAAATCCTCGTCTATATTCTCGATCTGCGTGCCGGCCTTCCTCAGGTGGGAGTTGCACCATGCCGTAAAAGTCTGGAAGACACAGGGTGGGATTACGAGATTGTAAATCAGGCTAGGAACAACTGCACGAGCTGTCCACCTTAGCTTAAACTTGTATATTTGGATCCAACACACCCAAACAGGGTGCGGTTCTCATCTGTGCACACCTATTAGTTTACCACTGTACAGGTTATATTTGTTGTGTTTACTCCACCAGCTATTTTCCTTTCATCCTTTCACTGAGGCCATCACACTCCAGTGCAAAACAACAGTGCCCGAAGGGTCCAGCTCACTCCTCCTAAGCCCATTCCAAGAAGCACTTTAGATAATTGAGACTAGACAGGCTGGACTTGGTAAGAGTTCAACCTGACCAGCTGCCACTTTCAACCGCCTCAGGACACATTTAGCAGACACTTTAGGGCAGCGAGGATT
Source organism: Caiman crocodilus (assembly GCA_030014935.1). Classification (NCBI taxonomy): domain Eukaryota; kingdom Metazoa; phylum Chordata; order Crocodylia; family Alligatoridae; genus Caiman; species Caiman crocodilus. The sequence goes on along the minus strand of JAGPOW010000346.1, from coordinate 76,282 downwards.
TTAAATAAGCAAAACAGAAATAGGCCCGTGGTGTGCTACAAAGGTACTTTGTTCACAGGAAGCCTGAACTGCTGCAGAGCGCGTAAACAATTCTGGCACCGGGCTTCAGGGGCCGCCATCTGCCTAGAACCGGACAACCCCCAGGCTATTCTGAGTTTCCTGTGGTCTTCGTGTGATAGCAGCCTAGCAATATCGAACGACAAGGCCCAAACCTGCGTGTGGTCATTCGGCAAACGCTGACGCTGCCAGACACCACGCACTGAATGGCAATGCGGTTTGGTCACCAAACTGCGTGAGGTGCCTAAGCTTGCCAGAAGCTGGAAAGAAGTCTACACGGCCCAGGCCCATGCAAACGCAGTCCCCACAGCGAGACAAGATGGGTGTGCAAGACTGTTCTGACCGTGTGCTGTTGGTACAAAGTCACTACCATCAGACATGAGAAATGTGCAAGACTGAGGTGTGACTGCATGCCGTTGGTCTGAAGGACCCCATCATTTCCTGACTGACAGTTTTCCAGGTGCGTCGCGCTCTAAACACACGACATTTGCAACTCTGAACATGCGACACACGCATGCGATTAGTGCTGCCAGGTGAGCACAGGGAACGGATACGGAGCTGGAAACAGCCCAGCACAGAGCCTGCAACCAAGCACTGTTCGTTGTGACAACTGTTACTAACCCAACTCACTCTGACGCTCCCAGATAGGGACTGCTCCACTGCTCCTTGGCTCTACGCACCATCTTCGGAGCGCAAACACGGGCACAGCTGACGCACAACGCTCTACAGGCCAGTTTCAAGAGCTGCCACAGATCTCCCCCTTCATTTGATGGAGAGCACTTGGAAAAGCAGGAGAACTACAGAGCAAAGGAAGTGAGAGCGCAGGGCTGAAGAGCCGTCCTTGGCAATCCGAAAGCCAGCCATCTGTCTCGATTCTGTACGTGCTTGGGAAACGGCCACACCTGAGCGCGATGTCTTCAGTACTGGAGTTTACACTAAGCTGCAAGTGCAGACCACAGGCTTGATGAAGACAGAGACCAGGGGCTTGGACTAGACGTCTCGAGGTTCCTTCCAACCCTAACTTTCTATGAATAAAAAAGCAGGCTGGGAGTGACGGAGGAGAGGGCATAACAGGACAGTCATTCTGCACTCTCAGGACACAGAGAAGTTATCACAAAGCAAGTTAGGACTTGATGTTAGTGCAGGCCAGGGGCTCAGTAGGCAGGGGAACGTGCGGATGTACCCACATCCCGAGCCAAAGGCGGAAGCATTCCCCTTCCTTCCCGTGACCAGTGCAAGGTCGCCGTGAGCACCGCGACGTGTCCTCTGCAGCAGCGCTGCTCAACCCGTGCATTGCGACCCAAAAGTGGATTGCAAGAATATTTCAAAGGGTTGTGAGCTGTGGCAGGGCAGAGGGATGGCAGGAAGGCGCTGTGTGGCCGGTGTGGCTGCATGGGGGCTGGTGCCTGTGCTCGCAGGGGCAGGGCAGCCGGGAGACACTGCTCGGGAGTGGGGTGGGGGGGCCATGACCAGGCTGCCTGGCGCAGTGCAGCAACCCCAGCCCAGGACACGAGGGCCGCTGCAGGCCTCTCCTCCAGCCCATGCTGCCCGCATGAGCTGACATCACCACAGCTACAGCGCTCCGGCCCAAGCAGGACGGGGGCAGCTGTGGTCCCCGGGTCAGGACAAGCCGTGGATCTTTGCAAATGGGTCGCAGTAGGAAAAAGGTTGGGAACCAGTGCTCCGGTGGACATGTTGGCCTTCGGAGAACCGTGAGCGTGCAGCAGATTTCACAGCCTTGTCACTTCAGAAGTGCATGCAAGTCCCACCCAGACCAGGTCATGGAACAGAAGTTACAGTAAGGAGATTAAAGGGAGCTTTGCAAGCCTGAAGTAGGACTACCATGTCGAAACCAGATCAAGTCCTAACTGAAGGCTAATTCTAGAATGCTAGGAGCGCGTTACCAATCCCCCATGTATCCTGGCGCGGGCAGGGGAAGCTCCAGCGCGTAGCTGTGTGGTGCGACAGACTATTTCCCACTCCACCACCGCGCAGTCCTCAGTTCAGGCACTTCCCACTCCCCTCCTATTTCAGGCTGGCGGCCTGCCGGATGGATTGCAAAGTCCTCTCTGCAGCCCGGCTCCCAGCCCGAAGCCCCCAGACCATACCTAATGCAAGAAACAGCCATTTCCTGCTGCTCCGTCTAAACTCATTACCGCTGCCTTTTACTCAAATGAGTTATGGCCTGGACGCACAGCTTTTATGACAAGGGTGTAAAGCTAGACTCTCAGACCTCGGAGCTGGATTCCTAGTTGTTAAGACTCTCGAACGCTGGGATCAGGCACGTGGGCTGCTTCCTGGAGCAGCCTGCTCTGGGGAAAGGCTATTGGCAAGTTGTGTGTCATGCTAGGAGGACTCTCAGCCTGCCCCCACCTCCCTCGAGGGAGATGAGCAGCAGATGCAGAAAGCTACTGTGTCTTTATTGCTTCATATTTGTTGACCATCAGCCCGTTTGAGGTTATGTAGTGATGCTTCTGCCTCCAAAAAGGGACCGTGGGTCTGCGATCGCTTGGAAGGATGCTTTCGAATTCAAATAGCATTGTCCCTTTCCCAGCAGCGCAGTACTACGCAGAGTTGCCGAGGACTCGGAATAAGCCCCTAGTTCTGCTGCTTTAGTCGTTCCAATGTGGGGGAAGTTCCTTCCGCTGTAGCTGCCCTCCCTGGAAGTGTTTGGCACAAGCCCCACTGTATCGTGCAAAGCTGAGGTGTCAGGTCCCCAGCTTTCAGTCTCCCCCTAAATGAGGAAATTTTATGGGAGAATTCCCACCGCCAAACCCTGCCACCGGCTCGGCATCCGGCTAACAAGTCTTTGCTAGGGAGACTGGAAGAAACAAATGATTCTTGGCAGGCTGTCAGCAGATGGATCAATTCTCAGCTCGCAGCAGGATGAACCGCAGTTCCTCCACACCCTTCACTTTGTGAGTTGTTAGAAGACCTTTAACCTGCCATGAGGGTGAGGGCTCAAGAGTCACATCAGAGCCCCTCAATCTTGAGACGCACTGAGGTGCCCTTCTCCAGGGCATCTTCCGGGGAGGGAGAAGAATGAATCACCTATTGCCCTTACCTTTTACAACCACACACATGTCCTGGGTCTGAGAGCCCTCCTCCAGCCTGCTGCTGCCTGGAAAGGATGGGGATCAAAATGCATCCTCCTGCGTCAGAGCATGGCCCCTCCTAGAACGGCTGTGTGGCACCTCCATACCGCCAGGAAGCAAATGAATGAACGGGGAGTATTGTTTCACCCTAAACACTGCTGGCCAATCCCTAAGTGCTTCAGTGAGCTCATAGCCGGGGAATGTTGCAATGACAGGTTTTAATGAGCCATTCATCTAAGGAGGGGAGGGAGAAGGAGAAAGCATTTCCCCACTTAAATGGGAGTATTAGATCAGACAAGGCTCAGTTTGTCTAATAAAAGATATCACATTTATCCAAAAGAGTTGAAAAAATTGTTCTTTGCAAGCTTCCGGGCACAAACGCCCTTCTTCAGGCCCAAGGAGAGTCTGCCGGTGTTTTGTATTCTCATGCATTTTTAAAAGGCGAGAGACCCCCCCCCCGAATTATAAAAGCAAAGCTGTTTTCTCTTGATCAATTGACACCAAACCTCAACACACTGCCACTCCGCAGAACAGTTTGACTCGAAGGATTTGACATGCCGAGCGGCTTTCTCCCAACACTCACTATTGTGAAAGCTGCCCTCAAAGGAGAAAAGAGAAAATCAGCATTTCACAAGGATCTGGCTTCTTTAAAGTGTGTGTGGAGAGGGCAGGGGGAGGAAAGGAATTTCAAAGGCAAAATCAAAGGTTGAGCCACATCAGGAGGAAGCAATCCTGTAACTCAGCTCTCAGCAATGAAGTTTATTTCAGGAAGCGGCAGGGAGGGGGGAACAGCCTCAGGACACCGTGTGCTCTCAGGCAGGTAAGGAGGCTTTTCCAAGCCCACGGAGCATTAGGAAGAGGATCTGGGGGTTCCTCCCCACCGTGCAACTAAAACAGAGCCAAAAATCGCCTTAACTTGCAATGAAAGACAAAACAATGAAAAATGAGCCAAGTTCAAAGCAGATCTTTGGTCTGCACAAGGCAAGTCGTGGGCTTCTTCCAATCCCGGTATCTCACTGCAAAAAAAGCATTCCTGAAGCATGGCAAGTTCAAGGGAAAATATACAGGCCAGGAGTGAAGAGGGATATTTTAAATCCACAAAAAGCATCACAGCCTTGGCTTTGCCAGGAATTTCTAGGAAGTCTCATCTGTCCATTTATCCCCCTCCGATAGCCATGCAATTGCTTGTCATGTCCATGCCTGTGGTATACCATGCTGAAGTTACAGGATGCTGGAAGAGAAGAGAGCATTCCCACAGGAAGACGCAATGCACTCCTCAGGAGTGGAGCTGGGCTCCAATACTGATAGAAACCCGTTGCAAACACCAAGACTCCCCAGCCTTTGAGGCATATATCAGCCCAAATTGAAGAGATGGGTGAGCAGAGACCCTCTTGACATGACAAGACTGAAGGCATGGTAAGTCAGCTGCAGCATGTGAAGCAGGTCCCATGAATTGGGGCTCAGGCTCCTAATCACTAGATTGCATTTCCTGTGCCAGCCACAAAAAGGAGGATATGAAAACCAGCTTCAGAACCATCTGGTCTTCACATGATGGGCTGACTGGCCACAGCTTAGGCAATCTGGGTTTCGTTTCAGCTTCTTCTCCTTGTACTTAGTACCCTCAACATGTGGAAAGGGCTGTTTCCATTCCCTGGCATTGTCCTACCACAGTGGTTTCCAGCCTGCGGTCTATGGACCTCTAGGGATCTGCAGACTATGTCTACGGGGTCTGCGAAAGATGACTACGATCAATCAAAAGTACGTCAATATCCAACACGTCCAAAAAGGGACCGGCACCTGAAGAAAGGTTAAAAACCACTGCTCTACCTGCCTAGGCGGCTGTTTTACCCTCGATTGCCAGCTGGGTCCTTCAGAGATGCTGAGCACTAGACAAACCAGCCAGTAAGTACGGACAAGCCGACAGCAACGATCTCCGATGCGTTCCACCAAGGCACAAGTAAGGAAGCAGACCTAATCCTTCTCACCAACCCATGCTGGCCGCCGGTAAAGGGGTTCTGGCAAAAGTGGACCAACAGTTACAAGAGAAAATCTGTTGAATAAGAGGAATACAAGCTAGACCCCTCCACATCACAAGTTTAGTCTGCTCATGCATACCCATCACAAGCTCTGCAGGATCTGATCATGGGCAGATGGGGCTTGTGTCTTCTGACTACGTTCTCTTAGCAGAACCACCCCCGTCCAGCCACCAGGCATGGGTTCAGTACTGACTCAGAGGAAAAGCACCACCCTGCCTCCAAACCAGGCACAGCTCTGTGGAAATCATGATGGGGATGGCCCAACGGAAACAACTCAGCTCAGCTCCAGAAAGCCACGGCAGCTTCATCCACATGCCCTCAACGTTGCCAGTTCAGCTCCAGTGCTCTCCATGCGCAAAGTTCAGCTTCCACCTGGGTTAGCAGAAAAACCTCCCTCTGGAAGATTGCCACCAGCTCATTACTTTGGGCAGCAGTGTGAATCCAGGCGTTACCGAAGCTGAACCTGGAAGCTCAAAAGGTGACTGCTCATGGCAGCTCAGAGCATGCATAAAGCATGGTTAGGATACGCTTACAGGAGTCTCTTGACATGGGCATATTGAGGAAGCTTTTGGTATTCTCCAGGGCGTTCCAGAACGCCGATTAAAGTGGCCTGTGAAGCAGTGATGGCTCGAGCTACAACCGTCTTTCACTGGACAAGTAACCTGCTTTGACAAAGATGTGACCTCCGTCACCGCCAAGTACATGCTCCCCAGCTTTCTGGACCAGCAAGCCAAACCCCAGAAGAATGCCTCCAAGGCTCTGCTCCAAGCCCAGGCTTGAAATACTTTCCCTAGTGACTGCTTAGCCCCTAGAAACAGCACAAGTTTGAGTGAATGCAGCTTCTCCCAAATTCCAGCAACCAGAAGCAGGCGCCCGTTTTCAGTTGTTCTGCCCAGAAGAAAATGCGCTGGTGTCGGGCTAGGTGAGAGGCAGATACCATGACAGACACACTGGTATGGGTTTCAACAGCGCTATGCCTGGAAGCTCTCCAGTTTGCACTCCAAACAGACGGTTACATTTTTGTTTCACTCAATTAACCTCCAATTTCCACAAAGTGACTTTCACAATAAAGTGCTCCAAGTAACAAGCCTGCTGCGAGAATATTAAATGTGACCGAAGCTCCCTGTCCGAGGGACATGGGATAATCTAGATATAGGATGCACATATCTGCTTTAAAATACGCACAGCTAAGGCCAAGCCTTCATTTATTCTCTATTGCCAAGTTATAAGGAAAATCATACAGGTTTAAACACAACTTCCTCATGTTGCATTTAGCACTTTAGGGCCCTACCAGTTTCCTGCACTGCAAGTTTCCCATATACCAGGCAAAGTTCATACACAGAAGCATTTATACATCTCTCTATCTCTATAGATATAGACAAGGAACCAGCAGAGAGTGGCCCCATATGTACAAAATCTCCAGAAAGAAATGAAGACCTGCAGAACTCGGGCTGAGTTAAGCATGGCATGCTTCAGTACCGTTTCGGTCACACGAGGGCAGCCCCACCAGACGTGCCTGTATTGACTTGCCATTAGGTTTAACTGCATTGTATCCAACTTTGCCAGTTCAGTGTACTTTACCACGTCCCAGCAAGTGCTTTCAGCCTGGCCCGGTTAAGCCACACTTTACAGCAGAGGACTTTAGGGGAAGGAGGCTGCCTTGTTTACCATGAGGTCTGAGAGCAGACGAGCAAGGACCAGCGATTAGATGCTGCTTCGCCAGCCAGAACCATAAGGTCAAGCTGTAGAATGGAAGTTTCCAGGGGAGCCCAGCTCCATGTGACTGGGAGATCTGGCAATTACGGAAGTCATTGAAGTCAGCCCTGGCTGGGGCGGGTGCCTACAGCACTGCCATGGACCCCGACATACAGCAGGCCTGCCTTTCATTTGTAGGCAAGGCCAGAAGACAGCCCATGTGTTAGGTTTTGGACAAAAGCTGCCGTTCAAGAACACGTGGGAGTCCATTAGCAGCTCATCTTTAGACCTGGTGGTGGGGTCCTGAGCCGTCGACAGAGGTTAGCATCATGCTTATAAAAGCGTTGCGCAGTTTTGCGCACAAGCCACGTTGCACTGCCAAGCTCTCGTGAATCAGTTGTGCTTGGACTTCCAGCTCTCCCTGAAACTAAGGGACAAAAAAAATTAAGAAAATGCAGGAACTTGTGTCCCAGGGCTCTGAAGGCACTCACACTGAGAAGCAATTTTGTCTTTGATCCGACTACGGGGTCCCCGAGTCCCCCTGTAGCACTGTTAATTTGTGACCAAATCCCATACCTTGGTTAGTCATGGCGACTATAATAATGCTCAATGAGCTCGTGAGGCAGCCTCCAGTGCCTGCCCGTTGGGTTTTCCCCAATACACAGCTTCGTGCCTTCTCCCCTGCCACCTGCCTTTGGGAAGAGTCCCTCATGAATACCCCCGTCCTCCTTCCAATCCTACCTGTGTCCCAATAGCTACAAAAGCCTGATGACAGTTGAGGTAGACACCACCACCCATGCTGACCAAAACAGCCTCACGTCCTCATACTCCACTCTACATCCATCTCTTGACTCCTGTCTTATGCTTAGGCGATAAGCTCATCGGGGCAGGGAGTAACTTTTGTTGCCCCAAGACTCTAAAAATGATGCTTCTAGACTCAAGTTCTGGAGCAGGAAAATGCACACTTTCTACCCTGAGAAAACAGGGCCGCTGTGGGACTGCTCTATGCTCACCGTCTGCTGCTATTTGCTTGAGCCTGATGCCAATTCCACCCTGCTGGAAATACAACTACGCCAGGACTGACCTTAAACAAGAAAGGCTGGGTCACCTTCAGTGGGGACACAGAGGCATTTGCACTCCAGGGCAACGAGTCCGACTGGGCAGGGCCTGGCAGGACTCCTGAAATCAAAGCACTGGGCCGCTCGCAGAAGGAGCTCCCTGCAGACACGGCTAACAAGGCTGCAGCAAAGGACAAATCCATGGAAGTGACCCCCAAAAGCCTAAATCCTGGCTTGAAATTGCCTGGTAACACGAAGAACCTGCCCAGCACCCAAAGGACATGCACCGATTTAGCCAGCATGGGGCTCCCGGACAGGAGGGGCCTACCATCCACTGTTGGCTTTTTCCCCAGAGCTGCAGGAAGCTCTGTCCTGTGCCCGGGCTTTAGTGCTGAAAAGGGAAACCGGACTCTCCAAGAAATCCCATGCAAGAGATATCCAGGACCCTCACAGGCGGGCAGCATTTGCACAAACCTGTCAGTTCAACGATACAACAGGTGACTTAATTGGGTTCAACAAGTCAGCATCTCCTAGAACGCAGCACAGGGATTTCTCCGATTAAGAAAAATGGTAGCATTAAGGTGCCCGATATCCTAGTAAGGGAGCCTCACAAAAACCGTGTCACCTACTGAACTGAGCAAGACGGAGAGCTCTGTGCAGGCCCATTTCCTTATCCACGCTGGCCTCCACCGCTCCTCTGATGCAGAACGAGGGCTGGAGCGCATTAATCTCAGCCCTTTATTGCTGCCATTACTCACTCTCTGCCCTCAAGTGTGCTGGATCGAGTCCCAGCGACGCTACAGCATGGCACTTCCCTTCCTGGTTCGAAGAACAGAAAATGTTAACAGCCGCTTAGCCTGAGTTTTTGCCCTTCCTCCTAATTAGTGCTCAACAGCCAGTTTGCTGATGTTATGCAAGTGTCTCATTAACCTGATGGGTCAGGATAGGAGCTTGCAGATAATCAGCTCAGGTTTCCCAGCAACCTGGTACACTTTCAAGATTATGTGGAGCGCAGAGGGCCACTGATTTTAACACAGGAGGTAATGCAAGAGGGTAGCACCTGTATTTGCCGAGCGCTGTGTACACAACGGGGAGCGGGGGGACGGGACAAGGTCCCACGAAGTCATGGGTCTGCAGCACCCCCACAGCCTCAACACTTCTCTTCCCATGATTACAGCGCTGGGGAGGAGCAAGACAAGAATGCTGGAATGTCTGACTCAGTTGCTCCATCAGGGTTTGGCCTGGCACAGTGACAGGTGTGCTTTGCCGTTTGGATTGGCCCTACCTACTTTGTGCTAACCTCTTGCCAAGCCATACAAGCAGACTAGAAGGGGTGGGTGTTTTCTCCCTCAAGCCAATGCAGTTTGAAAAACTTGGAAGATCCTGGGTCAGGAAGTCTTAATTTTATCCATTCGTGCTAAAAATGTTCAGCCTGGAACAGGCACTCGGGAAGTGTGGGGGCAGAGGGCTGCACTGTTTTTAGCAGGGCAAATGATGGATTATTATTGGTAAGCCACACAGGAGCGTCTCTGCTTGCTCCGCCAAAAAGCAAAACGCACCTGAATTTCGTCAAGTGGAGAAGCACCAAGATAACCACGCTGGGGACTGGAGGCCCAGACCACGAATGGACCAAGTTCCTACATATGATACCACTCCCGCCAACCTTATGCACCTCAGTCTGACCTTGAAACAACTCAGGGCTTGAAGAAGCTCGGTTACAGGCACATTTAATCCCTTGTCTCCATGTCAAGAAGGGAGCCCAACTAGTGCCAAACAGAAGTGATGGCTCGCCATTATTTGTTGAAAAAACATCAGTTTTATATCTGCAAGCTTCCTGAAGCTGCTCTGCTCTCCGCATCGCAGTCACTGTTATTTGTTGAGTTCTTTAAAGAGGACACAGCTTGCTTTCCAGCAACTCACTCTCCTGCAGATCTTAGTGGATCATGGGGGAAAAGTGGATTTGAACAGTGCATGTCCACATCAAACGAGTGACGGTGACCACGGCTGCACCTGCTCCCAAGAGGTGCTTTGCTCTCCGCATCGGCAGAGGAAGCGCTGGGCACCTGCAGGTTCTAGCAGCGTTCCTAATAGTAAGGTGGAGGATGAAAGTGATCTTTGAACATGCTGAAACTCAACATCGCTGGGCCACGTGACTGGCTACGATGAACAGAATGAGCTACACGGAGGCAGCCACGTTACCTTGACATTCCTGGGTCGGTGCCAGCGGAAAGGAATCGATTGCCTTTTATGGAGAGGCAGAGTTGAGCGTACGGGGCTGTTACAGGTGGCGAAAGACCTGCTCCAGCAGGGCACACAGGTCGCTGATAAGCAGATCCTGCGTATTGGCAGGATGGAGTTCATGATGGGATGTAAGATGGATACAGAACAAAACAATTTAAAAAAGTTTTGGGTTTTTTTTTATTTAAGTGTATTTTATTTTTTGATAAACCTATGTAAAGACAATGTTAAGGTATGTTATTAAAGCTCAAATATAGCCTCATGGGATAGGGAATATAACTTCTAATTATGCTATATACTATTTGAGACCATATATATTTTTACACAAGTTTTCTGAATAGGTCACAACAGGCCGTGAACTATATTAGGGACCCAATCTCATGGGGTTCCCAGAGGTCCCTCTATAGATTAGTAAAAATTAAAGAAAACCACTCTACTCAATGGGACTTGGGGCTCAGTCCAGAAGATCCCATAAAGCACCTCTGTGATGCCAGAGTTTCAGTTCTCAAAAGGTGGTTTCATCTCCAGAGATATCTTATCTCTGTTGTTAACAAGGATGTTAACAGACCTGATTACCTACCCACCCGCCTTCTCATCTCCCTGCAAGTGTGTGCACATAGTCAAGCCCTTACCTCTCTCTAAAAGTGCAAAGTTTCAAGAAGTTAAACGAATAGAGGATATCAAACAAGAACGCATTTTTTGTAGAAAACAGTGATTAAAATTGAGGCTTCCTGACCCGTAATTTAAATTGATGTGGATTTAAATCTAATCCACCTGATGGGCTGTAGCCTGCATTTCACAACGCAGGCAGGGCAAAAGGGAGTCTCAAGAGGGAAGCAAAGCATCTTCTCTGCAGTGCTCTGGTACAGAGAGCTGCATCCACTTAGCTGTGCACACGATGCGATGCTCTGCCTTTTCCAGGCTGCCCCAGATTTCATCACTCAACGACCTGGGAACCAAAAGCTGCCTCAAGCCAGAGCCTGCCGAGAGGATGCATGCGTGGCCCTTGAGAAAACAGGGTGTTCTCACCAAGAGATCACCAGCAAAGTGAGTCCAAGCACATGGGAAAGGAGAGCCAAAAAACTGAATTGCACCGAACGAGACAGGAACCACCCACTGAAACCTGCTAGGAAAAAAGGAGATGGAAATAAAGTTCAGAAGGCAAGTGGAGAAAAAGGTCTATGGACTCTTTAAAACCAGGGGTGGGCAAAATGGTGGATCCGGGCAGCAGGCAGACTCCATTTCCCAGCAGCTCGTGGCCGCAACGCTGCAGCCAGTTTCCACTGAGACTCCAGCAACAGTGGTGCCCTGACAGCGTGGGGTCAGGGGTTCCAGGAAAACCAGCCCGGGCTGTACTGGTAGGGCAGGAATCTGCTCTGGGGCCAGGGCTGGGATCCTGCGGCAGTGACAGTGTGGTCCAGAGCTGGGGCAGAGTCACAATCCACTGCCCAGGCAGGGGTGTGCGGGCAGCAGATTGCAGCTCTGCCCCTGCTCTGAACCACGTTGTCACCACAGCTGCCCTACCCAGCCCGTGCTGCTTGGGCCAAGCTCCACGGAAACCCTCACCCCGCGCTGTCATGGCCCCGCTGCTGCTGGGAAGCTGAGCAGCAGGCAGGGGCCTGCTATCGATCACAGGCCCAGTCCAGCACCAGGGCCTGGTTTAGAACGACTCAAACTACGTCTGGCAGACAAGACAATGCAACTGGGCTCATCCTCATCCTAAGCAAGAGGCTCATTTATGACCCAGGGCTGCTGGAGCGGTGCTCGCATATGGACAAAACTCTGCCAGGACAAAATGTTGCAGAGATATTTCATGTAAAATATGGAGGCCCAGGCACTGCGTTATACATTAGGCTGGCTGTCTTCCAAGGACCCGTCCAACCGCAGCGAAAGAAAGGTTCCTTCGGTTGTCCACACCATAATCTTCGCTCCCTGAATGCTTTTAAGCAGGCCGAGTGCCAAGCTGATGCACAAGAGCCAGGCAGCTTGTCCGTGTGCTTTGGGCAATGGTTTCACTGCCCAGCAAGAGGAGCCGCACCCTGACTTCAAGAGTCATGAAGGCCAAGCTTCTTCCCTTGCACAAATCACCCAGTGCTTGCTCCAGAGGCACTATGGAAACAGCCCATAAGATTTAAAAATAGTTCTGGAGAGCTGGAGCTGGGTAATTACAAGTCTTGGGGTTCTCCCAAAATTCACTAGGAGCTTATTTCCTCCAAAAAGACTACAGCTCTGCTCCAAGCCTGTGGGATCAACTGAGCCCGGCCAGTGGCAACAGGAAGAGAAGCAGAAATGTTACTCCGTACCGCTGCAGCTCAGTCTAAGACGACGAGTGTGCAGCACGTTGGGATATAGATGCAAGTACAGGGTACATCGATGATGTTGACAGGCCCCAGGGTCCTTGGCTGGATTTAAAGCATCTGGTCAGTCCCAACTTGTGTCCTGGCTACGTTTTTCCCCTGCAGTAATCCGGTCTGCCCCAACACCAGAGCGGAGGCAGGGAGATCGAAGCCCTGGGTCCTGGCTCACTGTTGCCGATCAGCGAGTTTTTACCAGCACAGGGCTCCCGGCTAACCATGCTGCTGTTCAGGCTCTTCCCGCTCTGGAGGAGTGGGACCAGCTCCTATCTGAGAGAGAGGAAACCAGCTAAGCAGGTATAGACTCAGCCCGCTGCAGGGAGAGGAGCACACGGAGCATGATAAGGCTGTGACGGAGTAAAAGGCTGAGTTTCTTCCAGGAAGCCTGACCTTACAGACAGTTAGCAGGGGAGTGACAGATGCCACCACCCAGTGACAGTTACTGACCGGATCAGGCAGATTACGGGCAGGGAAAGCCACTCAGCCAGTTAGCTCGGGGAACCAGCAGTGACGGCAGAGAGATAAGGTGCAGGACTTCCATCTAATCAGCCCAGTGGAGCCTGGTTCTTCTGCATTTGGGCCTCCTCTGGGTGCAGAGACCCCCACTTCCCTTCCCTTCCCCTCACTGCCAAGTGACTTCAGTGACCATTTTCCATTTGCAGCCTGCGTCTCCGACTGGGCCCCTATTCCAGCTGCGGTGCAAAAAGCAATGCAGCCTCCTTTGAGGCCAGAACGTGCTTTCCACTGCAGCCTCCAATAACCTGAAGCCTGCCTCCTTGAACCCTTAGAGGCCGAGAGTGAACGTGCTCCTTTAAACAGTCTGCAGCCTTCCACTGGCAAGCTGCTAAGCCCCAGACACAGCAGCTTTCGAAAGGAACAGGCCGCTATTTTTGCCTGTTTTCCCTTCAAGCCCCAGAGAAGAGAGAGCCTTTTGGATGATGTGCCCAGGCAGTGTGGACACATGCACTAGGACAGCTGCCAGCTCTCTGGCGTATCATTAACGCCATTTAGAGACGGGCTTTTGCTTCCAAACAAGCATTGCCACATCCAAATGCAAACTGAGGCTGGAGACCCTAACAAAGGAGAGGAGAGGCATTTGTCTAACCATTCCTAAGCCAGAATTGATCCACCAATTACACAACAGCCACCCGGAGGACACTGCCAAACTTTCAATCAAGCCACTGAGTTTCCAGCAGCGAAGTGCACCAACCTCCTGCTACGTGCACGCAACTGAGGAAAGAGGCAAGGGGACTCCCAGACAGAGCACACTAAGGTCTCAGCTTGAATTTTTGCTCCCTCTGGGGTCTTGCTCACATCAGATGGAGACAAGCAGCAACACACACCTGGCCAGAGGACGGATGGGAGGATTCCCAACTGCTCCAAAGGTGGGATGGGAGGCCCGAAGAAAAGACTCGGGAAACTCAGCCAGGCCCCGAGACCACACAAGAGGCTGTCGCACCTCTGTCGCTGCACTACGGTTACTTAAAACAGATTTCTCCAGCACCCAGTTCATCGTCTAGCACTAATAAGAGGGGCTGAAAGCTCCATCTGCAGTGGTACGGGCATGCCTAGAAAGCTTGGAGGCAAACCTATTGCAGTTCCAAGATGAAAGAGGCCACAACCGGCACTTCCAGTCTCAGTTATGGTTGAGAGCAAACTGTTTACTTTGCACATCCTGCCATCCAGACTGCTATCAGTGCTATTGCTTTCCTAATGGGTTCTGAAAGAGCTCGGCCTCCAAGCGGCCATCAGTTTTCACCGCATAAATATCACTAGCAGGGTCACTAGTGGGGTATTCAACCTCCAAGGCCTTCTTGCCGAGACATTAGCATTTTCTTCCAACCAAATTTTAGCACTGGCTTTAGTGTGCATGCTCTCATCAGTCATGCAAGCTCCCAACACTGTCTGAAGCAAGATCTTTTGTTCATCTGAGCAGCCACACCGACTTTGAAGTCCGGTTATTGTTCAACTTAGCCCGGTCGCATGCAGCCAAAGCACAGTAATGGGTTTGTCTGGAGCAGGCGTTGGGACTTTTACAATGAGCTAATGCATCTACTCTCCAGCACCAGATAATATCTGCTAGCAAGTTGCTAAGCTGAAGCAGCGAAAAAAAAAAACCCACCCCCCACACAGTTTATCACACACTAAAGCACTGCCTAACCGACATCTAGTGCGAGGCAGCGCACCTTTAAAACTCTTATCTGATAATGGACCACAATTAAGTTCTTTCTTAAAGAGACAGGCTAGATTTCCACCACTGCCGTGAACTAAAGATAGTTCCAAGCTTCCCACTAAAGTGGCATTCGTTCAAGAAACATTTCCCAGACTGCTCTGAAACCAAATTCAAACCAACCCAATGGAGACATCTGGCCAAGGTGATGAGATAAGGCACAAAGGTATTTTTAGAAACCGAGTTCCAGTATAGACCAGGGCTATGCAAGTTTACTTCAATCTTGCAGGTGGCTAAGAAATGCAAAGTATTAAATTGCTGTTTTTATTCTAGCATGGTAAAAATGTGGTGGCACGCAGAGAGGCTGAAATGCTTCTGAAGTTTGCAGAAGTCTTCCGGAAAGTCGAAGCATTCCCGACTCGGAGCTGGAAGCAACGTAAGATTAATTTCTCGTCGGAAAAGGAGTCTGCCAAACTGTCCAAAGGACAAAACGGATGCTAATAAATAAGAACTTTGGGTGCTTGCACACGAGCAGCAAGCCTGCTCCAATGTACTGAAATTACAGCACATTGGAGCCCAATTGATTAAGTGAGTCTGCTAGAGCATGGTAATTACCTCCCTCCAGAATCTCATATTCCTGCCCCTAAACATGGTGGCGGGAACACTTTATCTAAAGGTCGTTGAATGAGCTTTATCTAAAGTGCCCCCGCCGCCATGTTTAAGCACAGAGACACTGATACACAAGATGCTCCAGGTGCTTTAATTAGAGCGCCTCTCGGAGCCGCTCTAATGAAAGTGTCCCCCCACACGCTCCCGGAGCACGTGTATAAACACTCTACATTTCTAGAAGGCAAATGGTGCAGTACCCAGATGGATAAGATTCTCTTCCTCGGTCCTGGGTATATCTGGAGAGTTCCCCATTTGTAAAATGAGGAATCGAGCACGTTTGCCAGCACATGGTATTAGTTCCTAGCTGAAATCCACACCACTCGCAGACACATAACGGGGAAGCTGGTGCTACATAAAGTGACATGGGACAAGCCTGTAGAAGTATTTGTTTGGTGTCCGGACAAAGACCTTTAACCAGAGAAACACTTAGCTGAGAGTTCAATCTCCTGCCCTGTGCCTCATCTGACTAAGCGCAAGCACAAAGGCAATATGAACTGCAGCCCTCGTATTGATGAATAAAGCACTGAGCACAACAACCACATGCTCCCGGCTGTCTCAGGGCAACACCCTAACACAGGTTGAGGAACCAGCAAAGGATGGCTGTTCAGTGACTAATGCTTTGGTCTTGGTTCATACTTGCCTGGGGAGGAATGTAGTCAGGAACACCAACAAGGCGATACCTGTCACTAAATTGATGTAGTGAGTCAAACGTTCTCCTCCCTGTAGAGGTTTCAGACATCCACATACAGAAGGCCGTTTTCCTTCACGGTTCAGGCATAATATTTGGACACCTAGGGTTAGAGCTGCTTCTTTCACTCAGAAGTCGAGTCTTAGAAAGTGAGGGTTGGAAGGGACCTCAGGAGGTGACATCTAGTCCAAGCAGGACCAGCCCCAAATACATCATTCCAGCCAGGGCTTTGTAGAGCCAAGCCTCAAAAAAACCCTCCAAGATGGAGATACCACCACCTTTCTACATAACCCGATCCAGTGTTTCACCACCCTCCTAGTGAGAACTTTTTTCCTAATATCCAACCTCAGCCTCCCTTGCTGCAACTTAAAATCATAGGAAATAGAAATTAGGGCTGGAAGAGACCTCACGATGGTGCAACTAACCCGACATAGACCAGGCTCAAGACACTCCTAATCCTCCTACAAACAAAGTGGGTGGGTGGTCACAAGGCTGCCAATTTGCTCCATGTCTGAACTAGCCAGTCACCATTACCACACTTCAAGTGAGAGAAACACTCAAAGTGGGTCCGCACACTTGAGCCAGCTGCAACAAAACACCCTCGTCCCGTTCTGAAGATGGGCCAGAGTTTTATGCGTGCACAAAAGCTGCAGCCATGAAACCACACGCTTGTTCATCTTCAAACAAGATAAAGAAATGAAAGCACAGCTGTTTGAGGGCAGGAGGGTGACTTTTTTGTGGCACTGTGCTGCAAAAAAGCATTACTGAAATGGAGATTCTACACGTGGCTCTTGGAATTTCCTTTCTATCGAGGCCCTGGAGAAATTCTTTCCAGGCATTGTGTCAAAGCTGCTTTTGTTATGGGGGCAGAGGTGACCATGTGCCTTCCTACAGGAACCGGCAATAGTGTGTGTTGCATTAAGCAGGAATTCTGGACTCTAAAATAGCAACCTAGTTTTGGAGATCACTCTTTATGGCTAGATAAAGAGGGGTTGGGGGCCAGCATTTGTTTCTGTTGTAACCAAGTCATAGTTTTGGGGGGAAGGGAGGGGGTGGGGTGGGAATATCACATTTTTTGGAAAGGCTGAAAACCACTATTAGATCATGTCACCAAAAGCAGTTCCAAACCCCCTAAGATGCTTTGAGAATCAGGTGCAATTATGAGGCTACCAGGTACTACCATATACATTAGTCTTAGGTCTATGGAGGGCAACAATCCTTTGCCCAGCAGCAAAGCAATCAAGCAGTGCAGGCTGTGCGACCAGCAAACACTTCCAGGTGTGACACAGTGCAGGAGGAGCCAGAAGTGGACCTGGCATTGTGAGCTTGCTCGGTGCAGTAAGGGAGAAGTCAAAGATTCAGCTTTAGTATTCCTACTCCAAGAAACACTGCAGGGGCACAACAGAGAAATACAGAAACTGTTCAAGCACAGGGGAAGTGCAGACACTTAAGAACAGGTCGAATGAAGCTTCAACACCTAAAAGAGTCCCTGTTCTCTCTGCTTGGTCAAAAGTCTCAAGTCAAGTTGTACCTGCCTCATTTTTCCTGTTGCAATGCTGAATTTCCAAGGTGGCTCATTTGCAATGGCATTTAGTCCAGGCCTCAGGACCGGGTATATTTTGGGAAGAATTTATGGTGCCTTAGGGTTGTACGTGAAAGAATTGAAGTCTGCAGGCACTTGGTGTCACACCCCCAGATGTCATGATGACAAGGTGTTGTCTTGAACGTTAAATATGAACCCCACCCCTTGCCTGAAAGGGACACCTCCAGACTAGCAAACCGAGTCTTAAATAGTGACACGTAAGTGAATGAGCTCCTCCAGCTCCCACCAACATGTACATGCTTGCCATTTTTCACAATCAAATCTAAGGGACAGACAACCCAAAGCAACAAGAGAGGCTGTCAGAGGAGTTGGGTTTCAAGAATTCTTGGCTTCCAGGCTTGTGCTCCAACCACACGGCTGGCTTGTAAAAACTCCAGCAATTTGGATGAAGACTGTATGCGCAGCAGCAATTTGGGACGTAAGATTATACGCTAGGCATGCGATGCAGGCTTGAGCTCCAGCGCAGACTGGAAGCCATCTATTTTCTGTCGTTTGTTCTGCTGGAATTTGAATATGTTTATCTACTGAATGGGCCTGCGCACCAAGCTGCATCAATTTTGCTGATTTTCTGTGGACATTTAAGACCTGAACGGCTTCTGCATATTTGCTCTGCTTTCCTTTTAAGGCAAAGGAGAGAGGGGATTTTCATACCGACTTCTCCAAGACAGAAAGAGCTCATGTGAGCCAAGAACCATGTACATATGCATGGACTGGAGGTGAAGGCTGCACCACAGCCTCGATGAGGGGAAGCTGATGGGCAGACCTAACGCCGAGTTCTGCCACCACAGCACCTCCTCTTCTTCTTGCGTGGATACTACCCTGGAATAAAAGTGACCAATATATATATAGCCAGTCACTTCCAGACAGGTTCTCTTACCCCATAGGCCAGCGTTTCTCAGCCCATGGGTCGTAAGAATATATGAAAGGGTTGCAACCAAACTTTAAAAAATGGATTCTCCTTTAAAGGAGAAAAATGTGGGAAACCATGGGTTTCCCCTTGCAGGCTGGCAGTTCCAGCCTGCAAGGAGCTGCTGGGGGCTGGAGGGGGAGCAGGTGATCAGGCAGGGGGTGCCACATGCATGCGCATATGCACACATGCACGTGGCAGACAGGCAGCATGGAGAGCAGCTCCCCAAAGGGAAGTCTATGGGGTGGCATAGACAATGTGCCAGCAGGGTGGGGAGGGGCACAGGGCATACTGCCCACCACCCCACCTCCTCTCTGGGGTACAGCCCTGGCCAGGGGAGCAGCTGCTGGTGGAAGAAGGTGAGGGCAGCACGACTCTCCCCTCCATCCATTACTCCTCACTGGCGGTACGACTGGTGTGGAGGTCCTGGCCGCAGCAATGAGTCTCACCACTGCACTCTGGCTTCCTGCACCAATCCCCACTCGCTGGGCCACGGAGGCAGTTACCACTCTGTGCTCACTGTGGGTGCACAAATTTGGGGGGGAGCATATGCCCCGCCATGCCCCATCCAACCCACCCCACACACTGGGGGGCTGGGCCTGGAAGTGGGGGGGCAGTGAGTCAGAAGTGAGGGGCACTGGCAAGGCCCAGGGGCTGTTTTCTCCTTAAGGCATTTGCTGGGTCAGGACTTACAGCTACTTAAACTACTTACTGGCTCTCCTTACATCAATGTTTACAAATGTGTCCTGGTACAAAAAAGGTCGAGAACCACTGCCATAGGCATCCCCACCAGAGCCACAGGAAAGTATCCATCTGCCACTGGTCTGCTTTCTCTTACAGAACAGCCCCTGCAAGCAGCTCTGGCAGGCAGATGGGAACCTGAGGGATTAACAGGCTCAGATGAATGCAGCCTCACAGGTATTTTTCTTGACTGACCCCGCATGAAAGAAACACAATCCTGCCAGACAAGTCTTCTGTCAGCTCCTCCACCATCCCCACCCTGTTAAGAAACCACTTTGGTAGCTAAAAACATGCAAAGCTCATTCCAAAGCCTTTGCGCTACGAAGAGACAGGGACAGAGCAGGTGAACAGTCATCTCAGGTGAGATCAAACTGGTCAGGTGCGCTGGACTCTGAGGGAGAGGTACGCCCTTGAGGGGAGGCTGCGGGACCATGTTGGCACAAGGGCACACTTTACTGAGTCACCTGAAACCCATGTGCGTGTTAAAAGCAAACTCAATGCTGGGCGCAGGCTCAGTCGGGTGCAAAGAGCCCCAGGTATAAACACAGTGCAGCAGCTTCACACCCTGAGTTGATTCAAGAAGGTTAAAGCCAATTTCCCCCACAAAGCCAAGCTCTGAAGTGCTCGCCTCCCTTAATTTCTGAGCTGATCCAGGGGGTCACGCTGCATTCTGGGCCAGCGTTTCTCAACCCTGTGGATCACAAGAATATTTGAAAGGGTTGCAAACAAACTTTAAAAGTGGATCAAACTTTAAAAATGGATTCTCTTTTAAAAAGGAGAAAAATGTGGGAAACTGGTTTTCTCCTTGCAGGCTGGGTGTGCTCCAGCCTGCAAGGGGCTGCTTGGGGCTCCCCATTCCCCACACACTGGGGAGCTGGGGCCTTGGAGCAGCAGGCCAGGAGGGACACTGGGCTCAGACTGACCACTGACGTTCACAAATGGTTCCCGGTACAAAAAAGGTTGTGAACTGCTGTTCTAGATGGGTGCTGTTTTGTCACGACCTACTGGAAAGGTGGTTACTACCTTCAGGGCTCTGTGCAAACAGTTGCATGGACTTACAGGGCACCATCTTGCCACGTCTCAGAAAAGCTCCAAGAGGACGACAGGCAGAGCCTGGAGGAAGAAGACAGACCAGCCAATGCAGAGCAGGAGAGGGTTGAAGCCAATGCAGAGCGGGAGATGAACAGGTGCTGCTAAGATATTCCACCCACCTCTCCTCCACCATAAAAAGGCCCTTTTCTAAATTTCCCCCTCCATCGCCAGGAGCTCTGATCCCTGAAGGCTGCTTCCCCAAAACCCAAGCAAGTTTTGCTTCCGCTAACTCATTCCTTGAAGCAGCTGTGCCAACAAGCTAACAAGTGCTTTGCTTCCAAGCTGGTACAAAGAAGCTACATCTTCCAAAGCTTATTAACCAGAGCCAACGCGGGGGGAGGGAAGGGAAGGTTAGGTTAGCCAGAAAAAGTAACACCTGAGAACGAAACTGGTTTTACAAAGCCGGGCCAAGCACTAAGCTACTGGCCAGGGGGTGTTGTTTCAGGCTTACACCTCCTCCCCTCTGGCAGCGTCACCCACATTGTCTTGACCAGGTTTCCTGTGCTAGCTCTTAAGACAGGAAACTGCTCCTATGCTTCAAGTTATCAGCCGGTTCTTAGATGTCTCAGCAAGACTAAACAAAGCTCTCAAAAAAGGAGGAAAAAACCCGCCTTCCTCTCGACACATTCCTTAATTGCACAGCTGCAGAAACAATTAATATTTACACGTTACTTCAGCCTTCACCAGTAATTAGCAATGCTTTGACTAAGAAGCTTGGTGGGACAGTTGTATTACAAGACATGACCTTCCTGGTAAATAGGCAGCAGAGGATCCGAACACGCCTTAGGGAAGTTTTCTCGATAAGGAAATTTATCAGCTTCTTTTGAGGCTTTTCTGCCAATTGGCAAAATGCACCCCGGGAGATACTGACTTCTGCAAGTAGGAACTGCTGTGCTAATGCATGTACACTGGCTTTAGAGGAACCCCACTGCTGAAAACTTGTTGTCCTTGTGTCACTGAGGAAGAAGGATCAGGGGACCTGAGGTTTATTTCAGGTTGCGGGGAAAAAGAAGTGGTGTGGTTAGACTAGGAGGCTGAAGAGTGAAGGCTGCTCACTGCTAAAACCAACTGCATGAATGTGCCCGGGTCGCGCCACATCCCATCTCAGATGTCCTGTTTGCAGAACCTCTCTGAGGACCTTGGGACATGTAATTAGCTCCTGCAAAGTGTCTGGAGGAGAAGCGATGTGCATTACACCTGCCACATGAGATTCAGGTGAAGCAGAACGGGTGTGTGACCATTACCCTATGCTTTAGGCCTAGTGTTAACAGGCTTTCAAGCTAAATTAAAAACCAGGCTGGTGTAGGAGGCAGAGACAGCAGCAGCTGGGCTTGGATTTTGTCGATTTTCAAATGCAACCAATTTGTCTTTTGGAACTTACCCTAGTGATCAGTCTCTCCCATGCTCCTCTTCCCTCATTAGAGGCTACAAACTAGCACTGCCAGGACATGTTAGCTGGCCAAAGACTTCCAAAACGCTGCCTACAAAGAAAGTGAGCTAGCAGCCAGTTGGAGACCATGCCCTCGTCACTTCTGATTAAAGCGCTCCGTGCCAGCTGAGTATAGCTGCCTGAAGCCATTACGGGCTGGTTAGGAGTTTCCTGGGGCACCGAATGCCGCTCTGAGTCGCTTGTCATTCTCTTGCAAGATTTTCCTAATTCGCTGCCACAGAAGAACAAGGAAGAGGCTGGGCCATGGAGATTCTCATCATTCTTTTGCCTTATTAGGCTGCTGATTTGATTGTGTTTTGCGAGACTGAGGCTAACTTTGAGGAGGAATGGCAGCAGGAAGTGGCCTCTGGGCAGGCGGGGGGGGATGGAGTCTAGGCCAGGCAGCTCTCAGCAAATGCTGTTCCTGCTAGCTGATTTCCTGCGGTGCTTCTCAGACAGACTTCAGCCCTCCCCTGCTTGCAGCAGCTCAATCAGGTGCACTAACCTTTAGCTCGAGAGCCCCGGGCACCAGCTGACTTACCAAATTCAGAATCCCACTCTCCCAGCAAGGGAAACTTCAGCACTGAACAGCCTGATGCCTCTAGAAGGCAACCAGATCACAAGACACAGGATTAAGTTGAGGTCTGTAAACGCACTATTTACTCCCGAAATGAGAGCACCGGTGATTACAAAATCAGCATATCTGAAGGACAAGCCTAGCTACTCGTTCAACAGCCAAAGAAGTCCCAAGGCACTTACTTTACAGAATAACCTTCTCACGCAAACCTCAGACTACGAAATAACAGGTCCAGCGAAGGGCACCTAGTCAAGGGGTACTTTCACATCAGAGGCATGCAAACCCAACATGAAAATGTTTGAGACTTTGCTGAGATGGGAAGCTCACCACTCGAGCTGATGCCCAGGATTCTCAAGCATGTCTGGGTCTAAAAGACTGTAGCCAAGAGAAGTCATAAAAGCAAACTCGAGAACTCAACCTGCTACCTCAGCACAGATGCAACACTAGTAATAAAGGCCTGCTGCAAACAGGTGTGGGCTGGGTTTATGACAAATAAGCAGGCCAGGACTGAGGAAGACTGATGTTTTCAGCTGCTACTCTTGGGGTCTTGTATGCTACTTCGAAACGTAGAAAATGACGGTTGGGACTTCAGGAGGTCACATCTAGTCCATCCCCTGCTCCGAGCAAGACCAGCCCCAGCTAGATCATCCCAGTCACAGCTTCGTCAAGCTAGGTCTTCAAAACTTCCAAGGGTGAAGACTCCACCATCTCTCTGGATAACCTGTTCCAGTGCTTCACCGCCTTCCTAGAGAGAAAGTTTTCCCTAATATTCAACCTCAACCTCCCCTGCTACAACTTGAGACCACTGCTCCTTTTTCTGTTATCTTCTTAATCTGGGTCGCCACATCCTCTACAGTGCATTCAAATTGATCCTATACCTACAGTTGCATGGGAAGTGCTGGACACATTGGGGCATTTGCTATGGTGAGAAGGACCTTACCCACACCCATAGCCTAGGAAGATGGATGCCCCAGGGCCAGAAGGACCTCCTTGACCTGCGACTCCTCATATCATTCTCTCAGTTAGTCACAGATGACTATTTCTTCTGCCCTTTAAAGGAAGGGAAGCAGCTTACCATTACTCAGCCCAAGGACGTAGAAAGTTCTGGCCACAAAACATGATGTCCTCACTACAAACCAAAACCCAAATCTAGAACACCACTTCCTATGGGTTGATTAACTTCTGATGTTCCTGGTTTTAGCAGACAGACAACAGGACCCTGCCATTAGTAACATCTTCTCCAACATTTATTACTTCTGGTGCAATTAATTCATTACAGTGATACAGGCAGCCATTATAGCAGGGAAGCAAAGGACGCTGAACTCATGTTTGGGTTGAAGACTTATGTATTGAAACAAAAACCCTACACCCAAAAGATAGCGCTGTAGATGACTCATGACAGTCTAGCAGAGCAGATTTAACTAATGTGTACAGAACATGTTAGAAATGAGCTGTTGTCTGAACCAACACCTCTTTCAAAACTAGGTATCTTTGTCTTGTCAGCTGAGGCTTTAATTGCCATTTAGATACACAGAAGCCCACGTTCCCAGCTAGTGAAAAACATATGCTTCCAAACACATAGTACGCACAACCTTGTACAGAAATCTTTCCAGTGACATTGCTGAGGCTAAATGCAGGTTCCTATAACAGTTTGCCCTATTAGATCATGGGAAATTAGGGTAATGCACTCCCTCTCCGAAAGGAGAGAAGTGTTAAAATTAATAAAGCTAGGATAATTTCAACCGTAGCTAGCTTCTGAAAAGCAGAAACTACAACCCTAGATTTAGGTTACACGTCAGCTCTGTGGAAAAACAGCTGTATGTTTAATTCAAAGCTATGAAAGTTTCAGTAGAGTCAGCGTTGGCCTACTGGAGTGTTCCCTAGAAGCCTAAGACTGAACATGCAGGCAAAATTTGCTAATTCATCCAGTGCCTGGAAGCCTCTTTGCAAAATGAACATTTACGGGAGCAAAAGAAGTGGTAATACATCTCAAGACACTTCTTTTTTTTTTGTTCCTTCTTATGTGTGTACATTGCTCATCTTTCCCTAGTAAAAATTTTTTTTAAAAGTTTATGGTATATGCATCAAAAAAAAATGGTGTGTGAAATATAACTAAAAAGCTCTGCTATTACGGATCTTGGCCGAGACATGCAGCAACTGCCATTTTGTAGGGTAAGCAAGGTTTTACTGTATTTGACAAGCGGAGAACATCTGGAGTCTTAAATGAAAGGTCAACATGGAATACTGAAGTTATTATACTTCTAGATGTGCAGTATTGAAAGAGACTGGTGGCGGCAGCATTCCATCTCTTCAAACCACTTTCCTGATAGAAGGCCTCTCTTTTCAGCTACAACGCTCATCCAATTTCCCCACTTAAATCAAAGCAATACAAGACAGACCACATGCATTTGGTGGACATCACCCCTCTGCATTCCCAGAACAACAAACCACTGCTCTCAGCTTTGTAGAGATGCATGAATTCAGCTTCCAGACCATGAACGGTGCCCTTTTCTAGAGAAGAGAAACAATTTGTCCACAGAATCATAGAAAATGAGGGTCAAAGGGACCTCAGGAGGTTACATCTAATCCAATGTCCTGCTCAGAGCAGGACCAGCCCCAACTAGATCATCCCAGCCTAGACTTTGTCTAGCCCGGATCTTAAAAACCTCAGAGCAAGCTCAGAGCAATTAGTGGCTATGCTGGGAACAGGACCTAGACCCAATCTGACTGTGCTTCTTGGTATTATGGTTGGGTTTCAATATGGCATAAAACCTTCCCTTGGTATCCGGGTTCAGGGTGGTTGAGACATGCAGTAACTGCCATTTGGTAGTGTAAGCAAGGTCCAATTTTTGCCTCTAGAGGACAAGATGCTTAATCACTCCCATCTGTTGGTAGGGTACTCAAGTCTGCCTTACTGAAGCCAACGGGTATTTAATAGTGAAACAAATAAAATGGTTTCAAACTGTATCGGTATTAGGACAAAACCCAAAATAGTTAAGTGCCACATCAGCTTCATATACATAATTTCCAATCTCTCGCAGTCAGTGGCTCCAGCCTCTACCTCGTAAACTTTAAAGCCTGGACGGACATATACAGTTACATTCTCTCTTTCACTTGTCTCCTTTCCCCCCCTCTAAGCTTCTGTTCTTATTTCCCCCTTTTTATTTTACTGGGAACTTGTAGCTCAGCTATTGCTCTTGTATGGAAGACATTCAACAAAATTATTTTTAGACAAAAATCTGACAGGTACCAAGGTCTTAGCTGGGCCCTCATGAGACCCAACTGAATGACTTCCGTTGTCATAGTTAAACTTCATGAACTACAGAAATCAGTCTCAGCAAGTGAGGCTGTATTAAGCTCCAGGGTAAATGTGCCAATAATCAAGTTCAGATTCAGCTTCCACAAGGGAGACGTACACTGATCAGTCACTTGATTTTCTGGCTGATTGAAGCCTTCTACTGAATTGGGGAAGAAAACATCCGAGTGCTGCAAAAAAAACCCCCAAAAATAATTAAGTGCCAGCTGACACAGAACAAGATGAGAGCTTTCACCAAAACAAAGACTTGCTGGACTGTGGGAGTATTCATACCCAATGCTTTTGAAGAAGTTGTTCTACCTGTCCCGTGAATTAGCGCTGTGTTGCAGATATTATCATGTCCTTACATGGTAAAAGCAGCTCAGACCTGTGACAAAGTCGGAGGCAGAAGGCAAGCGAGTTACAGCTGCTCCACAAATTGCAAACCAAAATTCAAACCCATTTGTACAGCAATCCGCATTCATCAGACCCCTCACTCGCTGGTTCAGCACAGTAGCCGTGTGGTATTAAATCAGTGACTGCAAAACAGGTCATTTCAAGTTTGCTGTGAGTTTTTATCCTGATGGCAAAACTGGAAAGCCTCAGCTGCAGTGAACAAAGCTCACAGACAGGGAAGGGAGGGGAGGGAAAAAAAGAAAAATAGATGCTTTAAGCCAAAGCTTTCAGGCAAGATGATCCCACATAGGAATTTACTCCTGAATTTACTGGAGCCTTGTTTAGGTCAGTAATTGAAACCACAGCTCATTGTACTGTGCACACCAGGCACTGTCACTCTAGCAGAGATCAGGTAAGTTAAAGGACTTGGGATCCTTCAAAACTCGACAAAAGGTAGTGAACAGGAGGGGGATAGTGTCTCCTGCAACTGACACAAGGCCTGCCCTACAGGTCATTTGTAAAAAAAGGCACCAATCATGCAAATTTGGTTTGGTTTCTTTATTACGTAGGCTACCACATGTACCTTACAACTCCCTGGACCCCCCCCGACTTTTCCATTCAGTCTCACAACTGCGTGTCTTCTCACGCAGAAAAAACACCAATACCAAGGGAAGTTTTTATGCCATATTTAAACCCAACACCAATACCAAAAAACATGCAGAGTTTAGAAGTCCACAGCCTTCAAGGCCATTTTAAATCTTCCATCTTGCTACGTGCTGTCTGAAGTGCAAGAGTCTGCATTGGTGGGTGTGTACACATACATGCATGTGCATGGCCAATTGTGATCTATGATCTGTGTGTGTATGTCAGTGCAAGAACCTGTGTGTGCACGTCCTGCTGTGATCTAGTGTGCGTGCATGTCTGTCAGTGCAAGAAGCTGCATTAGTGGGGGGGGGGGGAGGGGAGGGCAGGGGGGTAAAGCCTGCTGTGATTCAGGATGTGTCAGTGCAAGAACCTGCAAGGGGGGCAGCACATGTGTACGTGTGTAATATTCTCATACCTGACCATCTTTTGCATGTACTGGTTAACACAGCCCCGGCAGGCTGGAGTCCCAGGTTGTCAGACGCGGTACAGACAGCTCACTCTTATTCCAGTGCAGGCAGTACTTGGCAAGAGCTGCCTTGTCAAGATTACAGTGGGAGATTTGCAAGGCTGCCCAGAAGATCTGCACATCTAGTTAATGGTAAGTATTCAAATCCTCTAGCCAGCTTTGCAAGTCTCAACCTACAGTTTAACCCATTCCCAGCCACTCCCACAGAAAGCATGCACCGAGTTTCAAAGCGGTATCACTCCAGTGTCTTTGTTACCCTCATTTGCCTGTTACCAAAGAGCTATCAATGTTTATTAAACATGTGGCCAACAACTTATCTTTAAGCTACGAGAAGGCATTAGGAGCCCGGCAGAGGGCAATGAAAATGGTTAGAGAGCTGGGGCACATGATTTTGGAGAGGCTGAAGGAACAGGGCTTATTTAATCTAAAGAAGAGAAGGCTTTGGGGAGATTTAATGGCAGCCTTCATCTACCTGCAATAGGGTGGCAGAGGATGGAGCTGGACTGTTCTCAGTGGAGGTGGACAACAGAACAAGGAGCAAGTTGCATCAAGGGAAGCTGAGGTTAGATACCAGGAAAAACTCTCCCCCACAAGGAGGGTCATAAAGCACTGGAACAGGTTACCCACAGGGGTGATGCAATCTCCATTCTTGGAGGCTTTGAAGACCCAGGGAGACAAAAGCCTTGCCTGGAATGATGTAGCTTGGAGCAGGGGATTGGACTAGATGTGACCCCCTGAGGTCCCTTCAGCCCTCATTTTCTAGGAGTCAATTCAATGCTCTGCAAACAGTCCTACTATAGGCAACTCTAGTCTCCTCCTCAGTTTAACATTATTCAAACAATAACAGAATGTTCTTAATACCCAAGCAAAATGTTAAACGTTTACCAAGTGCATCCTACACCTCTCAATTAGAAGACTGATACCATTTTTTCTTCGCCTTAAAAAAAAAAAAAAGGATTAGGCACCCCGTGTAACTGTCCGAAACTCTTATCTAGTTGGATGCAACCTCCAGCAAAGACCCTACATGCCCGTGTGACTCTTAAGACAAAGCAGGTATATAAACCGGAGCTTTTTACCCAGCCAGTCTGTTGGGTAGTTGTGCTCTGAATCCATCTGCCAGATGAGAAGTTAACTGAATATTCTGTTTGTGCAGAAAGAGTTGCCTTTACCGGACTAACTGGATGCAGCTTGCACAGAGAAAGGTAAACTCTGATCTACTGCACCTGTTCCTGGCTGCTGGCCCCAGGAGGGTTGCACTCCTATCTCCAATTGCCTCACTTGCCTAGAACAATCTTTCCATGTGACCTATAGTACAGAGCAGCGCTTTAATCACAGAGCCTGGCTAGCAGGAAGGAGGTTAGGAAAAGCTTTTGCATTTGAAACATGACAACCGTGAATACCAGGAGAGCATTTTATGGTCTCTTCTCAGACTGGGATTGCAATTTATACAACAAACTTTCCCATCCAAGAAAGGCACAAAGAGGTGATACCTGGTAAGTTGCATCTCACAGCCCAGGACCCATAATGCCTCGGTGAACAGGATGGGAGCAGGTTACCAGTGGCTCTACAGTAAAGAAGGACACCCCCCCCTCTCCCCGAAGTAAAAGAAGAAAAATTTAAGTCAAAAGGGAATCAGATAGCCTTGGTGTACTGCTAAACCAGACAGGTGCCATCCATCCGTATGAGGTATGCAGTCATGCCACAAGCGATTCAGCATACTACTATGAATAAAAGGAACTATTAAACTTGATTCCTGTCAACTCTTCTAATAAAACATGATTAAGCTGGTGCTTCGATATTCTGCAACCCTTCTTTACAGCTTCTGGAAGTCAGTCATTACAGTACAAGCAGTCCTTACAGCAAAGATAAGCTTACTCTAGCGGCAAAGGGCACTCTCAGTCAGACTCCACGTCTCCTAACCCTCTCGGACATGGACACCACAAGCCAAGGTTACTCCAAGCCAAGACTATATGCCCGGCTTGCTCTTAACAGAGCACTTGGCCAGCAAGATTTACGAGACAATCAAGCACAAAGCAAGATTTGTGAGTTAGCCCTCAAAATGCAACCTTTGCAAGAAAACAGGGTTACTGCGGCCTGAACCAGAGCATTGTGCAGAAAAGCAGCAGCACCCAGAATGCACAACACTGCATCCACTAAGGCCCAGCACACCCTAAATCTAGGACCTGTCTTAGGGTTGCAGGAAGTTGTGCTGACAAGATAACAAGTTCAGCTATACAGTGGGAAAAGAATACCTCTAGAATCACATAAAGTGAGGGTTGGAAGGGACCTCAGGAGGTCGCATCTCATCCAATCTGCTGCTCAAAGTAGGACCAGCCCCAGCTGCATCATCCCAGCCAAGGCTTTGTCTATCCAAGTCTTCAAAGGTTCCTAGAATTGAGAGTCCATCACCTCTCTTGGCTGCCTGTTCCAGTGCTTTACTAGTCCCTCCTGGTGAGAAAGTTTTACCTAATATCCAACCTCAACTTCCCTTGCTGCAGCCTTAACCCATTGCCTCTTGTTGTCATGTGCCCCTACTGAGACCAGTCCAGCTCCATCCTCTCTGGACCCACTCTTTGGGGAGTTGAAGGCTGCTATCAAGTCCATCCTTGATCTTTTCTTCTGCAGACTAAATCAGCCCAGTTCCCTCAGCCTCTCCTCACCAGTCATGTCCCCAAACCCCAGTGCCATTTTCACTGCCCTGCACTGGACTTGCTCCAATTTGTCCACATCCTTTCTGTAGTGGGGAGCTGAAAGCTGGACACAGGACTTCATATGTGGCCTCACCAGTGCTGCACAGAAAGGAATATCTCTAGAGATATCCTGAATAGAGGACTAGGTGTCTAAAGGAGATCACGTGCATACATATTTTCCTAGGACTAGATTCTGATGTGTTGAGCACCTGCTTCTCCCAAAGCCAAGGGACTTGAGGGCTCTCAAATTGCAAGATATTTTCCAATTACCAGAGCTTTATTAAGACTGATATTTGTCTTTGGACACAGACCAAGACCTTTTAACAGAGAACAAGTAGTGGGCTCCTAAATCATATTCATATTCTCATAAAGCCATTAGCAAACAGACAGGTGGAAGCAGAAGAAAAAGAAGTCCCCAAAATTCGAGGACTGTGAACTCCTTCATCTACTGACAGTCTCTTTACACATGTCCTAGAGATATTAACTGTCTGGTCTTTATGCAAGTCCCAAATTCTCTGTCCAGACTAGAGCTTGTTTATATCCATTTAATCCCCTCTTCAGAAGTTATACATATATGCTTATTTTAAGTCTGGCAAATCCCTTAACGTGGGATACCAAGGCATAGCAAGAAAGCGCGCGTATCTCAGGTTTAGTCACCTACAATAAGCCTTGACGCCATGCTGGGTTGCGCAGAATGGGATCCGACGGCAAACTCCACATCGAGCTGTCATAAATTGACAGCCAAACCAAGACTACACAGGAGATGTAACCAATCTTAGGATAATGTGGATTTTCATTTCTGGATGCAACCTGACTGAGTAATTCAGGCATTATTAGGCTGTCTTGCAACTAATAAAAAGACCTGAAGAGCAAACTGATGATTCAATCGACACAAAGCAGAAGGAAGATTTTGCAGGAAAGACAGGATGCCAGTCTTAAAGAGCTTGGAAGTTACACGTTGCTGGATTTTACTACAAGATAAAACAGAACAACCTGCGCTAACTTCCAAATTCCCGATGCTCAAAGGAGGTGGGCTTTTATGATGAATGGCATGCCTAACATTGGAGAAAAGCAACTCTCTCCAATGCCACCAATATGGGAAGCAAATGAAACGCACGGGTGCGAAAGGCTGCTCTGGTTTGCTTTTTGTTTGCTAATGTGTCTGCATCCTCTGCATATTCTTCCAAAAATTTTGCCCTGTTGTTAAAAAGTCACATAGCTGAGATTCCAGCAGATGAACCCCAGAGACCGGACACATACCAGCAACGAAACCGCAACTGTTTGGATGGCTCATACACATGCACCTACTAAACTCCAATGAAACGGCCTTCATGGCATCTTTTGCTGAACTAACACGCCCTGACTTTTCACACCAAGGAGTCAGTCACCCCACAGCTCTGTATTAATCCGCTGGTAAATGCTCTCACAACAGTTTCATTTCTGCAACACACTGAACTGCTTAAATGTTAGGGACACCCCGTGGCGTTGAGGCCTTTGCTGCAGTCTGGAAGTAGCCGCGAGTGCAGCTAGTGGCATTTCGACTTCTCCTCCCCTTCTTGTAGCTCAGACGTTGCTAGATCCAGCTGAGCATGTTCCCAGGGCAGCAATGTCTTTTAAGTTTACAAGGAATTCATTCCTGTGACCTACCCCCAAAACAAAAACCAGATGAGATGAGCTGCAGCAGCGGGGCTCTGTACTGAAGTGGGCAGAAGCAGAGACCTGTGACGCAGTAAGTTTTCCATAACTGTGCAGAGTAAGAAGCTTGTGTCTGATCACCACCTTCTTCACATCCTTACCAAAAAGCAGTTTCCATTTTATTTCCTGTATTTTTCTCTTGATTAGTCCTCCCCTCTCCAGGACAGAGGGAAGTTTTGACCTGCATTTCATTAGAGCAGACATTTTTTCATCAGACTCTTGGCTCGATATAAGATTTGCAGCCTTAGCCTCTGGAAGGTACCTTGCTTACCAAACAGCTGCACATGGCCAATAAGCCAAAAAAGAAGCTAAAAAATCCAGCACCAGGCACATCACCAAGTGTTCAAAACCCTTCTTTTTTCCTGATGCATCAGAGACTGGTTTGGCAACTGGTGATCCTTCCAGATCATGGTGTACACGTGAGAGGTCACCCAACCTCCGACACATGCCCAAGCAGGAGTTTGGAGGAGTGGAGACTGCCCAGGCCTTCGATCCCCCCTTTAGGCCACTGAGACAGAATCCAAAGGCCAGCTGGCCACATCTACGTGTTTGGTTCCTCAGGGATGAGAAGCAGAGGCACACCTTGTGCCGCTACTAGTTGTCCCTGGGGAAAGCCCATGCCACACAGCAGGTTACCCCAAGCGGGGTAGGAGAGGTGGGGGCTAGCACTAGGCTGGCCCCAGCCCCCTTACCTGGGATCCTGAGAACCTCCTGGGGCTGCAGGAGCGGCAATCCTGCCACTTGGACCCTGGCTGACAACCGGAGCACAGCTCTGGTCAACCAGGCTCCCATCCTGGGCAGCGTGCACTGTCTGGTGCATGCATCATCCCACTTTTTTGCACAGGTTTTTTTGTGATCCCAGAATCTCCTGGGGTCTAACCCCCAACCCCCCAGCACCACTACCTTACAGCATGGAGAACACCTGAATGTGTAGTATGTGGTGCCACATATGCATCTTGAGTGTGGCCATGCAATATGTGGCACTCATCTGGATGTGGCCGCTGAGTCCATACATCTGGTGCTGCCATGATTATAGCAGTCTAAGCTTCCAGGAATTGAACCCAGGTCTCTTGTATGGCCAACAAGGATAATACCACTGAACCACAGGGGTCCCCTATGCATCAAAAGACACAGAAGAAACCTATTCCTGGTTCTGATTAGCATCCCTCAAGATAAGGAATATAAGGCTAGCAGCAAAACCTTTATAATATTCTTGAAGAAACCCTGTAGAGGCCAAAACTTTTCTTAAAAAACCACACGCACACATAGACCATTTGAGCTATTTGCTTGCTAGAAAATAGCAAATTTTAGAAAATTCTAGTAAAGTGGACAAAGCATCCATCCTTGTGTTTTTATATCAGCTGCTTTCATCTTATTTTCATGACAGCTTTATCCACACTAGGGAATTTTGCAGACAGCATCCCACCAGCATCAACGGACGTTCCAACCATTTCAACAATGGGATGTAGTTACTGAGATGCACAAAGATCACAGGTGGTTGGTTCTTCTTTCCAAGGCAATATATATGAGATTAACTGATCGCTATTGCAAATGAGCAACTAATATGCCACGATCAAGACAAGGACATGGAAACAGAGCTCCAACCACCTTCCAGCAGCTTTCTAATAACAACTTAAAAAAAAAACCTGGTGTCAAAAAGGAAGCCAGTGGTGCTTTGCCATTTTCTATGGAATCAAAGCCCTAAATTTGAACGGAAAGTGGCAAAAATGTCTTCACTGAAGCTGCAGCAGTGCAAAGTTGAGAAGTGATTGGAGCATTCTCCTTCCCCCCACCAAATGTAAGCATTCAGGCTCACGACTAGGTACTGCAGATGTAGAGAGAGGAGAAAAACAACTGACTGTATAAGAACTGACATTAATGGAAGATGGTTGGCTGAACATGACAAATGAACCAATAACAGCTGCAAGCATTCATATGGGGCAAGGTGAAATCCTACTCAAGGGTGCCGATTCTGTGCCTTGCTTTTGTCAGAGAAGCTGGAGACACTGGCCAAAGCCATAAAGCAACGTATGACAAAAAGGGGGGGTCTCTGCCATTTGTTCATATGACAAATGAAAGCGAGTTTGATATGATGAGTGTCCTGCACACTACTTTAACCAAAGGAATGAATGCTTAACCACCCAAAAGCAAGCTAACTCAGTATTAATATCAAGTGGTTTTGCAGGGGTAGGAATTACCTCCATTTTGAAGGGATGGGTAAGTCTGGGGCAGAGCTTGCTCCCCAAGCCACATAGTGAGATACTGATGGGAGCCTTTCCTGGCTTCTAAACCTTTGCCCCATCCAAGGCAGCTTAGTTCTTGCTTAAAACTGTTATACAAGTATTAACACTCCAAAACCATACAGCTTCTCTATAGAATCTGTTCTTCCAGGCACTGTGCAGAAAAAAAAAAGCCCCCCTAAAAAACAACACAGCAAGCATTTCAATAAACCAGATGCTATATGCTTGGTGTTCTTGGTGAAGGCTTAATCTGTATTGATCCAGTGAGTTACAGCAAAGACTGGACACAGAGAAGCAGGAACTAACCTTTTACTAGATTAGCCTTTAAACAGCCTGGAATTTGAAGCTCCTGGTTCAACTCTGGAGTCAGTGACCTTTGTCCTTCCGCTAGCCTGCCAATTTAAACATTACCTGCAAGTGGATTCATTTTATTAAGCAAACACCGAGGCCTCAGGTGAGGCTCAATTTCCCTTTGTGCACCCTAGGAAGTTGCACTAGATTACAGCAATACAAGTGCTGCCTTGACACACATTCACCATTAAGACTAAACAGTTTCATTATGATTATAATGAAGCATACAAATGCCTGGACCCTGTCTAAATATTATGTCTTGTTGACCATGATGGCTGCAAAGCAAGGGAGCACAGAGCTGAAAAACTTGGCTCCAAGTCAGTTTTCCCCGTGTTAGACCTCAGTCCAGACGAAGAGCTTCAGAGGAGCCACAAAAGCAGGATGCAATCCAATCCTCTGCTACTTCACAGCAAATCAAACTTTGTTCCAGTGACTAAATGCAGCTACAATAGAGCAGCATTCACGTGTGCAGAAGTGGTTTAACTAGTGGAAAACGATGATGAGTTCTCTGGGATTCTGCATGGGTCACATGGAGTATAAGAGAATTTGGGTGAGTTCCAGACAGATAGCGAACATTATTTCAAGCTCCCAGCAGAGGAAGCCTACCAAAATACATCAGTCCCAGGGGCACTGGATGACTTGGCCCCACCCTTGCCATTCAGCTTGTCCTAGACTTGGCCCTGCCCTTGCTACTCAGCTCTTCCTGCTCCCCTTGTCCTTATCTTGCAGCGCTTGTCATTCCTATGACGTCAGCAGTACACCCAGCCCCTCGCACATCTGCCAACACACCCAATTCCTAACCTGTAATTTCACCTCCATTTTCAGTGCTCTGGTTTTGTTTCCCCCACTACCCAGCTAGGAGATACCTCGGCATGCTGCTGCTAGGCCAGGGCCAGTAACACTAAATTTGCTACATGATGGTGGATAAGAACCAGCTCCAGGAAAGCCACAAGATTCCTTTTGCCTCTTTTCAGTCCAAGTTGAAGCCAGAGGCTTGGAGCAAATGGAAAGCCAGTGTATTTCCAACATTTCTCATCTTCCCAGAAATAATCTAAGTTCTTTTCCAAGCTTACTTTAGCTTTTCATGGTCCATCCACCCCTCCCGGCCCCCAAGATACTTTAGCTCATTCAGAAGAAGTATCTACCCCATAATGTTACAAAAGGAAGAGCATGCTTTCATTTAAATAGATTCACAGATTGTAGATTCATATATTGTAAGGGCTGGAAGGGACCCTGCAAGATCGTCAGGCCCAGCTCCCCTACACTAGGCAGGAAAGACAACTGGGGTTGTCTTTGCAACCTCTTAAAGTGAGGTAAGCTTCTGGCAACTCGTATGAACAGTAGACATCTCTCATCTTGCCAGACTTTCAGGGCCTCAAAGCCTTCAGGGCAACATACCAGGCCAGCAGAAGTCCATATGTACTCTAGCCAAAGTCGTATGCAATGCTCTATGTGCAAATCATCAGCCCCTTCCTTTGGGGAGGGTTACAAGAATGGCATAGAAAGGTTCAACTGTTGGAGTAAGAGAAATGGTATTTACTTAGAAGAACTACAACTTATTGAGCCTCTCTCCCCTTGCCCGCAGCCTCCTGGCCTTACTAAATTTTGCTTTGATTCCACCCGTCCATCACCACAGCTCTTACAACATTTTCTTCCAGCATGTTGGAAGCATTGAAGACACAGCCCAAATTAAACAGCCAAAATAAAAGCCAAGACAAGTCTCTCTTATTTTACCAGGCAACACTACACAAGAAAAGCTGTCGGTGCCCGGATACTGCCCAGAGAAAGACGACCGAAGGACCAGGCCTTTTTCACTTGAGGAAGTTTGCTCACTATGCAGACAGGCTTGGAATTCCAGAAAAAGCTGTAAAACTGTGTGCAAATAAAGCCTGAACTTGGTTTAAAAGGACTTCAACGCCAAGCTCGTTTGCAGTTACCATCCCTACAACTACGTCAGCTAGGTGCAATTCACTGCTAATAAAACCCCAGCAGAGAAAGCCCTAGTGCATGCAGAGAGACAAGTACAGCAAGGTCTACTCCCATCAGCTCCTACCCCATCATAAGCACTTAACTGTGTTTGTGTTAGTAGGGCAGTGCCAGCATAACAATGCTGGTGTAATTACAAGTGTTTGCCAGTGTGGACCTGCTCAAAGACTTCTTAGAAGTGCATATGATTGAGAACACAACTTCTTGAGCACCAGCTTGCCAGAAATGAGCCTTATCTGATTTGCTGTATCTGTCTCAGAAGCCAGTTCAGCTAGAACAGCGGTCCTAAGCCCAACATCACAGGGGCCTTTAAGAGAAAAAGTCATCTTACCGCAGCAAATTTAGATACAAGTATAAAGCAGTCATCAGGTGACTGCAGAGCTCCAGCCTATTTTGAGAGGGTGACTCCGCTTTTCGCACCCAAGTGGTTTCACCGCACAGGGGAGGGGAAACAGGAGCGGAGGCAGAGATCACACACGCACTCTGAAACGCCATGCACGACTCTCCTAGAAGGATGTCAGCTGAGATGCCACTTCATAGTGCCAAACTGCTGTAGAGTCCCAAGCGAGTTGCTCCAGGTGGATCAGAACTGCCGTTCCACACCAGAGAGAGGGCTGCACCTTTTAAAAGCAAGGCATCAGCATGGGAGCCATATGCACCATCTCCAGGCCACACGTATGCCCAGAAATGTGGAAAAATCATTACCAGTGTGAAGCAACTGTTGCAACAGTGCAGTGGCTATTTCTTAAACATCCTTCTAAACCTCGGCCTGATTTTAGCCCCATGCCGAAAGCTCAACAGCATGGGCTCGTTACAGCTTTGACAAATACACGCTTGTTGCAATCGGAACAAAATATTCCCTTTGAAAGTTCTCTCTCCTGCCAATTCAGAGTCTAAAAATTCCTCCGCCTCCTTAAATTCTGTTCCAGTATTCTTAGTTCAGTCTGAAATAGCCTGCAATTAAGGTAATTAAACAAAATAACATATGGCTACCTTGAATTCTCCACTGCCTGCCTAAAAACAAACCTGAAACAACACACGGTTTTCAAACTACCAGCCAATATGAATGCAACATCTGCATAGGTTGGGTTTCTCCACGTATTTGTGGCAAAGGAAAAGGTGCATATTCCCCATAATCTCACAAGCAAAGTGCTGCCCTATTGTACAAATAGGGACAAGGTAATCCCTGGCTTGAACGGAGGGAGAAAGAAAGATGCACCCTGCCCAGGTCAGTGAACCGCCCTATAGAAAAAAAAAAAAAATCAGATGAGGCTGGGAAAGGAGGGCATTTTTGTACCTACAATACTTTAACTGTTAATATTAGTGCAACCTTAGCAGTCACTGACTTCAGTTAACTGGAGATGATCAATGTAATGCCACACATTCAAAACTGCATAATCTAAAGGGTACACTTTTCTCAATCAAGCTCCCATTCAGATGCACCCTCTCATCTCTCACAAGTAATACGCATCCCCCAGTGCATTCAAACATGAGGACATGGTTTCAGGATACCCAAAAACTCAGCTCAGCCATGAATTACCCCAACATCCAGCCAAAGCCAAGTGAACCGAAAAGAGTGCTGATGCTGTAACTGCAGAGTCGATCCACGTTGAGCATGTATTTCCAGGCTGCAGGCCGCAGAAATGATAGGAAGGATTTCTGCAACCCAGTCAGATTCACAGGGATTGCTAATAGGCACATTCCAGAGAGGGCATAAGATGCACAGGGAATTGGACCTCAGGGTTTTTAGAGCTGAATTGGACCTCAGGGTTTTTAGAGCTGAGCAGTGTACACATTATGCGAGTTACAATGAGCACATGGTCAACTGATAGCCATTTATTTAGCAGCATCACCAGGCAGCGAGAAAGCACAATAGATACCTTATGAACAAGCAGTGTCAGACTTGGCAAGGGCTGGACAAGCTTTATACAAAAATGTCTAGATGTACAGAGAAAGTTCCCAGGCTGGAGGCCTCACCTAGTGGCACACCCTTCCTGGCCTAGCTCCCCAGTCCGGACCAAAGGAAGAAACCCTGCTAATGCAGTTTGCCCCCAAAGGGGCCCTTCCATCACCAGGCAGCAAGGATCTCTCTCATGTCTGAACAGAGCCTTTGCTTTGATGGGTCAGCAAGTCCCAGGGGCTCTGTGTTTAGCAATTAGGGGGATACCAAGCAGAGGGGTAGGGAAGGGAACCAACATTTCCCCTTGCAGGGCTCCCAGCCCTGCCCCCTCCACAGCAGATCCCTTGGCCGGGAACTAGACTGGCACAGGGGTGCGGGGGAATGACTGGGAGTTTGTTCTCTCCCATCACATACATCTCAACTGCCCCTCCCAGCCCAACACCCACAACTCTTTCCTCCTTGGGCAGCCAACACCCGGACCGGTGCCCAGCCTCATCTGTGCCCAGACTTCCCACAAGCTGGGCAAACCGTTCTGTTTCTGTCCTACCACGCCCAGGCGTCAAGCCTCTCTCTCCCTTTTCAAGCTCAGCAACCGGCTCACCTTGAGGGGATGGCTCTTCCAGAGGCTGATCCCAGCCCCGACCCCCTTCCCCCACCCAAGTCCATTTTGTTCATTTAACCCTGGTTGCTCCCTCCATATCCTCCTTCACCCCAAAAAGAGACCGTCTATCCCCCTGCCCTGCCCAAAGAGAGCCCAGCAGAAAAGCCCTCAGCCCCTGTTCACCCAAAGCACTCTGGGACAGATCCATGCCAGCACCCTCATTCCCAACCACCCAGTATCACAGCTGCTCCCCCAAAACCAGCAGACCTCCTGCAACCCCACGCATTGGGGCTTCAGATACCCTTCAAAAACTCATTCCCCCCACCTTTGCAGCTACAAGGACACAGCCAAGACTCGACCTACAGCCCTGGCCCTGCAAACCCCGAGCAGCCCCCTGGTTTTAAATCCCACCCCCCCAAACGCCACCAGCCCAGAGGCTTGCAGACACCCCAGTCTCACAGACCCCCCCCAACACCCCTACCCAATCTTCACCGCCCATCAGCCCCCCCAAACCCTACCCCAGGGGCCCCCCAACCCTCCAGCCCACCCAAACCCTGACCCCCCCTGCAACCCAGAGCCTCGCAGACCCCAAAGCCCCTAAAAACCAAGCTCCCTCCACCCCCAAGCCTTGCAGACCCCCGACCTCCCTTCCCAACACCCCCAAAACCTTAGCCCACCTAGCCCCCCATCCCAGAGCCCCAGACCCCCTCGATCCACACCCATCCCAGTGCCTCGCGGCTCCCTGCAGGGG
>JAGPOW010000346.1:0-22628 GCA_030014935.1 Caiman crocodilus | reverse complement strand
TCCAACAGGAGATCCTCATGGTGAAGACCTGCAAGCACCCCAACATAGTGGCCTATTATGGGAGCTACATACGGTGAGAGGGCCTGCTCCTGCCCCCCCGCCCCGGCTCCCCCCAGCCCCTGCCCCTGCCCACACCGACTCAGCCCTCTGCTCTCCACAGGTTTAACAAGCTGTGGATCTGCATGGAGTTCTGCGGGGGAGGCTCTTTGCAGGACATCTACCACGGTAATGCGGGCACCCACACTGTCAGGGGGACCATGAAGATGCTCCCAGCCCTCTGCTCCAACCCATCAGCACCCACTGCCCTCCCAGAGCCTGTCCTCACCCCTCCTCAGTAGGGCCTGGAGGGTGGGAGCCAGGGGGAAGTTTCCTCAGGGCCCATGGGCCACGATCCTGGTTGGGGTGCAACCAGACCCCCATGGTAAAGGGCACAGAGGGCCTGACCAGCTGCAGGCGCCCCCATCACGCCCACCCCCAGCGCGTCCTTTGCCGTTGCAGTCACCGGCCCCCTGTCCGAGCAGCAGATCGCCTATGTCTGCAGAGAAACGCTGGAGGTGAGTTCTGGGGCAGCCCCAAGCTGCAACTCCCTCTCCCACCATGTATCTATCATTAGCCCTTCCCTTAGTGCGGTGTGGAACTGACCACTGGGGCTGAGCCCCACTGACGCCCGCCTCTCTCTGCTTTCAGGGCTTGTCCTACCTTCACACCCAGGGGAAGATCCACAGGGACATCAAGGTAACGAGCTCTGCCCCGGGCGGGGGCTGGAGGGACAGAGGAACCGATGGGTGCGGCGGCCAAGTGAACGGACGGATGAGTGTCATAGCTGGGTGAAAGGATGGATGAGTGGTTTAGCCGGCTGCCTGGATGCTGTGGGAATGCAGGATGGATGCCATAGCTGGCCGTGCTGGGCTGGGTAAGGGGCCACATGCTGCGGCCACCTGGCAGGACAGACAGACGGACGCAGGACATGGGATGACGTCCTGCACAGGCATGCTGGAGGAGAAGCCAGCTGCAAGGGACCCCCAGTCCTTTCACCCCCCGCTGCCTCGTGGCTTCTGGACCCTGGGGCCATGACTCCATTAAGGGGTGAACCTGCACAGGGTGCAGTGGGCCTAGCAGGTGCAAATCAGCCGCTCACCAGGGTTGCTCCAGTTCCCTCCTGGGTTTTGCTACAACGTATCCTCCCCTGTCTTCCTCCTGCAGGGAGCCAACATCCTCATCAATGACAGCGGGGACGTGAAGCTCGGTGAGTGATAGCCCCGGTGTCCTCCGCACCCTGCACCAGGCCCTGCTTTTCAGCTCATATTGGGAACGTCCCATTGTGTGGTGCCAACCCCTCTGTGCCTCCTAAACCCGCCTGGCTGCAGGAGAGGAGCAGGGTTGAGGTCTGCAAGACAGGGCTGGGGCCATGTGGGAAGAACGGCTCCCCTGGGGCTGACTGACAGGCCAGGATGCACCCGCACAGCCAGGACAGCCTAGGTCAGGGGAAGTGGCTGAGATACCACATGGTCGGAGGAAACGTGTGGGGAGGGCTGGAGAGGTAACCACAGGTACAGCCCATCCTGTGAGATGGTCTGGGGTCCAGGCCAAGTAGGCTGGGGCTGGGGGGGGATGCTCAGCATTTGCAGAGCCTAGGCTGAGCCTTTCTCTGCTTCCTGCCCCGCAGCGGATTTTGGGATCTCCGCACAGATCAGCGCCACCTTTGCCCGACGGATGTCCTTCATCGGCACGCCCTACTGGTATGCAAGGGGCTGGGGGGGTCCCGGCTCGGTAGAGAGGGGGCTGTATGTACATGCATGGCTTGACAGGTGCCAAGCGCCCTCCATTCCAGGCATTAACACCCCCCAACCCTGGCACAGCCCTCGCTGCAGCCGTGCGCTCTCTCCCCTGTGCCTAGGATGGCTCCCGAGGTGGCCGCGGTGGAGCTGAAGGGTGGCTACAACGAGCTGTGTGACGTCTGGTCCGTGGGGATCACAGCGATGGAGCTGGCCGAGCTGCAGCCCCCCATGTTCGACGTCCACCCCCTGAGGTCAGTGCCGGGGAGCCATGTGGGCTCAGGGAGGGAAGGACACAGGAGTCCGGTGGTGCCTGGGCCAGAAGCTAAGGATATCAGTTTCCACCTCCCACCACCCTTCCCTGCCGCACCACGGAGGCTGCCTGTGGTTTCCTCTCCTTGTTGCTCTGTGCCGAGGGGGGAGGGTGTCTAGGAAGCGCCGATATGATCGGAGATCCCCCAGCTCAGCACCCATGGGCTGCCCCACGGCGCCGCCTGCCCACGCTTGGGTCTTCCCCCGGCCCCCCTCCCCCCCCGCCCCAGGCACAGGGGAGGGAAGTTTCACCTCGCGCCACCTGCCGTCTGAGCCACGCCACCTGTCCCCATAGGGTACTCTTCCTCATGTCCAAGAGCGGCTACCAGCCGCCAAAGCTCAAGGACAAGGCCAAGTGGTGAGTGCCAGGGTGGGGCTGACCAGGTGCCCTGGACCTACCCGAGCCTTCAAGCCCAAGGGGGTGACAGCTGTGGGCTGGTACAGGGGTTTGTGGGTACTGGAAGAGTCGTGGTGGGGGACTGGAGGTGGGGAGGGGGCCAGGACTCTTGGGTTCTCCCCACAGTGCAGGGAAGAGGGAGAGGCAGGGTCTCCTTATCCGCCTTCCCCCATCTGGTCGTTTCCCTTCTCTGCGACTCAGTTTCCACTCTCTGTGG
Source organism: Caiman crocodilus (assembly GCA_030014935.1). Classification (NCBI taxonomy): domain Eukaryota; kingdom Metazoa; phylum Chordata; order Crocodylia; family Alligatoridae; genus Caiman; species Caiman crocodilus. The sequence goes on along the minus strand of JAGPOW010000346.1, from coordinate 19,927 downwards.
ATCTTCCCTCCCCTCCACCAGGTCTGCAGCCTTCCACAACTTTGTGAAGGTGACGCTGACCAAGAACCCCAAGAAGCGACCGAGCGCTGCCAAAATGTTGTTGGTGAGTCTGGCCACTCCTGTGGGGCCCTAAGCCTACCAGACCCTCATTTCCAGGGGTCCCAGGGGCATGTTGGTGCAGGATGGGCGTCAGCAGCCACCCCCAGTCCCCTCACCCACCTCCCACCCCTTCCCAGCACCAGTTCGTGGCCCAGCCTGCCCTGAGCTGCAGCCTGACGCTGGAGCTGCTGGAGAAGTTGCGCAACCCGGACAAGCACCCCCGCTGCTGCGAGACGGAGGAGGAGGAGACCGAGGTGGGGGTGCCAGCACTGGCATGATGGGGCAGGCCCCCAGAGCACACCCACCAAAGGCTGGATCCTCTCTAGAGAACCAGCCCTCAGGCTTTCCATGCCAAAGCCAGCTTGGCGTCCCTGGGTGGGCACAGTTAACCCCTGCATTGCTTCCCCAGCTGCCGCCCCCTGTGCCTCGGCGGATCCACTCCACGCACCGGCACAGCCAGGTCGAGCGCAGCAACTCCGACATCAACCGTATGTCCTGCCCCTGCCCCCCACCCAACCCTGGCAGAACCCCAGCTCCCTTCTCCCTTGCCTCCCACCAGCCTCCGTGGCCACCCTGTGTCCCTTTCCCCGACCCTCCCACCACCTCCAGACTCTCACATCCCTGCAGGACCCCCTTGCCTCCCCACCCAGGACCCTCCAAGTCCCATCCTGCCCAGCCAGATGCCACCAGGTTGGAGGCTGGGAGCTCACCTGGGGGCCCGTTACCATTGCCCCACATCGCTCAGCGGCCTCTCCTTACAGTGCAGCACATCGAGATCCGGCCCTGCTGGAGGAAGGAGCTGGAACCCCAGGGTCGCACGGTATGTGGAGGTCTGAGCTCCCAGACTGGTCTAACCCCTGGGGGGCAGCATGGGGATCAAGGAGGGGCTCCTCCAGCTGTGTCAGAAGGGAAGGGCCCGGGCATGGGGCATAAGAGGAGGGGGCAGGATAGGACCAAAACCCCCCAGCCCACACGTCCCAGATCCCCACTGTGCATCCCCTGTGCACAGTTACCCACTCATGGACACCCCCGCCCCCCTGTCTCACACCCAGGAAACCTTCACAGACGTCAGCTATAGCACCAGCAGAAGCGGCGCCAGCTCCGTGGGCAGCCACAGGTGAGGCAAGGGCCACGAGACCACCCCCCAGCACCAGGGGTGGGAGGCTGGGATGTCACGCACTGGCATGACTTCCTTTTTGCCCTGTGCAGGGGGGACACGTCGGACTCGGACAACGACTACGACGACGTCGACATGTAGGTGCCCGCAGAGCCATGGGGATTGTGCCCCCACTTCATACTCCCCAACCCCACCCAGACACACCCCAGCTGGGGCCCCTGCATTCTTCCAGGGGAGCTTGTCTTTAAGGTGGGGGGTAGCCCCACCACACCCCCACGGCTGCTGGCCCCACACCCCCTGCCAGCCAGGCCCGGGGCCCCTGCCATGTACACGACCAGACTCTCAGTCCCCCGGCGGGCAGGGGGGTCACAGCAGTATGGAGCTCAACTCACCCCTGCTGTCTCTCTCTTGCATCTGTCATCCAGCCCCAGCAGTGCCTACTCCTGCAGGTAACGACCCCTGCAACCCCCTCCCCTCCTTTGCCCCAGGTGGCTCCCCTGCCTGCACCTGGGGCCCGGCTGCACCTAGAGCTGTCTGGCCCCACGTAGGATCGGGCCCCACACTGACCACTGTACTTTGCTTCCAGTGACACGCTGCCAGCTGATGTCCCTCCCCCGCTGCCCCCCAAGGTGAGTCCTGCAGCCCCTCCCCCCACCCCACTCCCAGTGTGTCTGGGACCCCACATCAGACCCCTGACCCCATCCAGGACCATCCTCCACCCCCTCCCACCAGATCCGTAGGCCCAGACCTACTTCCCCAGTGCCCCCCACCCCACCCCACCGTCTGACCCCCTACCTGGCCCTGTCCTCAGCCCAAGCTCCGCACCCCATCGGATGAGACACTGGGGGAAGATGAGCGCCCATGGCCCCGGGGGCCACCCGTGCAACACTCTGGCCCCTCCAGCAGCCTGGTGCGCTGCTCCAGTGGTCCCGTGGCCAGCAGGCCCCCCCACGCTGCCAAGCACCCTAGCAGGCATGGCACCCACCTTGCTGCCAGCTCAGGTGAGTGCCAGGGGGCAACTGCACCTGCCTTAGCGTGGGGCAAAGGATGTCAGCTCAGGGGAGGTTGCAGGTCAGAAGTGAAGGGCGCTGGTAGGGCTGTGGAGGGGGCTGCAGGTCAGGAGTGAGGGGCACCAGCAGGGATGGGGCAGCAGGGGGTGCGACAACCCCCTCTGCCCTTGCTGCCCCCCCAGATCCTGCCTTGTGGTCCGGCACCCGGAGCGAGGAGCCCCCCATCCTACCGCCCAAGACCGAGAAGAAGCGGAGGCCGGTGAGAAGCGACACCTCATAGGCCCCAGTGGCCATGTGGGGGTGGGGGCAGTCCACCCTCAGGGCAAGTGCCCTTCTACCACCACAGGCCCCCCCTGACCTCCGCTCTGCCCTGCAGGTGCAGACTGACAACGGGAGCTCCAGGACCCCACCCAGAACGCAGGTGAGCAAGATGCAGCCCCTGCCCCAGGCAGAAGGGGGCAGGGCAGGGAGATGGCCTGGGACCCCCCGCCTGCCCCACATCAACCTCCTCCGCCCCTTGCCTGCAGGATGGCTCCTTCTTCCGGAAAGTTTTCAATGGCTGCCCCCTGCACATCACAGCCACCACCACGTGGATGCACCCGGGCACCCAAGGTAGGGCATAGAAGGTGGAGGGGGCTGCGGGTCAGGAGTGAGGGGCACCGGCAGGGTTGGGGGGGCAGGGAGCTGCAGGTTGGGAGTGAGGGGCACCAGCAGGGCCATCTCTATCCTCTCCAGACCCGCACCTAATCCTGGGTGCCGAGGAGGGCATCTTCACCCTCAACCAGAGCGAGCCCGAGGCCACACTGGAGCTGGTGAGAGCAGGAGGGAACAGATGCAGGACCCCCACCTGCCTGGGGCAGGGGGGAACATGGGGGTGGGGAGGACAGGGGGGAGTGACCGGGGGCGGGGGGTAGGGACAGAGAATAGGGCCTGATAGAGGAGAGGGCTGTGGGGCAGAGTAGCCCCCCGCTCGATTCCCCCTTGCACCCAGGTTGATGCCCACCTTCCCGCAGCTTTACCACAACCGGACATCCTGGGTGTACACCATTGGCAATGTGCTCATGTCTGTCTCGGGTGAGCATGGGGCAGGGGCTGTGGGATGGGAGTGAGGGGCGCAGGGGGCTGCGGGTCAGGAGTGAGGGGCACGGGGGTGGCAAAGCGCTGCTGCTGGGAGTGAGGAGCACTGGCCAGGCTGGGGTGGGGGCAGGCCTCCCTCTCCAGGCCCCACCAACACCCCCCCTTCCCAGGCAAGACCCCCCAGCTGTACTCCCACAGCCTGCCAGGGCTGTATGAGCAGAGCAAGCGGGACCAGCGCCCTGGCGTGCACCTCGGCCCCCACCGCCTGCTGCCCAGGTACCCACCCCCAAGGGCCCCTTGCTGGGAGGTGGCTCCAGGAATCACCCCCAGCCCTGCAAAAGTAGGACAGATGCGGCAGGGCTGGGGGGTTAGGGGTGGGGGTCCTCCAGTCCCACTCAGCCACTGCGCTCTGCCCACAGGAGGAACCCCCCTTCCAGCAAGATCCCGGACACCAAGGGCTGCCGCACCTGCTGCGTGGGTGAGTCACTCCAACCCCCCCACCACTGCCATTCTGGGGGCCTCCTGTGACCCCTGCCCCCCCAGCTGCGGACCGTGGGTAGAGTGGGGGGGAGGGGGGGGCACCACAGCTGCCCCCACGGCCTCTAACGCACCCCCCACACCCCCAGCCAGGAACATGCAGAGCGGCTGTCACTACCTGTGTGGGGCGCTGGACACGGGCGTGGTGCTGCTGCAGTGGTACGAGCCCATGGCCAAGTTCATGCTTGTCAAGGTACTGCCCCCCTTCCCAGCTGGGGGGGATGGGAGACCCCCCACTCATCCCTCCACCCCCATTGCTGGGACTGCACCCCTGCGTGCTCCACCCAGGGACGCCAACCCAGCAAGCCTGGCAGAGCATCCTCCTCCCTGTTGCTGGCCACATCCATCTGCTCTGCTGTCTTCACGCACCTCTGTCCCCCACCACCCCATCCCAAGGCCCATCTCTGTGTGCGGGCAGGGGTCAAGGGGCAGACCCCCTGATCCTGCCCCTGCTCCGCCCCTGCAGCACTTTGACTTCCCGCTGCCCAGTCCGCTGCCTGTCTTCGAGATGCTGGTGGCACCGGGAGAGGAATATCCCAGCGTCTGCATTGGGCTCGGCCGTGGCCCCTCACCTGCCCGCCCCGTGCGCTTCCACACCATCAACCTCAACTCCCTCACCTCCTGGTTCGCCCACGCCGATGCTGGTGAGGGGCGCCCTGCAGCTGTGTCCCTGTCTATGCCTGTGTCCCTCTGCACGTCTGTGCATGTGTTCCTATCTGTGCCTGTGCCCCTTTCTGTGCCCCGTGTCCATGCCCATACCCAGGTTCATGCCTGTGTCTGCGTTTGTCCGTGTCTGTGCTTGGGTCCGTGTCGGTGCCTATACCCATGTCCATGTCTGTGCCTGTCTCCATGCCCTTTTCCATGGCCACATCTGTGCCTGGGTCCCTGTCTGTACCCGTGTCCTTGTCTGTGCCCATGCACACCTGGCATTGAGCAGGGGGAGGCACAGACACACCTGAGCATACCATAAGCTCACATGTGACAACACAGGGGTGGGGGCAGTGGCTCCTGCCCGTGCCCACCCCACACTCATGTCTCCCCAGAGCCCCCCTGCCCCGGCCCCATCCAGGTGACGCAGCTGGACAGCGAGACTGTGCTGGTCCTCATCGACCGTAAGTGCCCGACGGGGGGTTGTCTGTACAGGGCCTGTGTACCTGGAGGGTGTGCCGGGGGGGGGTCACACTCAGGGGACGGGGAGCATGGGGTAGCTCAGCAGGGCTGGGGGGGTCACGGGTCGTAGCACTGGGCAGGGTGGTGGGAGCAGGGAGCTCTGACCCAACCCCCCCACCCATTTCTCCACAGGAAGCATCAAAGTGGTGACACTGCAGGGAGCCCTGGTTCGCCGTCTGGAGGCCCCCGAGATCCTCTTCGACGTGGCTGTGGAGTCCGTGGGTGGGTGTTGGGGTGGGGAAGGGTCCCCTCCACGGCTCCCCACCAGCTGTGCCACTCCCCAGCATCAGCTGCATCTTGGGGCTGGGCTGGGCTGGGCCCCACATGACCAGCCTGGCTCGGTTTGGAGGGCAGAGGGGCCTGCCCCGGGCAGGAGTTGGGGCTGGGGGGCCACGGCACTGACCCCCCTCCCCCAAAATCACTCTGATTCCTGCAGTGCTGGTGAGGAACTGCCTGCAGGCCTTCTGGCGCCATGGGGTGCAGGTGCGCCACTTCGGCTCCACGCAGGTACGGCCCCCAACCCCTGCTACGCTGACCCTTGACCCCACAGCCCCCCCCATCCTGACCCCATGGGCCCCCCACACAACCACAGCAACAACCCCGCTCCCCAACTGGGGGAAACTCATCACCACCCCCCGGCAGCCTCCAACTAGGCAGGGCTGCTCCCCAGCACCTGTGTCTCCCCCCCAGTTAATCGAGGAGCTGCGAGACCAGCGCTGGACCTTCCGCTTGCTGGGCTCACACAGGTACGTCCCCACCTCGCTAGAGGGGCGCACGGACTGGGGGGCTTGTGGGGGGGTCGTCAGCCACAGCCTGGCCTGACAATGCCCCCCTCCCGCCCCCCTGCAGCACGGTCGTCCTGGAAACACGCCCCGCTGACAATACCAGCGCCCACAGCAGCCTCTGGGTCCAGGCATGACCCCCGGGAGCGGAGGGGGAGCTAGAAAGATCCCCCCAGCAAGGATCCACCCCACCCCCGACATGGACTGGACCCCCGGGGGAAGGGGAGCGGCCCCGCGGACGCCAGAGACTCTGGGCAGGGGCCGGCGCGGCCCCGGAGCAGGAGGCGCGGGGAAGGGGAGGGGACAGGAGGGGCAGGGAGGGGTAAGAGGGGGGTATTTAAGTGCCGGCTGGGCCTGGGCTGTGTCAAGGAAGCACAGGGCAGCTGGGGGGGGCGCAGACCCCTCCCCAGCTCCTGCGTCCCATCAAAGCCGTGCTGAGACCCTGCCTCCGTGCATTCTTCCCCCCAGCCCCAGGGAGGCAACAGGGGCCACCCCCCCGCAGGTAGCGAGCGCAGGCGTCCGGGAGCCCAAGGAGGCTCAGAGGAGGTGCAGCAAAGACAATGGTTTATTGCCCCAGAGGGCCCGAGGGGTGGGGGCAAGGACCCCCCCCACCCCCACCCCAGCGTCACTTGCCACAGCCACCCCACCCCAGCAAAACTACCCCACAAAGGCACTTGAAATTGGGGGTCCATGGACCGGCCCCCAGGGACATGTGGTGGGGGAGACCCCCCCGGGTGGGGGGGGATCGGCACTGGGGGGGCCTAGCTCAGCTGGTCTTCATACTGCTTGCGGAAGCAGTCGCCGGCGGGGAAGAAGTCCCAGCAGCGCTCTTGGTACATCTTCCACACGTAGGACTCCTGGGGGACACGGGGTGGGGGGGTCAGGGTGGGCCAGGACAGCCCCCGCCTCCCCCCGCGGCTCAGCCAAGACCAGGCCCCAGCCCCCCCGCGCCTCACCTGTCCCGTGTGCTCCGTCTCGTCCTTGTTGATGAGGTACATGAGGAAGAACCTGCGGGCGCGGAAGGAAGGGTCAGGCCCGGGGCCAGCAGGGTCCCATGACCCCGCTCACATGTGCGACGCGTGCCCCCCGCACTCACATATAGTTGGCCAGATTATGCTCCTCCAGCGTGTGCGTCTCAAAGCCGTGCGGCGTCGTGTCGAAGTAGTCGCTACCAATGCCGCAGATGAAGCATTTGGTCTGGGGGGAAAGGGGGGGTGAGAACCCAGACATCCGGGCCCCCGTCGCTGTCACCCCGGGACCCCACTGCTCTCCCAGGGCCCCGCAACGGCCTCGCTCACCTCCATGTCCTCCTTCACCTGCTCCTGCTGGTCTCGCAGCTCCCCAAAGGCGTCAATGATCAGACCTGGGGCAGAGGAGTGGGGGGGCCCTCGAGGTCACCCCAGGGGTCCCGCTCCCCCCTAGAGGCCCCGGCCTCCCCCGGAGATGCCAGCCCCCCGCTCCCGCGAGGCCCCCTCACCCTGGATGATGGCCAGCAGGATGACAATGACGAAGAAGAAGAAGGTGATGTCGAAGATGACGCGGTAGAGCTCGTACTCGTCGCCCGCCGGGTCCTCAATCTCGTCCCCGATGCCCCCGCCGGCCCGGACCCCCACGTACATGTGGAACAGGTAGCACTGAGGGCAGGAGAGGGGGCAGTTGGACGCGGGGGCATCGAGGCCCAGCACCCCTCCCCCAGGGGCAAGACCCACCCCCACTGACCGTCATCATGTCGTCACACTTCATGTCGGGCTCGTCCTCGTCCTCGCTCTTGTTGTAGAACTTGCGGAAGAAGTTGAAGGCCACGACCGTGTAGAGGTAGACCACCACGGCCAGCAGCCCCACTGTCATGGCCAGCTGGGGGGACGGGGGGGACGGGTTCAGACACTCCCCGGCACCCTCTGCCGGTCTCTCATCCAGGGGTTCACCCTGCCCACCCCAGCTCGCCCCCAGAACAACCCCCGGGGTCTGGATGGAGCCTGGAGCCACGTTTCCCGTGGCACCCCCAAGTGCCCCGCGGCCGCCCCCCCACCACACCTGCTTGCCGTTGTGGGTGACGGAGGACAGGATGGTGCGCAGCGTCTTGACGCCCATGGCCACGTCCAGCAGGTGGGCGGCGAAGAAGAAGTTGTTGTAGTGCCCCAGCAGCGACATGACCATGTACCAGGCCAGGTAAAGGAAGGACTGCGGGGGCGAGGGGCGCTGGCTGGGACCGGGGCACCCGCCCCCCGGTTCCCCTGCCTGTCACAGCTGGAGCCACATGTGGGCCCCCCCACAGCCCCCCACTCACGTTGTCGGTGAAGATGACCCCAAACTTCCAGATCTGGTACTTGATGTCGATGGAGGTGATCCTGGGGGGAGCCGGAGGGGCAGGTGAGTGCAGCCTGTGGCCCACCCCTGGACTCCCCAGAAGCCCCCAGCCCCCCCATTCAGTCCCCCTCGTGCTCAGCTCTCCCCCCCCGAGCTGTGGAGCCCCCCCGGCCCCCACTCACCACGTCAGCATGGACTTGTCAGGCTCGGGCTTCTTCTCGCTCTGGATGCTGATGTCCAGGCTGGCCAGGTCCATGCCCAGCAGCTCGGCCATGCGCTCGCGCCCATAGATGTCCCCGTACTTCTCCAGCACCTGCCGGGGGGAGGCGGAGGTCACAACAGGGCGGCCTCGCCCCGGGCCTGATGGGCCCGTGCAAGGGACGGCCCCCCTCCCTGGATCAGGCTGGGATCGGGACCCCCCAGGCGCCGGACGGGAACGGGCCACGGACCCACCTTCCTCTTGATGAACTTGTCCCAGTAGTTGCTCGGGAAAGACCTGGCAGGAGACAGAGGCAGCGCTGGGGCTGGGGCCGGGGGGCCACGACGCCTGGGGGAAGCCCCCCACAGGGGTACACGGTTGCCCCCACCCCTCCACCCCCCTGCTGTGGTGGAGCCAGCACCCACCCACCCACCCACCCCGGATCCAGGGGTCCTCCCTGCTCCCAGCTCTCCCTACCTAGCCCCCCAGGTCTGCCCCCACCCAACCCCGAATCCAGGGGTGCACAGGCCCCCCCGGTGCGTACGGGGCGTTGAGCACCAGCCGGTCCCACTGGCCCTTGATGTCATCGTCCTCGGGCTGCTCGGTGATGTACAGCCCGTCGAACTCCAGCTTGCGCGCCAGCTCCTTCTCCCGCTTGAAGATCACCAGAGGCACCTGTGGGGGGGCGGGGTCACCACTGAGGGCGGGGCAGCAGCAGAAAAGGGAGGCTGAGGGGGCGTGGCCTGTGGGGAGGAGGTGTGGCCCCGGGATGGGGTGGCCGTGGCCCCGTGGCAGGGGTAGGGGGGCCACAATGGGGGTGGAGCCTCATGGCAGGAAGGGGTGTGGCCCTTGGATGGGTTGGCACCCCATGGCCAAAGCGGGTGGAACCTTGTGGCAGGAAGGGGAGTGGCCTCATGATGGGGCTAGGGCCTCGTGGGGGAAATAGCAGGGTCAAAAGAAAGAGGTGGGGCCTGATGGCAGGGGGCAGGGCTCCATGGCAAGAGGGGGTGTGGCCTGATGCAGCTAGTGCCTCCTGGTGGGCGTGAAGAACAGGGTCAAGAGGGAGATGGGGCCTGATAGCAGGTGGCATGGCCTGGCCCCATGCTGGGGGCGGGGCCTCATGCCGGGGGCGGGGCCTGACCTTGAGGCAGTTGTAGCCGATGATGCAGAGGAAGGCAACGAGCGTGTGCACCAGGGCCAGCAGCTGCAGCGTGGGCTGCATGTAGCCCGTGCTCTCCTCCAAGAAGTAGTAGACCACGCTGTCCTCGTCCTCATCCTCATCGCCCGTGCCCAGTGCCCCCCAGCCGGACCCGCTGCCCGGCTCCTCCTCCAGCCCCGAGCCCTCCAGCTCCTCCTCGCCTGGTGGAGAGTCCGACACCTGCGGGGGGGAGCCGTGAAGGGGGGGAGGCACCTCCCGAAACCCACTCCTCCCAGCCCTAACCCGCCCCGCTCCCAGAGGCATCTGGGCCCCCGCTCCCCTCCCCGAGCCGAGAGAGACACCAGGCACCTGGGCCCACCTTGTAGAAGAGCAGGATGAAGTTGATGGCGAAGGCGAGGAAGAGCGCCAGGAACCGGAGGTTGTAGAAGTTCCGTGACAGGTAGTTCTGGGGGGGGGTCACACGGGGGGAGGGGAGGGGTCAGAGCCCCCGACCCCACCCCCTCCCATCTGGCCACTCCCTCTCCCTGCCCAGCCCTCTCCCACCTGACCCCACCCTCCCTACCCAACCCCAGTCCCTCTGCCGCAGCTCTGCCCTTTCCTGCCCCACTCAGGCCCTTCCTGCCCGCCCCCTCCCTCCAGCCCCGCCCTTACCAGGAACTTGACGCGCTGCACCTCCAGCTCGTTCCAGAACTCAAAGCCACTCTCGGTCACCTCGTCCTGGCGCTCGCGCGAGGCTGTCTTCCGCCGCCGCCGCTGCTGCTCCGGGGCCTCCGCCTCCACCTCCGCCTCCGCTTCTGCCTGCGGCTCGGGCTCTGGTGGCTCCGTTGGCTCCACCTTCACCTCTGCCTCAGCCTTCGGCCCCTTCTCCCCATTCTCCGCGCTGTGGGGCCGAGCCGTCAGGGCCATGCAGATAATGGACTCCCCGTGCCCACCCAGGGACGTCAACTGTGAGCAGGGTCCAGCTGAGGAGCTGGAGGGAGGTTGCTCTGCCAGGACCCCCACGGACTCGCCCCCTGCCCCAGCCCTGTCCCACTCACTCGGCCTTCTCGGCCTCGGCAGCCACCTCTTCCACACTCTCCGGCTCAGGTTCAACCTCCTCGCCTTCCATATCCACCTCCACCTGTTGCAGGGTCAGGACAGCCGGTTGAGGGGGGAGAAAGGAATGGAGAGCCCCCCATACACACACACTCAGCGCAGAGGTGGAAGCAGCAACCAGCCCAGCCCAGCGCGATGGGCTCTCACCCATGAGATTCTCCCCTCCCTTCTCCAGAGCAGTGGAGAGATCCCAGGCATCCGGTGTCCTGGCCTCTGCCTCCAACTGGCAGACTCTGATGTTCCCCTCCCTGACCTGACCTACCCCCAGCTTCCTCTTGAGGATGGGGGTGCCTTCAGGTGTGGGTGGCTCAACTGGCGTGGTGTCCCCGATGTCACCCAGCCCACCGGGCGCGTCGATGGCAGCCGGGCGGTAGTGCCCCATGTCCTTCTTCATCTCCACCCCAAAGGCCTCATGAGTCTCAGCAGCCTCCTCCTCCTTTCCGGGTTCAGCGAAGTCAGCCACATCCACACCCTCAGGTGCCACCTGCCCCTCATCAGGCGGCCCCAGGTCCCCGTGCACCTCATCCTGCGTGGGGTCAGGCATGCTGGCCAGCAGCTCCGTCACCGTCAGCTTCTTGGCCCCTTCCACCAGGCCACCGCCAAACAGCGTGGCCCACAGCAGCAGCAGCAGGCCCTTGAGGATCCCGGCGACAAAGAACAGCAGCCCCAGGACGGTGGCATAGAGCATCCCGGCCACGGCAATCACCATCTCCTTGAACGTCATGCGCTTCACCTTGCGCAGCTGCCGCCGTGCATTGCGGTAGGTGAAGAGGTGGCAGACGCCGAGGACGCTGGCCAGAAACTCCCCAAAGGCCGAGGCTGGCTCAGCGGGGGTAGCTGCTGCCTCCCCTTCCGCTGCCGCTGCCGCCGCCTCCCCGACTTCAACCTCATCCTCGTCCACATCCCCCTTCTCGCCCTCCTCCTCGGAGATCTGCGCAGCGATCTGCATCTCGAAAATGGTGTCCTCGCAGAAGTTGACGAAGAGCTCCATCTTCTCCGACTCACCGCCTTCGTTCACCACGTCGAAGATGAACTGCCGCTTGGACTCCTTGACCTGCGGCATCTCCCACTGCGCCTTGTTGGTCTCGCTGATCTCGAAGTAGATGCGCTCGATGCGTTTGCTGGCGCCCATGATCTCGATGCGGCCCAGGTAAGGCCGGAAGTAGTCCAGGATGCTCTCGGCCTGCTCCAGGAAGGTCTTGAGGCGCCCATCGTGGGGCACATGCTCCGACAGGTTGGTGAGCAGCACGGCGATGTTAAAGCCAATGTCCTTGGCCGGCTCCTGGAAGCGGCTGGCAAACTCCTCGTAGTCGATCATCTCGTTCTCATCGGCCTCCGAGCAGGCCAGCAGGAACTGGATCTCCGAGGGCTCAAACTGCTTCTGGCTGTCCATGGCCTTCTGGAAGTCCTTCTTGGAGATGAGCCCCCGCGGGTCTGTGATGCAGTCCTGGAAAGCGTCCGAGGCCACGATGTCTTTCAGCTTCAAGAACATGTCGAAGAACTTGAGGATCATTGTCACGTTGCTGGAGGACTCCACCAGCATGTCCACCATCTGCCGGGCGATAGTGCCGTTCACCACGTTTCCTGCAGGGAGGGGAGGCAGCAGAGGGTCAGACAGACAGACAGAAAGGGTGGGGTAAAGCATGGGGGCAGAGGGCTGGACGGACGGGTATGGGGGAAATGGATGAAGAGGGCAGCACAGGGGATGGATGGATGGATGGATGGATGGATGGATGGATTTGTGTGGGGATGAACTAATGGGTGGATGTACAGACAGGCAGATGGATTTGTACGGATGGAAGGACGGATGGATGGAGAGGTTTTCACACGGACAGACGATGGACAGGCAGACAGACAGGGTGGCGTGCGGATGGGTGAGCAGACGGATGGACAGAGAGAGAAGCAGGCACGGGGACAGCCAAAGAGAGGGACAGACAGATGGACGCACAGCCAGCCGGGGCAGCCAGGGGAATGGGTCCACGCGCTGCAATGGAAGGACAGATGGAGATGCAGACAGACGGACACAAATCTACCTCCCCCCCACCCCGGGCCCTCACCTTCCAGCAGCGACAGCAGCATGACCACCATGTCCTTCTGCAGGTCCAGCAGCTCCTTCAGCAGCCCGATCTGGCTGGAGTCCTGGGGGGAGATGGGGAGGCCCTGAAGTGCCGTGCCCCCGCCCCCGGTGCCCTCGTATGCCCGCAAGCTGCAAGCTCCGACAACCCGGGCTGGCCATGCCCCCCTCCCCCACGGACGCCCTGCAGCCGGGGGGGGGGTGAGAGGCCGCCCCCCTCTTACCTCGGGGTCCAGCCCACTGCAGAAGGGCTCCTCAGGGCAGCGCAACAGAGAAACAGCATGGTGGGGACGGGCGGCCCCAAAGCGCCCGGCGTGCCCCCACCCACCTGTGTGCTCACACCTGCCTGCCACCCCCATGGCAAAGCACGTGCAGCCATTTGGGAGGAGGGGGCACATTCGGGGGGCTATCGCACCCCCGCCAGTGCAGGAAGCTGGGCCGGGCCGCGCAGAAGCTGCCCCATGCCCGAGCGCCAGGGGCAGGAGCGGAGGGGACCCAGGCCAGACCAAAGCACAGTGGCACTGGGAGTCCGGCCCCGTGCTCCAGGGGTCCCCGTCGGTCTGGACGGAGCTGCGTCACGCCCCCATCTCCCAATTCGAGGGGATGCAGGCAGGGACCCCCTGACCAGGGGCACTGAGTCAGCCAGGACCTGCCCCGCTGCCCCTCCTGGGGGGGTGACGCTGACCACTGGCAGCAGGGGTTAGCTAGCAGAGGGGGGGCTGTGAGGGCGTCAGTACCAAGCGGGGGCTGCCTGGCGCTGGGGTGGGTTAGTTTGGTCTGGCCTGGGGGGTGCGGGGGGAAAGGAAGCTGGGGCGCGGGTGCTTACGCCGTCTCGGGGTCCGGCGGGCGGGCGCATCTGTCACAGCAGAATAAAAATGTTATTGGGGAACATTTTTATGCAGCATTTTTGTATCGGGTGCCCTCGGCCCTTCCTTTATCACTGGGGGTGGGGCGTGTGGGGGGCATCACCAGTCTGGGGAGCGTGCACCACTGCAAAGCAAGGAGCACCCAGACGTCCTGGCTCCTGGCCCGCTAACTACCCTGCGCCACTCCTGGCCCCGGGCTGGGCAGCGCCAGCTCTCGCTCCGACTGGTGACGACACCGGTCCCCTCCCAGAGCAGGGAGAGATCCCAGGCCTCCAGCCCACCTTGCTCCAGCAGCTGCACCTGACTTTCCTCCTGGAGTCAAAAAAGGGAACCCAGGCGCCCCCCTCCCCACTTGCTCTGCAACTAGACCTTACTCGCCTCCCGGGGTCGGGCAAGGAAGCCGGGCGTCCTGGCCCCCGCAATCCCCTGCCCCAGCTGGGTCTGGGCAGCGGGGCACAGGCAGGACGGACGGACCCAATGGGCACGGATGGACAGATGGACGGATCAGCTCTGCCTGGGGGGAGCCCTGCCCTGCGGCTCCGGAGGGCTGCCCCCCACCCCAACCCTGTCCTGCAGGGTGATGCTGCCTACGGGACCCTGCGGAGCTGTGCCGGCCGACGAGGAGGGAGGCTGCGGCCGTAGGAACGCCCCCCGCCAGGGCAGGGGGTGCTGGGGGCCGCCCCAGGGTGGGGCCGGGGGCAGTTCTTGGCTCATAAAGGAAGGCGAGACAGTGAATACAAAAATGGGTCTGCTACAGAGCGCCCAAAGCGGCTGGCACAGATCGAGGGGGGGCAGGACAGGCGGGCACGGAGGAGCTGGGTTAGTGCAGACTCACGGGAGGGGGCCCCGGCCTGACGGCACGGAGCAGGCCCCTCCCGCCCTGGCCGCGGCTGCCCGCAAGGCCCCTGCCCGGGGGCCACGGCCATTACCTGTGCCAGCTTCATCATCATGTGGGCGAAGACGTGGAGGAAGCCGACCACGGCGTCCCACAGCCGGCTGTGTGCCAGGCTCTGCTGGTTCCCCGTGCACGGGCCCTGTGGGGGCAGGTGGGCATTAAGTGGGAGTCGGGAACCCCCGTGTCCCAGTGCCCCCCCCGGCTAGCCTGGGGTGGGGGGAGCAGCATCCCCAGCCCAGACAGGGCCAGCACCCAGCCCCGGTGGGCCGGGGGGCACACAGGCAGCACGGCACAGTGCTGGGGGGGCTGGGACCGTACCTGGATGTACTCCGTGAGGCTGTTGAAGATCTGCTTGGCCACGGCCATGGCCTTGGAGAAGTTGCGCTTACCCTGCTCGTCAATGACGTCCTTGCCGGAGTAGTACCAGTAGAAGTCACTGATGGACTCCTAGGGGGTAGGAAAGGGGTGGGGGGTCAGTGCCAAGCACGGGAGCAGGGGCCATGGGGCTCCAGCTGGCTGGTAAAAGTGACGGGGGCGGGAGTGGGGGAGGGCCCGGGGGGCTCTGGGCCACATGAGATAGGGTATGGGGCAGGGGTGGGGGGGTCTCTGAGTCAGGCAGTGGGGAGTGGGACAGGGGGCTCTGGGGCCCGTGGGATGGGCAGGGGTCTCTGAGGCAGACAGAGTGGGGTGAGGGAGTGGGATGGGGGCCGATGGGATGGGATGGGATAGGAGTGGGGGATAGGGATGGGGGTCTCTGAGACAGGTGAGGATTGAAGACTGGGACAGGGGGCCCGTGGGATGGGATGGGAGTGGGGGACAGGTGGGGGTCTCTGAGACAGGCAAGGGGGAGAGGTGGTGGGAGGGATGGCTGGCTGGGGGAGGCCCGACCTGCAGGCGCAGCAGGTAGTCCACGGTGCAGATGATGATGTTGATGGTGGTCGTGTTGCCTGTCTGGGTGCGCAGGTAGTTCTGGAAATCTTTAGGGGGGCGGCGGGGCAGGGCAGAGACAGGGACACGACACCGGTCAGGGGGTCTCAGGAGAGCCCAGCCCTCACTCCCAATCCCCCACCGCTGGGGCTGGGGCCTTTGCCCCCAGCTCCATCCCCGCCCCCCCCCCCCCATACCATTGTTGTGCCCCTCGCAGAGAAGTTGCAGGAAGCGGAAGAGGTCTTGCGTGAACTCGTCATCCGACATCACCTTCTCTCCTGCGGCACGGCCGGGCGGGAGAGAGACAGGCCTGGCTCAGGCTGGGCCAGCAGCATGCGGCCAAGGGCAGCAGGAGGGCAGGGGCGCGCATGCCAAGGGCAGTGGGAGGGCAGGGGAGCACATGCCTAGGGCAGCAGGAGGGGGCATCAACGCCAGCACACTCCAACAGGCAGGGGCAGCGCCACCCACCCGGTCAGCAGGGCATGCGTCTCGTTAGGGGCACCTTCGTTAGCAGAGGCAGGCAGCACCACGCACCTGGAAACAGAGGGAGCAGGGTGCCCAGGCATGCCCATAGGCAGGGACGGGGGACAGGTCCCAGAGCCTCGTTAAGCTCGTGCTGGTTAATGAATGAGTTGCCAAAGGCAGTGAGTGATGTCATGAATCTGGGGGGAAGGGTTCATGCCACTCATGACAGATCTGATGCCACCACATGGCCTCCTAGGAGGGTCTGGGGGTGGGGGGCAGTTGGGAGAAGGGGGGGATGGGAAGGAAAGATTGGGGGAGTTGGCCTCCATTTTCCATGGTGGGACCCCCGCATCCAGCCCCCCCCGCTCCAAACACCACCCGCCCATAGCGAGATGCCGGCACAGTACGATGGAGACACTCGGCCACGACCACACGCACACACCACGCATGATGCGCTAGGGACAGGACACCATGGGTCAGAGCCGGGCCTGGCCACAAAGCCAACGCAGGAGGGCCAAACGGGGCGGCCGGACAAGAGATGCTCCACGCAACAGGGGGCACGGGTGCCCCACGGGGAGACAACAGAGGTGGCGAACAACCCGCGGCTGCCCTCCCCATGGGCACTGATAAGCTCCCACGGACACGGCCCTGACAGCACGCAGCTCCCTGCCTGCCCCCGACAGAACACGCCACGGCCGCGGCCATGCAACACGGAGATGCCGCGTGGCTGTGACACGGGACCACAGAAACACCACGCGGCTGCAACACGGGACCACGGAGACACCACGCGGCTGCGACACGGAGATACCACAGAGGCCAGACCATCACACCGCAAACACACTGAGATGCCACAACGGCGCCCGTGGGGAACCCACGTGGTCACAGCCCGAGGAGGGCTCATGGCTGCATCTGGGGCTCTGGGAGCTACGTGGGAAAGGGCCCCTCACCCCTGACAGCTGCCTGGGGGCAGGGGGGCAGCAACCGGGTGTCTCACCCAGAAGCTCTCGCCCTACGGATCTGGGAGTGGAACTGACACTGGAGAGGAGCCTGGGGAACCCCATGCCTGGCCGTGACCGTGGCATGAATCCCGCCCAGGGATGACGTGGCTCATGGCAAGGAGGGAAACCCAGACACCAGAGTTAGAGCTTGGGGGGAGAAGGGGTGCAGTTAGTGCTCCGTGCAGACCAGGACGACCACCCACCCCCACCCCCAACAGCACTCAGGCCACGTCCTCAGCCAGAAAGGGACATGCCTCGGGGCTGATCAAAGCCTCCGAGTCCCTGCCCCAACCACCCAGCACAGACCCCCCTTGACCCACACACACCAGCACCCCCAAAGACCGCCCTCCCCGGCCATGGCAGGGAGAGCCCTGACAACGTGGCCAGGGCCCATCCAGGCCACCAAGGGCTGGGTCCATGGACCCATGGGGAGGTCTGATCAGCTTCTGCATGGGGTTAGATAGAGCAAGGCAGCGCCCGGTGCGATGCAAAGACAAGAGGGTCTTTTACCGTTCTCGCGGTTGATGACTGGGGTGCCAAGATGGGGGGGGCGGAGGGGAACGGGGGAGGGAAGAGAAGGGTAGGGGAGAGAGGAGGTGAGTAAGGCAGCCATGGCAAGAAGAGGAAATGATTATGGGGGGAAGAGGCAGAGCCCCCCATGGGTTGAGTGCCCAGATTAATAGCGGGGGCAGGAGCCGTGGACACAGACCAGGGTGGGGGGATGGAAACGGGGTTCTGGGGGCTGCGGGAAGGGAGCCGAGCAGGGCAGGGCAGGGGGGAGTGCTCCGGACGCCACACTAGATGGGCCCAGGGGCTGGAGCCTGCCAGCACCCAGCACAAGGACTCCCCCGGCCGGGGCGGCTGCACCCGACTCACAGAGCCCCGACATGGCCTCGGGCGTGGCCCTGCTCCACTGGGCACCACGGGATGGCTCTGACCCCCCGCCCCCAGGATCCAGGGGCTGGGCACTCCCCAAGTGTCCCCATCACCACGCCTCTGTCCCCGCTCCAACCTCCCTGCATGGGGGGCTCAGCCCAGGCCCAGCAGCAGGGGCTGGGGGCCGTGCCCGGTGGGGTGGGAGAGGCACTCACTGGTTCCGTCCTCCGTCACCATGCCCAGCCCCTCCGCCTTGTTCTGCCTCTCAAAGGCATTCAGGTCCAGGACACTGCAGGGCACGGGGGTGGCAGGGGTGAGGACCAGGCCCAGCTCCCCACATCCACCCACGCCCCCTCCCCACATACCCGCAGGGCTCCAGGAGCAAAGAGCTGGGGCCAGAGGGGAAGGGAGGGAGGAGGGTAGGTGCAGGTGGACGGCGGGGGGCTCACCTGCAGGTCTGCATCAGGGCCTGCGTGCTTTGGAAGAACCCGATCTCCTTCTTGTCCTTTAGGTAATCCAGCATTCCCACCCATTCGCCAGGCCGGGGGGGTGCTCCGGCTTGTACCTGTTGCACGTCCACGTTGCCTCCGTTGAGGATGGCGATGCCAAGTTTGAGGGTGGACGACACCATGTCGCTGCGCTCCCCTGCCAAGGGCAACGTTACCCCTCCAGTTACCCCTGGGGCGGGGGGCACCAGGCAACCGGACTAGGCGGCTCTGACCACCGAGTCCCACCCCAGCCCCCAGCCCCGCTCCCAGCTGGCTCGGGCCCCCATCACCTTTGCAGGCGCTGATCATCTGCAGCACCATCTCGGCGGCGCCACGGTTGTGCAGCCGGGCCTGCTGGTACAGCAGCTTCTGCTTCTCCATCTCCTTCTCCTGGGAGTGGGGAGAGGCACCGGGTCAGCGCGGCAGGGTGGGGGTGGAGCGGGAGCGGGGGCAAGGGGTGCGTGCATACCTCGAAGGAGGCTTCAGCCTCCTCTTCTTCCCCTTCACCTTCCTCTTCACCTTCCTCAGTGTGACAGCTCTGGGGGGGAGAAGGGCAGTGGGGGCGGCATGAGGGGTGTCCCGTCCCGCAGCCTGGCTCTGCCTCTGGCCCCCAGGGAGGGGGAAGTGGGGGTCTCTCTCACCTTGGCCATGATGTCGGCGTACGCTATGTACAGATAATCCTTCTCCAGTTTGCTGAAAGGCAGCGAGAGGGCGGGGGTCAGAGCCACGCATGCCGGACCCCGCGCTAGCCCCCGCCGCCCCTCAGAGAACCCGGGCGTCCGGACTCACCGCCCCCACCCTTTTGGGGACCGGGAGGAGAACCCCGAGTCCCGCCTCCCCGCCTGAACCCACGAGACCCCGCTCCCCCCCGAGCTGGGAGACAACCCAGGAGCCCTGACCCCGACGCCGAGGCCCAGCGGGGAGGGGCTGTCCCTCTGGACCGTGCCCCCCCCAGCGCCGCACCCACCTCTTCTCGGTCAGCGCCGTGCGGCTGAAGTGCAGGATGAGCTGGTGCAGGGGATCCGGCTTCTTCTCCTGCTGCTCTTCCTCCTCTTCCTCCTCCTCTCCCGACTTCTGCTCCCGGCACAGAGGGGAGGCGTGAGCGGAGCCCGCCGGCCCAAGGCTTTGGGGGGCGCCGGGGCCGGGGAGCAGGGGGTGCTACCCCGCTCCGGGCTCTGCCACCGGCTGCTGCCGGGGGGGGGGACGGGACAGTGACAGAACAGGCCAGAAGCGGGAGATGAACCCAGCGGCGGGGAGAAGTGGGAACGCCCCCCACGGCCCCGATCCCGGCCCCGACTCACAGCCAGGTCGTCAATCATCTTGTCCTCGAAGGCGTGCTCCTCTGACAAGATCCACGACAGCTTGTAGGCTTCCAGGAACATGTTGCAGGCCCGGTGCCTGCGAGAGGGGGGTCCCCAGTGAGCACCCCTTTGGCCCGTGGGGGCTGGGCACCCCGGTGTAGGGAGCGCCGGCCGCCGCGGGGGGCTCCGTAGCGGTGGCGGCAGCACGGGGCTGGGCAGCCGGGGGGCCCCGGGGGCGCACGGACCTGGGCAGGTTGTAGAGCGGTGTCATGCGGAAGCAGGCGACCACGGCGCGGCGGCGCTGCTTGGACAGCAGCTTGTGCCACACGGCCTTCTTGGACTTGTAAGGGTGCTCCGTCTGCGGGGGGAGGGAGCATTAGAGCCGCCGGGGCCGCGCCCGCCCGCCCCCCGCCCGGCGGGGCGGGCGGGCCCCCCCCCGGCCCGCCGCCCCGGGGCGCGGGGGCCCCCCCGGGGGGCCGGCGCGC
>JAGPOW010000344.1:1009716-1030054 GCA_030014935.1 Caiman crocodilus | reverse complement strand
TTACTGGACAGCAGGTTTAGGTTGGACATTAGGAGGCACTACTTCACAGTTAGGGTGGCTAGGATGTGGAACTGGCTTCCTAGGGAAGTTGTTCTTGCTTCTACCTTGGGCATCTTTAAGAGTAGATTAAAGACTTGGCTGAGGTCCTGTGACCCCAGCACTTGTTCCTGCCATTGGTGGGGGGTTAGACTAGATGGCCTGCTCTAGGCCCCTTCTGACCCTAGATATTATGATACTATCCTTTATGCATCTCTCTTTTTAGACGTAGGAGATCCATGAGTTCCCTGTTGAGCCCAGCGAGTTGCTGAGCCCTTTTACCATCTTTCTTATGGGTTGGGATGGACTTCTCTTGAGCTTATAGGATTGTTTCCTTAAGAAGCAACCACTCATCATGAACTCCCCTCCCTTTCAAATCATGGCCCTTCAGGCCCTCAAGAACAAGCCTCCTGAGCTTATGAAAGTTGGCTTTCCTAAAGTCGAGGACTACTGCATTGTGGCTGATTTGCCAGCTTTGCAATGGACAGTGAAATGATCAACTCATGGTGACTGTTACCCAGCTTCCCTTCAATTCTTAGGTCACTGATTAGATCATTCCCTTTGGCGAGTACCAGGACCAGCAGCACCTGTTGACTTGACACACACCAGATCAACACTTGGGATCTCAATATTACACTTAGACAGGAGGGTATGATACAAAATTATATACATACACACACACACAAACTACACAAACACTCTATGGGTTTGTACAAAATTATATGCACATACACAAACACGCATTTTCATGGCTGTGTGTTAACATTAGGGGGCATTTGGGGTAACTTAGTGCTCGGGATCACTTGAGGTCAAGGTGCTTTTGGGGTTACTTGGGGTTACTTAGGGTTAATGTGCCCTGGGGTTACTCAGGGTCACCTGGCGCCAGGATGGAAGAGAGGGTAAAAGCCTGGTGGCAAGAAGAAGACAGCCAGGAAACAGAGAGGCAAAAAGCTGGGAGATGAGGGGTGGAAATGAGGCAGAAAGAACCAAGGGAGAAAGCTGGGAAATCAAGAAGGAGGGTTGGGAGGACAATAAGACAAAAACCCAACTCAGGGTCTCAAAATAACAGGTTTATTAAACAGACAACGCATTACACAGCCCCATGAAGTTATTGATTCCTACACAGGCACACACACACACACACACACACACACAAGGTGGGTGATAAGTACCTATCCTGGGTTGTGAGTTGATCCTCGATGACCAGTCAGGGTATGGTCCAGAGGGGGTTGCTGGCAGGGCCTCTGGGTGGATAGGTGGTGTGGCGTAGTGTTGGTTCAGATGGAGAGGGCATCCCATAGAGGTCACACTCTACCATCCCTTTTATAGGGGTGGGCTACCTGTGTCTTCTATGGGAAGGACATGCCTAGGCAAGGACCAGTCCTCAGATGCATATGTGCGGATCCAGGTGGCCTCATTGTCTGGTGGGACACAATGGTGGGTTGCTGGTTTCTGTAGGGTCTTTGTCTTCCAAACTGTGAGTTCCTGTAGGTTTTTTATCTTTCAAATGCTGGATTTCGTCTCTGTTCCTGGGTGAGGTCTGTGGTTCCTGGGTGAGTCAATGCAAGGCAATGGTTGGATCACTGAGTTGATGATCCGGTCATTACTGGTCATTCAGAAGAGGCTTGCTACCGTTATGCCTCAAGCACCCTCATTTCATCCCATTCATAGGAGGGTAGGTATGAGTCACAGTTGCAACATATTGTATAGGGCAGGGGACAAAAGATGGAGGCTTGACATTACAAAATGGAAACTTGACAATACTTGACATTACTTTGGTTAACTTTACAGGTGCAGGCCTAAACCATGCAATATTAATATGAAACAATAAAAATCAATTAAAAAATGATAGGAATACAATATAATACAATATAAAACAGTAAAAATCAACACAAACATAACAGAACACTATTTACAATATAAAAAGGGGCTTATTACAATAATAGCCTACAAGAATGTATCTTAGCTTACCTAGTACTACTTGTAATCACATATAAGGGATAGAAAGGGCAGAGAGAGCATGAGAAATGGTTGGGGAAGGGGAGGGAATGCATTTTTAAGTTTAAAAAAAGAAAAAAACCTGGGGGTTTTGCTACATGCCCTGCCTCTTGTTGGCCCATAAATGTCCTGAGACGGGTAGAGCTCAGCCACACATATGAGAAAGCTTTGGGACCAATTGAATTTGGCTGAGTGCTCTTCCCATGAGATGTCTGGGCAGTTGAAGTCTTCCATGACAATCACGCACCAAAGCCATGCAGCCTTGGTCAGTTCCCTAGCGAATTCATGGTCAAGCACTTGTTCCTGATTTGGAGGTCTGTAGCAGACTCCTACCATTGTATCCCCTTCACCACATTGCCCTTGTATTCTAACCCAGAGGTCTCCAGTCATCCTCCCTGGGTGCCAATCACAGTTTATAGGGACATGTAGCTCCCCTTCACATAGAAAGCTACACTCCCACCTGCTTTTTCAGCACAATCTCTCCTGTACAGGATATAGCCATTTATACCCGTAGTCCAGTCATAGGAGGAGTCCCACCAGGTGTCTGTTATCCCTATGAGATCGTAGTCCCTATGAGTAGTCCCACTGAGTTGGTCACATCATTCTGGAAGCCAGCCATGGGCATGAGGGCATCCATGAGTGTGGAGAAGTGAGCGGCAATTGTTATTTGAAAGCTGGCCACCCCAGATAACCTGAGGTTTGTTGCCAAGCGCTTCAGTGTTGGTAAATCCAAAGCTGAATTGTCCATCTAGGGTGTGAGCTGTGCCAGCCAGAAGATTATTTTGCCATAATTCCTTTGACTATACAGGCCACAGAAGGACATAGCTATAGTTGCCCATCTGGATCTTCCAGGTTTGCATCCCCAGGAATGAGGAAGGTTCCTTGTGGACTTTGAGCAACAAGGCAACATGCTGCCACATTATGCAAAGAGATTGGAAGGGCAAGAGTCCCACACTGTGGCACTTCCCAGGTGAGTACTGGGAGAGACCTTGCCAGGGCCAGGGTAGTGCTTGTACCCCTATATCCCTGAATCTTTCTGGAAGAACACTATCCTAGAGGTCCCATCCCTAGTGGAGAAGAGACTACAGGGTCTTACACCTGAGAAGGGTAATGTAGGGTTAGTTGAAAGACAGGGATAGAAGGAGGGTCTGGAGTTTCTCACAACATGACTGGTACAGCAGGAGCAAAGTTTAGGCAAGACATGGAAGAACCTGGGACTGAAAGATATGGGTGGCTTGGTTGAAAGGAGGAGGACAGTGCAGGGCATGAAGCTGTGTGCTTGAGAAGGGGCTCTAGTCCCTGCCCTGGTCTAGTCCTGGCCTGGGGTGGCAAGTAGAAGAGCTTGGTGGGAAGCTTGATCCTAGGCCTGGATGGTAGGCTATGCTTGGGGGGTATACAGCTGCCACTGTGGGATGGGGGGCTTGCTTGGGCCTGAGGGTGGTGTGAGGAGCAGAATAAGACACTGACAGCATACTTTCTGTCTGCTGGCTGAGGGTGGCTATAAGAGTCTCATGTGTGTCCCTCCACATGCAGAAGTTCTCCAACAGCATCTCCATAGTCTGCCTTCATGGTAACCCTGGTGTTCTGGCATGCCTGGAAAATACCTGCAGGCCTGGTCTGAAATAGCCCCTTCTGACTAGACCAGTACAACAGTCTTAATGGAACTCCATCCAGGCTGCTAGTTCTCTGTAGCCATGGCTCTCCTCTCCAACATGCAAGCTGGTCTGTAAGTATCTCCTCTTTGTTCTTCTTTCTCCTCCTCAGCCTAGCAACTCACTGAGCTCTGTTCTTTAGCTGCAACCTTGGGACCTTAGCAACAGCAGCAGGAGTAGGAACAGCTGCAGCTGTAGGTGTTGGCCCTGGAAAGACAATAAACAAACAAGGAATCTTTGTTCAACTTGTCTGATTCGAGAATTAGTAATGAATTCCCAAGCAATTGTTTGCATTTCATTGCAGTAGCCTCTTTACATTTGGTCCCAGCTCCTCAGATGGTAAGTATACATGCTCTGGGGAACTCTGGGGATACCTTTGGTGACCATAAGGTACAGAGGAAACTTTGAAAAAATTCCCCTCATGTGAGCTGCCATGGGACTTATCCTGGGTTTTTGTGGAGACAGGAGTAGAAGATAAAAGTTGTCCCCCAAATCCTGGAGGAGATGGTGCTACCTGAGGACCCTGCCAGTCAGAAGGACAGTGCCACATGGGGAGCCACCATGTAGAAAGGGACATTGTTTTTCAACATTAAAGAAAGCTGTGTAAGAACCACAGAAAGAGTCTGAGCATCTCACTCCTGCTGACTAGATGTTAATAAGGTGTTCAACAGACTCCTTACTGGAATGACACGTTCATCTCTGCTCATATGTCTCACACCTCCTCCTGAACCTGGGATACCTGCCTCTTGCTAGCCACTGTCTGCTGAAGCCCCTACACCCACCTTCTAAAGCAGGGTGGCCAGAGTCACTCACCCTGAGAACCACATCCGATCCTCCACCAAAGTTTAGGAGTAGGAGAAGTGGGGTGGAGAGGGTGTCAGGAAGGGAAGGGATGCTGAGTAACCCAGAGTGGAGATGACCACACCTATACCCCACACCACCAGGGAGCATGCCCTGGGGTAAGCGATGAAGCTGCAGCTCCCACCTTGGCAGCCTGGTGCCTGAGCCAGCAGTCCCAGAGTGAGCAAAGGAGGGAGGAGGGTGGGCTTTGGGCACGCTCCCCATGGGGAAGGCTGGAGTGGTAGGAGGTACCAGGCTGTGTTCACCAGATCCACCTATGGGAGAAATGGGTGGGGCTTCAGCCAATTTCCAGAGGGCCACAAGAACTGTGGTGGCAAGCCGCTTGCAGGTCGCAAGGCATGGTTTGGCTACTGTGGTTCTAAAGGATTCCTTCAGCTTCAGTGCTCCATTTCTGGATGCCCAGTGAAAGTCCAGGAGCCCTTAGCTGCAGCAATTTCCATGGCATATTTGAAAGTGCCACTACAGGGGAGGGATGACTGGATGGACATACCACAGGCTCACCCATTGCTTCTGAAAACAGAAAATCTCAATGGTCTAGGGCCTTCCCTCATTCTGTAAATCCCCAGCAGTCAGGGGTGGGAGAGGCAGAGAAGCAGGGATGAGGTCCAGTTTTGTGGAAGTGCTGTTCCATCCCTGTGATTCAGTGGGATTCTCATGTGGTTTGCATTTTTGGCTCTTTGCTATGGAGATACGTACCCAAAGGTGTGTGTGCGTTGGGGGGAGGGAGGTGTTGTATATGATGCTGGACTAGGCACTGGCTTTTGTAAACACTTTCTCTGTTTTACTAGTTCTGCTTTTTGCAAATACAGTCCCGATCTAGCTAAAAGAGCTCACTGTTTCTCCGCTGCTTCCTCCCCCAAGAAACATACATGTCCTGGGGCCCTTGAGCAGGTGGAGATGGGGCTGAAGCAGGAAATGCTCTGTTTCCATAGCTGCTATGCTGCAATATGAGGTGAGGAGAAAGCAGATGATGGGACACGTGGGGGAGCTTTAGGTGCTGGAAGAGTCTCATCCAGACAGCAATTGGAACACGGAGGAAAGCAGTTTTGCTCCCATAGACAGGCCCTGAGAGTGATGGACTGGCACCAGTAGTGGGTGTTAGGAGACCAAGAAAACTTTGGGGGATGGGAGGGTCTGGTCCAACCAGTAGTTGGAGACTGGGAGAGAAAAGCAGCCATGCTGCAAAACCAGGTGGGTCTGACTCCTCCCCTGAGGAGGTGGGCACCTGTAGCAGGGAGCCAGAGGCTCCTGTTACTAAGAAGGGGGGATCACAGCTGACTAGCCTGTGGGGGCAGACATTTATGTATTTTTCTTGATTGGCCCCCTGAAAGCACTCTTCAGTCATGTCATGATATATGTGCAAGGCTGCAGAGCACTTTAGAAGTGGCTGATCATGCAACAAATTGACCCTCATTTAATGAGGGATCAGATGAAGGCACTCCAAAGTGAAGCAACTTAGGGAACTTGTGTTTCCTAGGGTCACTGTCGGCATGACTGGGGCTGGGCTTATGTGTCTGCAGGAAGGGAAGGGGAAGGAGGAGTTACAGGCTGGAGTTTGCCCAGCCTGACCTGGATGGGGAGCAGGTGTATTGGAGCCCCCATCTCATGGCTCCCTCTTACCCCTCTCCTTCAGTTCAGACCAGGCAAACCACAGTCTGCAGCTCCCTTCCCTCTCCTCCCTCCCCCATCTCTTCCTGCAGATAGCACCCAAGCTGGAAGCAGGGCAGGATGCATCAGCCCAGCCCCAGTCGCTGAACAGACAGACAGACAAGCCCCACTCACCTCACCGCATCCCTTCTGACCCAACAGGAGAATGTCTGTTGGGTCAGGGTGGCAGTTCTAACTCATGGTGCTTTATGCAAAGTGCCATGAGTTAGAGAGGGGACCTGCATGTCTGTCAACACCCTATGTGAGCTTGCGATTCACCTAACTCGGATAAGGCAGTGCCTGGAGTAGATAAGACAAATGGTTTGGAGGCAGGGGCTTGGCAGGGAGCCAAGCTCTCCAGAGACAGCAGCTGCCTGACCCTTGCAGGAGCAGAAGCACTTTGAAGGCAGAGAGGTGAGAACCCAAGATGAAGGCTACTCTGGTGTTTCTTTGTTTACTCAGAGTGGGGGATGTTTTCACTAAACCCACAGCTTACCTTTGTTTCATGATGTTTTTTTACCCAGAGAGCATGGGGGTGGTTGTTAAGGCCTTTATGTTGTAGTTTAAACTGGTGAACCAGTGGCTACAAGGGGTAAGCACACTGAGCTTTGGATCCCTGCCAGGGCCAGGGGTGCAATTTATAGCAGAGCCAAGGGGCACAGGAAATTTTGAGCTTTGCTAGGGCCAGGCACAATTCAGGCAAGCTGAAGCCTAGAGGGCAAAGTCTTGAGCCAGGCAGGACAATATAGAGGCAGCCTGAGGCTGGGAAGGCCAAGGCCAGAGCTCAGGAAGGGCAAGAGCCAGAGACTGAAGCCCAAGAAGGGTGTGCACAAGAGACAGGAGACCGAGAAGAGTGAGAGTATGAGACAGGAGCCCAGGAAGGGTGAGAGAATGAAACAGGGGTCAGGACCTGGAAAGAAGACCAGGGCTGGGGTTTGGGAACTGAGGTCCCCAGATAATTGACCTTTAGGCAAGGGGCTCAACTAGATATAAAAAGCCAAGGCCAGGAAGGCTGAAGCTCCCACAAAGGCTTTGAGGCCTGAAGGGCAAAACATTGAGCCAGGGCAAAAATTGCCCAATTGAGATAATAGCCTGTAACATCTGTGAGATATGGACATGGCTGTAGGGGTGGTCAGAAGACATGAACACAGCCCTTAAGGCACCCAGTGCCCAGAGGTACCAATAAAGCCAAAAAGGCCCTAGTAGATGGAACAGAAAATAACTTGGCTGTGGACTCGATTTCCTCTGGGCCTAGGGCAGCCTCTCAACCCTTTTTTTTAAAAAAACAAAACAAGGCATGGCAGTTGAGTAGGAAGGAAGGACCCAAAGGACTATTGGAAGAAGTTATGCGATAACAAGGGGGCACTACCTCATCATTCAGATGATGGGAGGGACCAGTGAGGCATGATTTCCCTTGGTCCTGCAGCAGGTCCATGTAGGGGTAGCTGCCAGATGTAAGCAAGGAATGTCTTGCTGCCTGCGAAGGTGGAAGGGGACTGGCCATGTTAATATGGAGAGACAATGCAAATTGCCATTAGCTGTCATTAGCTGCCTGACCACCAACTTAGATGGAAACCCTAAAACAGTCTGATGACCCAGGAGAAGTTTCTAGGGTATGCTAAATGGAAGGGAGCCAACCTCATGAGTCTGTCACTGAAACTGACAATCAAACCCCTGATACAGGAGATCACGTTTATCTCCTGCCCGGCATCCGTGAAACCAGGAATCCATAATTGCCCATTTTCAAGCACTACCAGTCCTGCACACCGTAGGTCTGACACTGAACAGGCCTCAGAACCTGTGGCCAATTTGAGGAAGAGGAAGAGGGAGGATGGGTGTCAGTGAAACTGTCATAGTGGAGATGCACGGCTTATCACCTGCTTTGTCATTGACCTGGGATGGACCCAGATCTGTCCAATAGTGATGATGGTGCACAGACCAGGAAGACAAAGAGAAGGCTCCAACCCAAGGCCCAACCCAGAAGCAGGCCCAGAAAGATCCTGGGAGTTCATCTTCCTGTTTGGGACTAATCTCTGTTGTAATGAAGCTAAGCCAGAACCCTGGACCCAGCCAGGCCCAATCAAGAGATCAGGACAAGTGAGCCTCAGAAAAAATACCACCTGCAGCAAGTCCAGAGCAGCACCCTGGTCCTAGCTGGACTGAGGGGGGCAGCCGGGGAAGCCATGACTATCCCATGAAGCCATAAGAGGCCCCACCTACTCCAGTCCTTAAAAGCCAGGCCCAACTGGAGGCTCCTTGTCTGGGCAAAGATGAATGTTCTTGCTCCTGGCCTTTCATGTGTTTCCTTGCTGATCTTCTGGTTTTGACTCCTGGTTCTGACTCCAGCTTCCAAAGCTGGCAAGAACCTCAGCATTCCTTGATTCTGGTGCCCTGACCATAATTCTGGTTTGACCTTCAACTTTGGCTTTTGGCTTCCAATCCCAGTTAACCTTTGGCTTACTCTGTCTCCGGTTTTAGACTTTGCCCTCAGATTGTTTTGACTTTAGCTACAGCTTCCTAATCCAGTTCCTCTGGACCCCAGCTCCCTGTGGAGTCAATCTGGACTACACTTGCATTTTGGACAATTAACCTAGGCTAGACTGCCCATGCCCCAGTGCTTAACATGTGTCACTGCTGTGAACATTACATCTCCCCATCTCCAAGGCAGTTCATTGACTCGTTGAATTGGAGGGTTGGAAGGAACCCCTCGGGTCATCTGAACTAGCCCCTTGCACAATTTCAGGGCTGCTATTCCTAAACTAGCCTATCAAACGCTTAACCAGCCTCTTCTTGAAAATCTCCAATAAAGGAAAATTACACAACTTCCCTGGGCAGTCTATTCCACACCCGCACTGTTCTAAAAGTAAGGAAGTTAGTAAGGAAGTTTTTTTTTTCCCTGAGACCTAATCTTAGTTTGCTTTTCTGCAATTTAAAACCACTGTATTGTGTCCTGCTCTCTACAGCAAGGGAGAAGAACTGTTCTCTACAAGGGCCTTTCAAATATTTGAAAACTGCTATTATGTTTCCCTTTAATCTCCTTTTCTCCAGGCTAAACCTAAGGCCCTCAACATTTCCTTATATAGCTTGCTTTTCAGACCCTTTAGTATTCTTATCAAGTGCCTCCAGAGTCTTTCCAGCTTCTCTATATCCTTCTTTAAATGTGGAACCCAGAACTGCATACAGTACTCCAGTTCAACATTTCTTAACCTGTAGATCACAACCCAAAAGTGGATCACAAGAATATATGACAGGGTTGTGAACAAACTTTGAAAATGGATTCTCCTTTAAAGGATAAAAATATGGGAAATCACAGGTTTCCCTTTGCAGGCTGACAGAGGTTCAGCTTGCACGATGCTGCTTGGGGCTGGAGGGAGCAGGAGGAGGGTAATCAAGCAGGGGGCGCCACATTCATGTGTGCACACACATACACACATGCACATGGCAGCCAGGCAGTGTGAAGAGCAGCTCCCACAGCTCCCCACAGGTAAGCCGGGGTGGGTAGAGGGGGATGGGACAGGACATAGACAATATGCTGCGGGGGTGAGGGCACAGGTGATGCGTTGGTGGGGGACAATGCCCCCCCAGATGTGTGTGCCCACAGCAGGCATGGGGCTGTAGCCTGGCTAGACTGGCATGAGCAGGAGTTGCCTCTGCAGCCCAGCAGGCACAACCCAGCATGGGAGGGCAGAACGGGGAAGCATTGTTGCGGTTGCTGGGACCCCCATGCCAGCTGCACTGCCAGCAGTGTGAGGAGTCACAAATGCTGTGGCTCTATCAAAGCACTGCCACTCTACAGGTTGCTTCTCTACCCTGGAGGGGAGGTGGGGTGGAGGACAGCACGGGTGGCCTGAGAGCAGTGGCAGGGGCAGCTAGGCAATGGCGGCAGGGTGGGGCCACAGCTTAGCACCTGAGCGGCTGGCAGCAGGAGGAAATGAGGGCCGTGAGCCCCCCCATCCATTACTCCTTTCACTGCTGGCAGTGTGGCTGGCTCAGGAGTACTAGCAGTGGTGGTGGCAGCAGCAAGTCTTGCCACCTGGGGTGGGAGGCAGTGGTTTGGGAATGAGTAGCACCAGCAGGGCTGGGAGACGGGGGGAGGTGACAATCAAGGAATCCCAAGGGTCTTGCCAGCTTCAGGAGGAGGGGCACTGGCAGGGCCAGAGGGCTGTTTTTCTATTTTAACTATTTACTGGGTCGAGGCTGGCCACTGATGTTTACACATGGGTGCTGGTACACAAAAGGTTGAGAACCACTGCTCTAGCTAATGCCTAACTGGCACTGAGTAGCATAGTTCTATCACCTCCGAACTCTTGCATCTAATTCCCCTGTTGCAGCTCAATTATGACCCCCCAAATCCTCCTCAGCAATGCCATTGCCCAGCCAGTTATCTCCTAACCTGTCTCAGATAGCCAAAGACCTAGATCAGTAGAGACTTGACAGACTTAGGAAGATACCCCAGGAAAAGTCTCCAGCACTGCATTGGTGCCTGGAGCACAGAACCAATGTGCAGCTTGGTTGTACCTAGAAGTTTCTGTCTGATGTTCCTCAAGAAGTGGTTGTGGCATGTCTGTGGGTGGGAGGGAGGGGAAGACAGGTTGCAGCCACTCTGTCACTCTGTCCTACTGCCCCTGAAATGTGAGTGCATGGGGTCCCATGTCACTCTGCTTCCTCTGTTATAGTTCCTTGACACAGGCTCTCTTTGTAAGTTATTTCAAAGCTGTCTTTGCTCAAGAAGTTGCTTAGTTGTTGGCAACAGTGGCTTTATCTATAGAAACAAGTGAAGCTAACAAACTATTGTGCTGTACACTATAGTATCTTACAATGCTTTATATGCTTCACTTCACTTCAGTCTAGCAGGGCTTATTTTAATCAAGGTTTTGGCCCTTTGTACTTCTTTTCTGCTAATGCACTTAACTGTGCATAACAAGGGCTTGGACCAAGCTATCAAAGAGAGCTGTGCATGAATTGTGGGCCACAATCTCTTATTAACTCACCTAGGACCCTGGTGAGCAAGCTGCAATTTACCATTTATTATGTGGCTGCTCAGTTTGTTGGGCATCAGTTCAAGTTAAAAAAAGAATCTGTGCAGCACTGCTCTAGAGGAGTAAATTTCCAACCTTTTGATTCACATACAATGTGGGTGATCAGGGATCTCACGTGGGCTCTTTGCATTTTGCTTCCTCTCTGGAAATCAGACTGCACTGTGATTTCATTCCTTGTCCAGCTTCATACCCAGTGTCCACTGGCATTAGCTCATTGATGCTAGTGCACATTGGTTGAAGACTTAGCCTCTTACCTTCAAAGTCAGTGTTTGTGCCAGGCCAGAGCAGAGTATCTGACACTTCTCAGTATCCAGATGGGCACCATGGAGTGTTCTGAACTGAGCATTATTGTGAAACCACAGCTCTTTGACAGGTCTCCCCCCACCTGCAGCAAGTTGACTTCCATCTTGCTGGTGCTGCCTGGGCCTTCACTGTTGACTGCCCCTGTTGAACAGTCCTCAGAGGCTCCCATAAAAATGGGCTGGTTTGTGCTTCTTATTTCACCTCATCAAATTGGATTTCAAGAACAGGCTGTACTTCTATTTACTTCAAACCCCGCTTCCTGCAGTTCCTGGGTATGCTATTTATAGGCACTCCTGGAAAAATCATCATTGTACGATACTCCTTCCTAAGGCTGTGTGTCACTAAGATGCACCACTGTAGTAGCAGGATTGCTGTCTACAGACTAAGCCAAGCATCCCCTGGCCATGTTGTATTCTAGCTCCAAGCAGTTTATGGCCACTTGCTACCTCAAAAAGTGCCTGCTTACAAATAGTGCCTGCTTATAAACATGCTCATGGGACTGCACAGATCCAGAAGCAATCATCTTCATGCCAGTCTGGTCTTAGCTTAGAGCAGATTTGTTCCAATCAAATCTTTTGTTGGGAGGCAGATGACAATGAGAAGCATCTTGCAGAGGGCAGCCCCACTTGTAGTGACTTGCATGGACCAAGATCTTAGGTAATTTGTTAACCACACAAACAGAAAGAAAACAAAGAAAGAAAGAAGTGGGGCTGCTGTGCAGTGAGGATGGGGTTGGTATTAAAAATAATCTTGTTCTGACCCCAGACCTAAATGAATACTGTGCATCTGCTTTCAGTAGTAAAGATGTGGAACACGGGGCCAGAGGCAGGATGGCTAATGTAAGCGAAGGTATAAAAATAGAAATGACTACATCCAAGGTGGAAGATAATCCTAAAAATTTACTATGTTCAAGCAGTGGGGACCAGATAATCTCCATCCCATTATGCTGAAAGAAGTGATTTATGAAGTGGCAAATCTAGTAGCAAGGATTTTTATTAAAACTATCAAGTCAGGGGTAGTACCTATATGACAGACAAACAGTAAATGTATCCTCTGTGGTTAAGAAAAAGCAAAAAAGTGATCCAGGCATCTCCAAGTCCATTAATCTGGTCTCAATACTATGCAAGACTTTAGAATAAATTTTGCAGAAAAGAATAATTCCAGACATTGAGATAAATGGTAAATAGCATCAAAGAAAGACCAATTTCCCCACCACACTGAATCAGTACCTTTCTTGAGAAGATAATTTCTCATGTCCAGAAAAATCAGTTAAGTAGAACCTATCTATCTGAGCCTTGATAAAGTAGAAGGCAAGGCAGTATAGCAGTGTATAGACCAACTTGTTCAGAGAGGCATGGACAACAGGGGCGGGCCAAATACAGCCCATGGGCTATATGCAGCCTGCCAAAGGATCCTGCCTGGGCCACAGGGGTGTGCAGTGGGTTGGGAGTGGCACGGCCACTAGACTTAGCTTCCCGGCAGCCCTGGCCGCAGTGGCTCCTTCTAGCTGCAGCTGCCAGTATGTCTGTCACTGCTGGACCCAGCCCCGCTGCCTGGGTACCCCAGCTCATCCACCCTGTACCTACTGCCAGGGGCACCACATGGAGTGGGCAGGCGGGGGGAGGGGGTCTCCATGGAAACCAGCCCAGGACCCCTGCAAGTATGGCCTGCTTAACCGGGTGGATGGGTTGGGGCACAGGCAGCTAGGGAGCAGTGTCTGGGATTGGGATGGGTGGGCATAGCCGAGATGTGGGATGGTGAGAACATGGGGCTGGAGCCATGGCTGGGGCTGGGGCCAGGTCAGTACCTCCCCTCTGCTGTGCTGGGTCAGCACCCACCCCCTCCAGCCCACAATAGCTCATCACCACTTCTTTAGTGGCCCTCCAGCCCATATAATTGCCCACCTGGGCTACAACCTATTTTGTCAGATTCTATGAGTGACTTGCAGAGATCAAGGGTACCAAACAGAAAGGAATAAGGTCACTTAAATACAAATGATGGGGAAGGAAAAGGGGGGGCATTGCTGAGAGAGGAAAAGGTAGACTGAAGCCATCTAAAGGGATAAACAAAGGAGTTACCTCGCTGAGGGACATAGGGGTTATACAAAATAGGCTTCGTGATGAGATAAGAATCTAGAGTCTCTGTTGAGACCATACTTAACACAATTCATCCTGTGGGTGATTCTTTGTTCTGCAAGTATGCTGAAAGGGTGGGGGTGGGCGCAGCAAGGGATAGGAGATACTCTGTTTACCAGGGCATCCCTTGGAGTAACTAGGAAAAATGGCCTCAAACTGACAGAGAGCAGATTTAGGTTAGACATCAGAAAGAACTTCTACACGGTACAGGTTGCCAGAATCTGGAATGGGCTTTCATGGGAGGGGTGCTCTCCCCTACCATGGAGGTCTTTAAGAGAAGATTGGACAAACACCTGGCTGGGATCATCTGCATGAATGACGTGTGCCCCTGGAGGCTGGGGGAGCATAGTCACTGCCCACAGGTGGCAGCGATGGTAGTGGTGGGGGCATGGTGCTGGCAAGCAGGGAGCTCCCGCAGGTGGCCGCAGCAGTGTCAGTGGTGGCGGAGGGGGGGTTGGCAAGTGCCAACCAGTGGCCAGTGGCCAGATGCCGGCAGTGGTGTCGCTGGGTGACGGGGGCAAGCAACACTCTTCTTGCAGAGGGTGCACTGCCAAACTCAGGGGGTGCACATGCACCCACGTGTACCCCCTACACATCACCAATGGTCATCTGACCCCAGCACTCTTTCCTGCCCAGGACAGGGGGTCAGGCTTGATCTACTGAGGTCCCTTCTGAACCCCAAAATCTATGAAATCTATGAAACCCAGCTAAGAGGATCATGGGAATGGACAGCAATTGTGGGAGAAGAGACAAAAATAACTGGGCCTGTTCAGCTTAGCAAAAGGAAGACTGAGAAAATGTTAATAGAGATATAGGGCCAGATTCTAGTCCACCTATTAGCTGCATAAGTGAATGTAGGTGCCTAAGTGTGATTCTGTTTCACCCAGCTTTGGTGTCTGAAAAACAGTTAATGGTAGTATGATTAGGGGTGAGAGAGAGGGGCACCTACCCTGGGCATTAAGTTAGGAGGGGTGTCAGGATTGCCCTCCACCTTTGCAGAGTCCATGGCCTGGCTGCATTACCATGCTGGGAACTCTGCAACAGTTCCAGGATGCTGTTGCTTTAAAAGCAACAGAGCCAGGGGTTGGCAGAGCAGATGGGGCAACAACAGCTCTGCCAGGACTGTTTAGAAGTTCCCAGTGTCAGTAAGATTGCTGCCCACCTCTGCTCTTGGACCTGCTGCCCCCTCTCCCACCCACTCTCAGAATGCATCCCCCACCCCGCTGCTCAGAACCCAGGTACCCCACCCCGAAACTGCAGCTGCCTCCCCCCCAGTTAGCCCCAGCTGCTAACTTGGTTTGTTACACCACAGACAGTTAATAGAAAAAGTGGGTGGATTCTCATCCTCCTCATGGCTTTTGGGGGGCTCAGTCTTAAGGGTTATATGGCAGTTACAAAAGTAGATGCATTAATGGAGTTTCAGGGACTCTAGCAGGTGGAAAAAACCCATCCCATAGTTTGCAAAACATGGGAGATGATAATACTATGTTATTTGTATGCAATTAGGCCTCAGCTGGATTACTGCATGCAGTCCCGGGCTCCACATTATAAGAGATGTGTGGAGAAACTGGAGAGGATCCAGAGTCAAGCAACAAAGATAAGAGGGTTGGAAGGCAATGTGAGGGAAAGATGAAAGTGCTAGATATGTTTAGTTTGTAGAAAAGGAGATTAAAAGAGGATATAAGCAGCTGCTCAAGGAAGGAAATTTCTTTCACTGGAGGTTTTCAGGAAAAGTCTGGACTGGCATTAATCTGGGCTGCTTCAGGAACAGCACATCCTGCATTTGGACAGGGGTTTGGGCTGGATGACCCCTGGGGATCCTTCCAAACCCTTGGGTTCTATGAGTCTCTGCTTTTCAGTGGGGTAGCTCTGTAACCCTTGCAAAATGGGGACTGTCTCAGCCATTGCCAAACCCCAGACCCGTGCATGTTCACCCAGCTCCACATTTGCTCAAATCCTAGATGTGTTCAGCCCTGGCATTTTGATTTGGGTCCATTCTCCATAACCTTTTGAAAACAGTTATTGGTGTGGGTAATGCTCAGTGGGGAAAATAAACCCTCTCAGAAGGGTGAGACAGGGTCCATGATAATAGAATCTGTCTACGCTAGCGGATGAGAGAAATAAGTCAGAGACTAGAGATCTGTATGTATATTGGATGGTCATACCCCTAAAGCAGGAAGCTTGCAGCTGTTGGGTCAATCATTGAAGCATTTGAGGGGAAATGAATTACATCTGTCCATCTACACATCAAAACTGAGCATCTACCCACCTTTGCGGCCACCCATTATCTGCCCATTGTTCCAGGGCTTCATATTGTGCCAATCACCACCTTATAAAATGAAAGACTTCTACAGTTTTGCTTGGTGCTGACCTTCCAGAGCCATTCCATGGGACCTCACTTCCCGGACCGTTGTACATCTTACTCTGGGCTGATTCAGATAGAGATGCTTGGAGCCCGTCTTGGGCTCTGTTGCCCCCTTCACTCCTCTCTCCCGATTATTTTGAAATCATCTCTGGAAAACGATCTAGTCAATCGCCTCCTATTTCTGATTCAGAACTTAATGAATGTGTGGTGCGAGGGCCGGGTACCGGTTGCCACGGCAACCCTAATAGTCCTTGACAGCTTAACCCACTCTGAAATCACATTGTTCTGTTCCTGTTGGCAAGGATGTTTGTGTTCACAGGGGAAAGGAAAACATGTTCTAGAAACATCACCAGTTTGCTGAAGCCTCAACCTGGCCCTCTGAGGATGGCTGGCTGTTCCTTTGGGAGCCGGCACCCCATGCTGCTGGGCAGTCCAACAGGTGCCCCCGAGTGCGCTCACCCAGCCCTAAGACACTCGTGTGACAGGAGCATGCGAGCTTTCCCAGCTGTCTGCTTCATGCTCATTGCTCTGAGCACCCCCCAGCTCCCCAGGATGTGGCAGTGCTCTTTCATAACAATGGGGAAACTGAGGCAAAGGTGGGGAAGGGACTCAGTCAAGGACACACAGCTAGTCAACGGCAGAGGAGGGAACAATCCTGATTGTCATAGGACTTCTATGAGACCATGAGTTTTCAGGGCTAAACAGATAGCTGTGGGCAGTGCCTTGTGACCTTTCCGGGGGGGAAGGACCCCAAGGGAACTGACTCTTTGCTGAGTTAAATAAGGTGCTGCTCACTATGCCCAAATCACCAGGCTCTATGACCACTACCCCTGTGCTTACCAGAGCCACCATTCAGATAGGTCCAGTTGGACTCTGTGGGATCAGAGTTTGCTTGCTTGGGTGGCTCGGGCTTTTTGAGGGGCAAAGGGATTACAAAGTGGCCACTGAACCTATGTCCCTCCTCCACGGGCTCCGCACACCCTCCCAGGGGTAAGGGGTTCCAAGAATCAGAGAAAACTAGGGCTGGCGGGGCCTTCAGGAGGGCATCTAGTCCAACCCTCAGATCAAGATAGGACCAGCCCTTTCTACACCAGCATGGACCAATGTTTAATTAACCTGCACTTAAAAATGTCCAGGAGATTCCACAGCTTCCCTAGGTGATCTGGTCCAATGCTTGACCATCCTTTGAGGTAGGCTGAATGTTAGTGCACCACTGGGAGAAGATCCATCTTTTGGGTTTTTTTAGCACCAATCTAACTTCCTGAGATACTTACCTGGTCCCAGGACTGCTACATCTCAGTGCTCCACAATGTGGGATGCACTGACCCTCACACACACCTGACTGGCAGGGCAGGGCTGTCATTCTCACGGTGCGATGGACAAACTGAGACAGAGTGGTTCTGTGGCTTGTCCAAAGACACGCAGTCCACTAAACTCTATCATTTTCGTGGTTACTGTTCTAGCTGCTGGACTCTCCTTCCTTTCTTTTCCTTTTCACTATATTTTATCCATCTTGCTAGGTTTTAAAAAGTAGAGCTCCCTCAGGCTCCCCAGCCAGATCCCTGCCCCATTTGACCTCAGCCTGGGCCTTACTCTGAGAATATGTCTTACGCTAAAGCTTTCCCTGCCCTGGAAATTTTTGACGTATAAGCTCTGGTTAGGGCACAGCATTGTCTGTATGGCCGTTCTAACTCCTCCTATGAAGATCACCTGCCAGAATTTTCCTGGTCACTTAGAGCTTCTCTTGTGCAGCTGAGGTTACACACGCTAGGCATGGCTCTGCCCACCTACACCAGCTATCAATAGACTGCACTAGGACTGGCAAAGGAGTAGAAGATTCTTTTTAAATATCCATTGAGGACACAGCCCAGCCAGGGCCAGATTAACCCTTTAGTGGGCCCTCGGCAAACAAACTCATGGGTTGGTCATACCCCCACCCCACCCCGGTGTTGCTGCCAATGGGGAGCATGGCTTGGAGGCACTGCTAGGAAACAGCCACCGTGGTGGTGAGGCAAAGGGGAGGGGAAGGAAAGGAAAGCAGTTGGGGTTATTTGTACCACCACCATAGAGGGATGGACAGGGGCCCACCCACAGCTCAGTGCCCTAGGCATGTGCCTATTTTGCCTATCCATTAGTCCGGCTCTGAGCCCAGCCTGAGTTGCACCTTACATGTAGGGACTGGTCAGGAAGGAAGCTTTGAGGGTGAAGTCACATGTTTCAATGAGAGCATACTAATGGCACTGAAAATGCAAGCATTGGTACATTAACGTTTGTTAACTTGTGCTAAGTGCGTTCTGACATCACAAAATTATATCACTTCAGCTGGGGATTAGCGCTGGCCTGTGCTATCTAGCTCATGTTAGGGTAACTTCAGTGTGCTCCATGGAGATGGTTTCTGTGAGGAGGAAACCTCTGGTGAGGAGGTCATTCCACACACAGAACGGGCTGGAGGAGGCAAGTTGACCCGGAGGAAGAGACACCAGGTACTTGTTATAGGTGACTCCATCCTGAGAGGAACAGAGGGTCCCAACTGTTGCCAGGATCCCATGACATGTGAGGTCTACTGTCCCCCTGGAATGCGGATTCAGAACACGATGGAGATGATCCCGGCCCTCATCTGGCCCACTGATTACTACCCCCTGGTCCTAATCCATGTGGGCACTAATGATGCAGCCAGGAGCAGTCCAGACCACCTGATAAAGGACTACCAAGCACTGGGGGACAAGCTGAAGGAGATAGGGGCACAGGTGGTCTTCTCATCGATCCTTCCAGTGAGCAGGCATGGAAGATGCCATGAGACCTGCATCTGGGACATCAACATGTAGCTTTGGGAATGGTGTCTCACGGTGGGCTTCGGCTTTCTGTACCATGACACTCACTTCAGAATGAGAGACATGCTTGGGCGGGATGGGCTCCACCTCTCCCCCAAAGGTAAGTGTGTGTTCTCTTCCAGGTTGTCTGATTTCCTCCAGTGGGCTTTAAACTAGGCATGTCGGGGGGAGAGGGAAGAAGAGGACCAAAGGAGTCACAGAACACCAAACCAAGAGACACCCAGAAGAACAGCTCCGCCAAGTCAGGTGATGAGCACAAGAAAAACCCAAGTAGGAGACAGGGGCCCAGAGTGTCCAGGGATTGGAGGAACATACACCCTCAGGAGGCCTTAAATGCCTCTACACTAATGCTCACAGTACAGGGAATAAGCAGGAGGAACTTGCCCTCCTGCTAGCTAACTAAAACCCAGACATAGTGGGGCTCACTGAAACTTGGTGGGATCCAGTGCACGACTGGGTGGTGAACATCAAGGGCTATAGGCTGTATAGGCAGGATAGAACAGGGAGGAAAGATGGCGGTGTGGCGCTCTGCAAACAGCACCGGGTCTGAGGTAGGGCAGACGGAGGTGCTCTGAGTCAGAATACAAGGGGGTCAGGGGGAAAGAGACCTAATCGTGGGGGTCTACTACAGGCCACCTAACCAGAGAGAAGAGCTGGACCAGGAATTTCCAGGTC
Organism: Caiman crocodilus; assembly: GCA_030014935.1. Classification (NCBI taxonomy): domain Eukaryota; kingdom Metazoa; phylum Chordata; order Crocodylia; family Alligatoridae; genus Caiman; species Caiman crocodilus. The sequence continues at coordinate 1,010,512 of JAGPOW010000344.1, read as the reverse complement.
ATCGCGGAGGCAGTTAAGTCGAGGGATGTGGTCATCATGGGTGACCTAAACTACCTGGACATCTGCTGGGAAGAGCAGTCAGCCAGGTCTCACCACTCACATAGGTTCCTAGCTGAGTTACAGGACCTCCACCTAACCCAGGAGGTGCAGTCCCACCAGAGGAAATGCCTTGTTGGACCTGGTTCTGCCCACAGGCAATGACCTGGTGAAGGGACTGTGGGTGCTCAACCACCTGGACGATAGCAACCATTGCCTACTGGAATTTACCATCCAGCACAGGGTGTCAAAGACCTGCAGCAAGGCAGCAGCCCTGGACTTCAGGAGGGCAGATTTCAGTGAAGTAAGGAGACTAGTGGGGGAGGTACTGAGGTCCCAGAGGGGAGGGGAGTTGGGAGTCCAAGCATAGTGGTCGTTCCTTAAGGAGATGAACCCAAAGCATGACAATCCCCACGTGGATCAAAGGAGGTAAGATTGCTCAAAAACCCCATGACTCACCAAAAGCATCCATGAATGCCTCAAAGCCAAAAAGAAAGCATACACCCAATGGAAGGGTGGGGCCATCACCAAGGAGGATTATACCTCCTTGGCTCGAGATTGTAGGGGGGCTATTAGGAAGGCTAAGGCAGAGATGGAACTGGGACTAGTGACCCAGATCAAAGGTAACAAGAAGTCCTTTTTTAAATACACAGGGGGTAGAAGTGCATAGCCTTAAATGCTTCTATACAAATGCACGCAGCATGGGAGGTAAGCAGGAGGAGCTGTCTCTCCTGGTGGCTGTGGAAGACCCAGACTTGGT
>JAGPOW010000344.1:992594-1009616 GCA_030014935.1 Caiman crocodilus | reverse complement strand
GTCCTGCAGAAACTCTTTGAGAAAATTATCCAGGAGCACATCTCCAAGGGTCCAGCCGGGGTATTTATGCTTTGGGGCAATCAACACGAGTTCATTCAAGGCAGGTTCTGTCAGACCAACCTGGTAGCCTTCTACAACCAGGTCACAAAAGCCTTGGGTGCAGATGCTGCGGTGGACGTAGTCTTCTTGGACTTTAGGAAGGCCTTTGACACTGTCTCTCTCACTCAACCTCATAAAAAAATTAGGCGTCTGTGGTGTCAACACCTACACAGTCAGATGGATCGCAAATTGACAGGAGGGCCACACCCAGAGAGTGGCGATGGATGAGTCATTTTCAACCTGGAGAGATGTGGGCAGTGGGGTCCCAGGGTTGTGTCCTTGGGCCTGCGCTGTTCAACATCTTCATCGGTGATTTGGAGAAGGGAGTGAAAAGCACCTTCTTGAAGTTCGCAGGTGACACCAAGATGTGCGGAGAAGTGAGCATGCTAGAAGAGAGGTACAGGCTACAATTAGATCTGAACAGGTTACAGAGGTGGGCGGATGAGAATAGGATGGGTTTCAATACGGACAAGTGCAAGGTGTTGCACCTGGAGAGGAAGAACCAGCAGCAGATCTACAGGCTGGGGAACCCCCTTTTTGTTAGCACAGAGGCAGAAAAGGATCTTGGAGTCATTATTGATTCCAAAATGAACGTGTGCCACCAATGTGAGGATGCGGTCAGGAAGGCTAACCACACTTTGTCATGCATCCACAGATGCAACACGAGCAGGTCCAAGGAGGTGATCCTCCCCCTCTATGAAACATTGGTCAGGCTGCAGTTAGAGTACTGTGTCCAGTTCTCGATGCCACACTTCAGGAGGGATGTGGACAGCATGGAGAGGATCCAGAGGAGGGCCACTTGCATGATCGGGGCAGCAGGGCAGGTCCTACGAGGAGAGGCTACAGGACCTCAACCTGTTCAGCCTCCACAAAGACGGCTGAGAGGGGATCTGATAGCTGCCTATAAACTTGCCAAGGGGGACCAGCAGGCAATGGGTAAGTCCCTGTTGCCACGAGCACTACCGGGAGTAACAAGAAATAATGGCCATAAGTTGACTGAGAGTAGATTCAGGCTAGATATCAGGAGGCACTACTTCACTGTCAGTGCAGCTAGGAGCTGGAACCAATTTCCAAGGGAAGTGGTGCTCGCTCCTACCCAGGGGGTTTTCTAAAGGAGGTTAATCAGCCACCTAGCTGGGATCATTTGACCCCAGCATCCTTTTCTGCACGTGGCAGGGGGTTGGACTAGATGATCTGCTTAGGTCCCTTCCGACCCTACCGACTAAAAAACCATGAAACTATGAGATAAAATGAGCAATTTTCAGTCCTCCAGTATCCCAGGATACACTGATCCCAGCCTCCCTCCCTCCCACAGAGCAGGGACAGAGAGGGCCCAGGTGTCCTGGCTTCTAGCCATGCCTCTGTTCAACAGCTCTCGAGAGGCAAGTCAGAGCTGTCCAGGTAAAAAACAGCATTAAGCCTTAGTTTATATGACTGCTTACAGCATGTTCTAACTTTATCACTGCTTAATATTCCACAGATTTAATATGGTCTAAATGTAACATAACTTCACCCCAGAAGTGCAGTTACAGTTTAGCCAGCCACTAGGGGGCACTATGGAGGCAGCTGGCAGCTGAGCTGCCAGCCAGCTTCTCATTGGTGCCTCTTCAAGGGATCCAGAAGCAGACAGCTGTGTCCCAGCTGCTGTGTTATCCATTAATCGTTTAATCAATATAATTAAAGGAGATTAAACAAATATTTTTTAAAAACTATATTTACAGCTGTAATTGATGCCTTGTTTCATGGAAGTTCTCCCCAAGCTGGAACCAGAGGAAGAGGCTATTTTATACCTCTATTTCAGGTAATGCAATGTTGCTCATAAGAACCCCAAGCTACACAAGTTAGTCCTCCTCTTCCATACTGCCTCGTTGCTTTGCACACAAAGTGAGGAAGGAGAGGCAAGTAGTGGTAGTGCACATGACTCCTAGGATGACTCCTTTTGAGTTTTCTGTTCTTGTCTGAAAGAGCCCTTCTAGGAACATGCCTACTCTCTCCTATGCTCTGCTCCCACTATGGAGGAATCACATGCAGAAGGACCCTGTGTGCCCTTCCTGTGCTTTCATCTTCATTACTTGGTGAAAAATGATGACATTGCAGGGAGAAATGGTTTCAGGGGCAGCTTTGCCTTGAGATCTGATGTTCATTAGAGTTTCCTTATGCAGACTGGACTGCAGCAGGGGGTGAGTTCAAGGGCTTGTAATATCTATAGTCCAAGGGTGGGCAAAATGCAGCCCACGGACCAGATGTGGTCCACCAGGCTATTCTATCCGGCTCGTGGGGCCCCTAAAAATTTAGAAAGTTAATATTAATTTGCCCTAGGCTACCTGTCATGCAGCTCTCAATGGCTTGCCAAAACTCAGTAAGCAACCCCCTGCCCAAAATAATTGCCTGCCCCTGGTATAGTCAGTGGGTTATGTCTACAGAACAAGCCTGCAGGTGAGTCTAAACAGTGTAGGCAGATCCAGAGAGAACCACAAGATCTGCTGGCCAGTGGCTGCAACACTTACTTCTCTTTGTATTCCTCTGACCCAAGAGGGGGTAACAGAGGACAGGCCCTAGCAGTGGCAACTACCCAGGAAACTTCTCTCTCTAACTGACAGCCACCTGAGTGGCTTTGTCCTTCATGGTGCTTCCCTGTTGTGGGTTTCTGCAGTAGTCCCCTATCCCCTTGGTAGCCCTACCATTACCCCTGTTTTGGGAAAGAAGTGAGTTCAGTTTGGTAATCTCACACCTGATCATTTTTTTTTTATTTTTTTTTTTTTATTTTTTGTCACAGAAGAGATGAATACGCCCTCTTCCAACTGTGGTTGCAGTTGGCACTGAAAAGGTCCCAGGGCACCCACTCTGGGCTGCTCCCTGCATAGACGGTAGCCACGGAGGTGATGCTTTGGTGCCCTGTACTGGGGGGACTCTCTGGCCCTGCAGACTGTTTGTGCCAGCCCAAAGGCAGTGATGCCAGCCAGACTTGCTGCTCTCTCCATTGAGTGGGGCCAGGGGGTGGGGGGAGTGGGCAGTGCCAGCAGAAAGGATGTGCTGCACCCTTTGCCCACAGCACATTCCTTGCAAATTAGGCTCGGCCCTGCGGACAGAGGGAAATGTGGCCTTCCTGCTGCCAGGGCTCTTTCAATGCATTGGTCTCAAGGGACTGTCAATCACCAGCACTAGCTGCTGGGTTAATGTTGCACTGAGTGTACAAGAAGCTGCCCTACGGCTGCCTGTCACAGCTTGTTAACCAAGCAGGCACTCAGCACAAGCCTGCTGGAACAGGAGGCCAGATCCAGTCAGTGTCAGAGCTGGGATTCAGCAGGAATCAGAACAATAATCCAGTTTGCATTTCAACCCAATCCAGTCGGTCCCAATCCTCCGCACCTGGCCTGGGCCCTGCCAGTACGAGAGCTTGGATCACCAGCATCAAAATCTTCACCTGTCAGAGTGGGGAGGCAAGTGGCAGAAACCAGGGAGGCAGAGCAGAGGCTCCCAGACTGGCATCCTTGGCACACTGGCAGGAACTGCCAGAGGTGGCTGGTCACAGGGTACCGACCCTTCAGCCAACAGGTCCTGGAAATGACCAGTTCTTCGACTCTGACGTGCAGCTGGAATGGGGAGGAGCCGGCCAAGCTGCTGCTGGCTGTCTCAAGGAGGCAGGGCAGCGTAAAGAAAGAGAAAATGCATGGTCTTTTGTGGGAAGAGCACCCAGTCTGAGGTGGGGCAAGAGCAGCTGGGAAAGTACAGCCAGCCAGACGCCAGAGCTGCCTCCAGGCCCACAGCTCACAGATCTCTGCTGCCTCCTAGAGCAGCAGCCCCGAGGGAGCATAGGGATGCCTGGCAGGGAAGGAGCAGAGGCGGGGAGGATCTGGCAGTATTAGGGGGCAGAAAACTTCACTGAGACTCATGAACCTGCTGGTCATCCCCTGAAGTTTTCCTCTCTGACCCAAAGGATAGGAAAGGGCAGTTCTAAGTGTCTGGGCAGTGTGGGATGGGGGCAGCCTGGCTCCCTTGCCTGATGTGGCACAGCAAAGCACATGGCAACAGTCCCTTTGAGGGCTCAGCATCACAAAGAGATAATATCTTACTACTGCTGCCCCCAAGCGGAGCTGGCCCCCCTAGCTTCAGTGGCAAACTCAGCCCAGGCTAGGGACATCAATAGGTCACCATTCGGTTCCCTACTCCCCACCTCACCCCAGTCTGTGAGCAAGGGCTCAAGATGGACACTGAAGGGCAGGAGATTTGGCAGAACTTTGGCTCTAGTCAGTGCAAAGAGGAAATATCTGCTCTCCTGTAAAAGAGAGAGAGCTCACTGGGCCTGAAGCAAGGAGAGAGCTCAGGCCCTCTGGGAAAGCACTAGGATAGCACTGTTGACATAGGGCAAGAGGTTAAGTCATGATCTGACCAGGGCCCTGGGCCCTCTTGGCCCCTTTTCACTCTAATTAGCTCCACAACATACCTCTATGGTGAGGCTCAGTGCGACTTCTGCTTGGTCCCTGTGTGATAGGACAGGGGCTGCTCTGCACAACTGAAGCAAGGATTGTACTGGAATCCTAAATTGGTATGAGTGACACTAACCCCCAGATGAGTCCCTGGGAGAAGCTGCCCAATCATTTGGCCTGTGATTCTAACTAGTGGATTATGCTCTTTCCCCGAGTTGAAATAATTCAGGTATCCTGACTTCCAGCTATCTATTCAAGCCCACTAGACCGCATCCTCCACACACAGCTGGGGACCCAGCTCAGAACTCTGGGTGCTGTTTCCCACCCCTTATCATGGTCCTTCTCCCTTCCCCCAGGCCATGCTGTACGCATCAACCCAAAGAGCAGAACTAATCAGTGCTCTGCAAGTCAGTAATCCTCCTCTCAATTTCTCCCTGGATCCCATCCCATGAGCAACAAGCTCAGCACCAGAAAGACACACATCCCGTAGCTGAGCCACTGCCTGGAACCAATGGAATCAAACATTCTGAAAGCTAAGACTGATCTCAGACTTCTAAAAATACCCAGCAGCAAGCAAGCTACAGGGCCGTGGCTCTGAGCATGGAGCTGGCCCAGGTTTGAATATACATGGCAGGGAGATGGACAGGTCTCTTGATAGAAGCTGATGGGTGCCAGAGCCCCAACCCCTGTGACTCAGGACTCTGCATTTCCACCATGCAGCAGCATTAACGAGCATAGGGTTCTTTGAGGCTGCAATCTCTCTGCGGTCAGCTCTGTCAGCCCCAGCAAACTAGCTCAGGGATGGATTTCACAACAGGGACAGCAGTCCCAGAACTCACCCAAGCCCACATAACACACAGGGCTGCAAAGTCTCCCCAGAGATAGCACCCATCTAACCAGGAGGCAGTTAATACCAGCTTCTCCATTATGGCCAGGGTCTGTTCCATCTCATCAAAACCCCCATTCAGTTGGGATTTAACCAAGATCCTCCCTTCACCTAGCCAGAATACTGCCCTGATTTAGCAATCTAGTGGGGCAGTGGAAAGGGGGAGAGGAAAAAAAGAGAGCAGGATAGCTGTGGCCTCAGGTGGAGAACTGGTGTGGTAGGATACCCTAGAGCAGTGCCACAACCTGTATACAGAGCTATACAGCTGGAAGGGGGATAGGTGATAGCAGCTCCTTTATCTGCTGCAGCAGGGATCACTTTGCGTCCTCCATACCTGCCCTGGCAAAACACTTCCAAGGCAAAATAGACCCTGGGGAGAAGCAGTGGAATGTGCCTAGCTCTGCTGCTTAATCAGATGGCAAATTTCAGGTGCTGAGCCATCTTGTCTGCCAGTCTCAGATCTGTTCTTTATCTCTATATCACCAAAGCACCTCCAGACCCCTGGTGACTGGGGCTTCATGGAAGAAGATGCTTCACAGACACAGAGTGAAAGAGGGAGCCTGTCCTCTAGAGCTTGGGCCCACATCCTCACAGACATTGAGTGAGGGTACCTGAGTACCTTTAAGACTCTGGGTTGGGTGCTCTGACTAGACTTAACAGCAGAGACAAGGCTGCTATTACCCCTCCAACCTGGAGGGACTGAGGCACAGAAGTTCAGTGACTGACCCAAGGACACTCTGGGAGACTGCTGCAGAGCCAGCAACTGAACCCAGACTTCCTGCTTCCTCACAGTGTTTCAACCAGGAGTTGTACCTCCTTCTCTACCTTCCTGTGCCAGCTGCTCTTTGTTCGTCTTGGGAAAAAGGCATTCAGTGACTCCTGTTGCCTGGAAGCTTGCTCTTTCCAGGTCAGTCACTCTGGGCCCTCGTGGGTATAGCTTCCTTCCCAAGTCCACCAGATTGGCCAATAATGATATAAGGGCAGAACGATTCCCTATATAGCAGGCAAGGGCTCCTATTTGCAAAGCTCCTGGCTACTAGCTTTTCCCTTTCTCCAAGCACAGCAGAAAGGCCCAGCATCAGTCTCTGCAGGAGCTGTATGCCCCCAGCTTGTTGTATTCTTCTTCCTATCGTCCTACTTGGAAAGGGTCCTTAATGAGTTTCATTTCCTGCTTGGTGTGGAGAGGTCTGAAGCGGACCCTGTCTCGTCTGTGTCAGTCACTGGCTGCCACTCCTGGAGCAGCACAGGAAGGAGCACCGGCTTCTGGGTAGGGGTGTGCGAAGCAGGCCCTATTCAATTCGGATTTAGATTCAGCCTGAATCAGGGACAGTGATTTAATTCGTTGATTTGGATCACTATCCCTGATTTGATTTGGCCGAATCTGAATTCTGAGAATCAGTGATTCAGACATAGACACAGCTTTAAATGTTTTTTCTACATACCTTGAGGTACCAGCATGGTTCATGAACACTGTGATGCTGGGGCGCAAGGAGCATCCCACAGGAGTGGGGGGGAGAGGGGGGGCGGGCCTCCATGTGCTCAGCGGTGAACTTGGAAGTGGATCAGAAGTTCTGACACTTCCAAGTCTGCCCGGGGAGCACGCTAGCCCCTCCCCCCATGCCCTGTGGCTTGGCAATTGGCCATGGGGGGACCCTAGGTGCCCCCCCAAGACCCAGGAGGCACCAGTTGCCAATCGGGGTTGACGGAGGGGGATCCCCTGTGTGTTCCCTAGCGGACCCGGAAGTGGACCAGAAGTGCTTCTGGTCTACTTCCAGGTCTGCTGCCGAGTGCACTGGGGAGCCCCCTGCACTCCGGTGGGACGTTCCATGCACCCCAGCATCGCAGCATTCACAAGCCACTTGCTACCTAGAGGTATATAGAAAAAACATTTAAAGCTGTGTCTGTCCAAATCGCTGAATGTTTCTGAATCCCTCTGAATCCCTCCACATCGATATGGAGTGTTCCAATTCAATTCGGAGAGACTGAAGGGTCCTCTGATTCGATTCAGATTTGGAGATTCGGCCACCAAATCAGGCTGAATCTCTACCAAATCAAATCAGGGACCGAAGCTTCGCACAGCCTTATTTGTGGGTTGGGGGTCAAGGAGCAGTAAAGGAGACAAGAAGAGGGAAAATAGAAAAGAAGAAAGAAAGAAATGGGTGGTAAGGGGGGAGGAGACCAAACAGAGGGTTTGATGAACTCACCCACAACGCAGGGAATTAAATAACTGCCTTTGCCTTCCATGCCTCTGAAACAGAATACTTTATGTGGCACTCAGAGTAACCCGTTACGGAAAAGGAAAGAGTCTCTGTGTGTCAGTCTTAGTCCAGACCTTCAGCCCCTGATCCTATGGCAGATGCCACCCTTGGCAAGCAACAATGGAGAAAAAACAGCCACTATCACTTGTCCTTGGGACAACATCTGGTGGGAACTTGGCCTTTGCTCCATGTTTTACAGTCAGTCCAAGAGAAGTGGGAATGTCCCCTGAGGCTAGAACGGGTCAGGGAGGCAAGATGACTGCACTGTTCTACTCCTTGTCGTCCATGCCAAAACCTCCATTCATGCTAATCATTTGTCTTTACCAGGGGAGAGAATGTTGTCCATCAGTTACTGAAGCTAGGTTCTTTGCTGCTCATGGTTTTGAGTGACTTATTTCCTTGCTCTGTGCCTTAGTTTTCCCTCTAATTAAGAATGGACAAGGCTATTTCACAGCTTTATTAGAGGACAGTCAGGTTTAATTAAGGTTTATTTTTAACAGTTTCATTTAGGATTGGCTGTGGAAGTTTAAATCAGTGTTACCACCTGGAACAGCACATCAGCATTATGTGATCTAGGGTCCCCAAGCTAACAGAACAGATAGGATCCATTCGTTACAGCCCTCAGCATGAAAAAAGTGCCAGGCTTTGCACTGGGGCTGGCTCTGCTCTTCACATACACTCAGTCACTCACAGAAAGCAGCTGATGAACACTGATGGTGCAGGAATTGCCCACAGTATGCAGCCTTTACAGGGCCAGTGCACAAAATGAAGTTAAGAAAGCAGCTGCTGCATATCAGCAGGGAGCAGAGATGGGACAGGCTATGAGCCATGGCTGGTGAAGTACTAGCAGATGTGAGGAAATCAAGTATTGTGCGATTCCCTCTCCCCCAGCTATCACAGGGGGAGGCAGCAAATGCATCTGTAGAAATGCCCATGCATCTCTTTTCAGGGAGGTTTGCTTTATCAAAGGGTTAATACATAACCCTGCTTATATTATGCATGCTCTGTTAGGACTATGTTTCATTAGGGCATTGGGTCTCAGCCTTTTTTGACTTGAGGCTGCGGGTGAGGCAGGTGCCATGATTCCAGAGGGGCGTTGCAGGGCCTGTTGGGTTGGGTGTACTGTCACATGCTGTTCTCTTTTACTCTAGCTGCGGTGGGTTGGCCAAGGATCCACCGATCAGGACCCTGGGCTCCCTGAGCAGCTGGCCTGAGGCTAGCCCCTCAGGCTACAAGATTCTTTGCAATCCCTGGGCCCCTGGCCCTGGGTCTATAACTAAAACAGGAAAGCAGAAATAAGAAATGAAAAAGGCTGCACTTACCTTGTGCTAGTCCTCTGGTGTCACCACAGTCATTGCTGTATCCTGCAGTACAGGTATCTCAGCCAACATCTGGGCATGGGCTAGGCCACAGGGCTCAGCAAGGCGAGGGAGACCCCCTCCAGGGGGTCCACCTTGCATGTCACCTGCATGCATGCATGTGCCCTTTCTATTCCCACCAGCCCCTTGCCTCCAAGAGACCCCTTGGCAGCCACCCTAACTTGCTCTTATTCACCTTCTCCAAGGGCGGGCACTTCCACCCAGCCTGCATGGCTGGCTCCTAATTGCCCACAGCTGGGAACATTCCCCCAGCCAGAGCTGGCTGTCAGGGCGGTGTCTGTTGCACTGGCTTTCAGCAACTGAGACTGTACTGGAGCCATGTCAGGTGGATTGGACATACTTCGCCCCACCGTAACAGGGCCCAGCCCCATTACAGAGGAACCCCTCCATAACCTTTGTGAATTGAGCAGTGCCCCACTTAAAAGACTAATGTATTTATTATAGTGCTTACCTCCTTGCAGAAGGCCAGGCAAAGGGGGCAGGGGAGTGGACAGCAGAGAGGACCTGAGCTTCTGCTTACCTGCTTATCTCTTCACACCTTGCTTACCACCTCACACTCTCTGAGGCACCCTTTAATGGCACCCCAGGGTGTCTTCGAACCCTGGTTGAGAATCAGTGCACTAAGTAATTTTGTGTTTTCCTTCTCTGTGTATCCTCATTAGTTTTCATGTTCAGAGCTTTTGTGGGCTACCTGGGCCTGATATTTGCTGTTTGGTGGTAAAGTGTGCAAATGTAAACGGCATATGGATCAGAGGTCTGTGTCCACAGGCCCTCCCTTCCCAAATGGCAGAGCTTATAGGAACACAAATGTTGAACAAAAGTCAGCACTCAGTGTAGAGGTCTGCAGTAGGATGGCCCTCGGCTTCAGCCCAGAGACAGTGTGTGTGAGGAGTGGGAGAGGTTCCAGAAAGGAGCTAGTCCGTGGATGGTATTGTGGACTATTCATTCCTCAAGTACTTGTGCACATAAATCCCTGGCTCAGGCGGAAAGCCTGCTACTCACAGGTTTCAAAATAGATGACATCTCAGATCCTACTGCTGAGTAGGTCAATGTGCTGAGATTGCATAAGTAATAATATGAAGAGGAGTGGTAGTGGCAATGACCCCTAGCAGCAGTGACCCTGCCATGGCAATGATCCTTGGCAGCTGTATCAGCAAACCTCAGTAGCAGCAGTGGTAACCTCCTGACACGGGAAACAAAGAAGCAGCGACAGAGAAGCAGTAACTTTGGCATGGGTCGCCCTACCTAACACTTGCCACTTGGGCTGGTGTAGGTGGCAGAGTCCCTGGAGCAGAGCAGTGACCCCTGACAGCGAAGAGCACAGGGTCCCTGCCCAGTGTGGCCAGCTTACAGCTACAGCCGGGCACCCGGGCTTGGAGGAGCTTGATTGCGATTGGTGGAGCACTTCCACCAATCAGGTAATTGCTGGGAGGGGCTTGCCCTGCCCCTGCCAGAGTGGAGGTGGGGCAAAGAAGGCCGGACCTGAGTGAAGCCTGCACGTTCTGGGTCCCACAGCACTATGGGGCGGAGCCTCCAGAGGGAATAAAAGGAGCAGCGTGGTTAGCATGGGGAGCTGCAGCAAGGGGTGCAGGGGAGTTGTGGGCTGAGGAAGAGCTACTCAGGGGCGCTTGTGGTTGCCCTGAAGAGCTGAAAGACTCCATCATGGGATGGAAGCAGCAGGCAGCCACGTCCTCCAGCCTCTGCCGCGGAGGAGCACAGCGCGCGATTCCAGGAGGGACCGAGACCCTGGGAGCCATTCAAGGTGGCTTGGGTCGGTCTCCAACCCCTGGCACGAGGCTGGGAGGCAGTGCAGGCAGCGCTGCACGGTCAGCCTGCAGTGGACCCAGGCCCTGGGAGCTGCTCGGGGCGGCTTGCCCCTCCTCCCAATCAGCATAGGACCCAGAGGGGGGCATAGCCAGACCTCAGCCCTGGGATTGCATGAGACAGCCTAGGTGGAGGCTGCAGCCATTGGGAGTCAGCCCATCCAAGCGGACACCAATCGCCTGCCCAACCCAGGAGTCATGAGTTGCTGAGGAAGGGTTTGCCACAGGGGAGGGAACACCCAGGGCAGATTCTCCCAGAGGGCTTCATCACAGACTCCACTCTGCTGGGGCCACTACTGGGACTGGAGTGAGTGGATATTTCCCCCTTCCTTCTAGAACGGGTTTGGGACCCATGCTTTAGAGAGAGCGGGGTTTGGGGTGCAGTGCTGTCTGCTGAGGGGCAGGCCCAGAATCGCTGCCCCTTATATTTTGGAGTGTTCTGCTTACTAGTTGGTTAATGCTAAGGTCTGTGATGGTGTGACCGCCACCTGGGTCCTAAGTGGGATCTCTTTTCTGTTATCTCTCCCCTCCCCCCAGGGTTTGAGGGACCCATCCTGAGTGCCTTGAGGTTGTTCTTAAAAGTGTTAAGTAGTTGTTTGTTTCATTACTTACTTCTTCCTATCACTAACTGCTTGTGTATACCCCTAATTATGTATATAGACTTGTGTGTATACAGGTATATTTTTATATCGTTACTTACCTTTCTTTATTCTGTAACCCAATAAATTTGAATATAGTTAAGTTACTGTTGTCCTGGCATGACTTTATAGGGGCAGAGGTGGACTCCATCTCCAGTATGTGTGCCTTGCTGACACATCCCTACTATTGGCAAGGGGAGTACACACAGGCTACATACACACCTGCCACTGTTGGCTATGTAGGTGTTAGAGCCCCCAGACAGCAGCCCTGAGTGAGTCTTTTTTCCCAAGTGACTGGTTTAAGTGGTAGTTCCCTTGGCTTTGTTTGTCAGTGCCTGAGACTGATAACTGCGGCTTCGTTTAACATTTAACAGTTAAGGTTTTCTTTAAGATCTTTTTATTCATCCCTTTTCCCCTGTAAGAAAACCTGTTGTACTTGAATGTTGCTTGTGAGAGGGGAAGTTTGTTCATTGTGGTATACAGTTAAAATTTATTTTCCCCGGTTTCTGGGTGGGGGCTCAAACCAGTTTAAAAATGTTGGTGTTAAACCCCTAAATTTGAACCCAGCCCTTATTACTGCTATCCAGTCAGGTAGAGGGTAACAAATATGTTCCCCTGCAGCAGATCCTGCACTGTTTGGGGACTGATGTGCAAAAATTGTGCCTAGCCAGGAAAGACACCCAGGCCTTTTAGCAACCTAGCTGAGTTTGCTTGGAACACCCATTGGGCCACATCTTTTGCCCAGGGTCAGTGAAGAAATGGTTGTGAATTTCTAAGCTCCACCTTCCCCAGGGATGTTTCAGCTTCTCTTGACCAGAGTGCTTGAAGTTACAGGTTTTCCAAACAGCAGCAAGTCTCTAGGGATCCAGGGGCAAGATGCTGCATTTTTAAAGGCTTTCCAAATCTAGCAGTGTCAGAAATATCTAATGAGGCTCCAAGGAAGGATTGGCAGCCCGCTCGCTCCCCTCTTCTTGTCAGTCGCGTCAGCCTGCATCCTGCTCTCTTCACAATTAGAGCCAAGGTGACAGGTAGGATTGGTTGATGCAGGAGACTGTTCCTGCCTCAGGATCCTATGGATGCTGAGACAGATAGTTCCTCTCTGTTCCTCACAAGGACCAAAGATGGGCAGCGATTTAAGGGCACAGAACTTGGCAGGCTGAAAAGCTCGTGCCCACTGGAATCACGGCTTGCAGGAGAAAAATGGGTGGTGCTTAATGGCTAGGATGAACTGGTCTCTCTCCAGCCCTGCTGTGGATATCTGTCACTGAGCAAATGCAGCTGGAAGCATCCTTTTGGAAACAAGAGCAGAGGTGACTGTTGGGGGAAATCACTGGAGTTGGTAAAAGGAATCCTGGGGGATTTTGGCACAGGCTGGCCTCTGAGGGCAGAGGAGACGAAGGAAACCCTCAGTGGTTTTGGACCTGACACACTTTCCTGCTTCTGCTGGCAGTTGTGTCCACAGAGAGAATACTGGACTGAGGGCTGGAGCTGCCTGGAGAAGCTGTGGCTTTGCTCATGTAATAGGCACCTAAGCAATAGAGTCAAAAGTGCTAGGGTCTAATGCAGGGGTGGGCAATTATTTTGGCTGGAGGCCACTTAACGTGTTTTGGTGAGTTATTGAGTGCCGCATGGGTAGCCCTGCCCCTTGACAGTTGCCCCACTCCCCAGGTTGCGTCATTGGGACTGGAAGTCCCACCACGTAACCCCTGACCTGCTCCATCCAAAGTCTCTCCCTTAGCCACAGAAGTGCTCCTTTTGGGACAAAAAGGGTGCTACCATCTTGGAACAAGAAAAAAAACAAAATATATACTAAAAAAACCCCAAATCGAACATCTACTATAACCTATTCTATTTAATTTTGTTCTGATTTATCTGTGTTTGCATAGTATATAGGTGATTGCATAATAGATCAAAATACAGTCTTACTGTTATATATGGTGTGTAGGGGACAAGGGGGCGTATGGGGGTGGGATGTGTGGCTGGGGGAGTATGTGGGTGGGCGTTGGTTGTGGGATATAGGGGTGTGTGGGAAAGGGTGGGTATATATGTGGGTATAGGCCAATCCTGTGCCCTCCTGATATCATGCAGTTCCTGGCTGTGAGGTTGGGACCCACACGGCATGGCACGAAGCTCCCGGCCCAGTGGTGCGCTAGAGTGGCAGGAGCCACAAGCAATCCCATGCCATCAGGCAGGACTGGCTCCATGCCTCCCCATGATGCTCCTGGTGCTTTAACTGGGAACAGCACATGGAGGCACAGAGCCAGAGTCCCTCAAGCCCCACAAAGTGGGGTGATTTCTGGTGGTTTCCCCCTACCCACCCGCCACCTGTTCTTACCTGAATTTCAGCTCTTGGATGAGGAAGGGCTGGGGAACAGCCACAGGGGCACCAGGGCAGAAGCCCCTGCTAGCCAGAAGCTTCCAATCTCCAGAAGTTCATGGGGGTGGGGGCGGAGCGGGCTGGGGCAGGTCAGGTTGGGGTTGTGTTGGTTGCATTGCAACCAGAGATCAAACTGCTTGCTGCTGCAGCCAGCACCTTGCACTGCCAGGACCTCATCGGCTTTCAGACAGGCAGCCACTGGCACGTAGTAATTGTCTAAATTTTAGAGGGGCCCCAGGAGCCGGATAGAATGGCTTGGCAGGCCGCATCCAGCCTGTGGGCGGTATTTTGCCCGCCCCTGAATCTCACCTCTCTGGATTTGTGTCATTCGAGGGACTCATAGTTATGGCTTGTAATGTATCCTAAAGTCACTAGGCAGCTCCCATGCATGCCCAGTTCTCAAGCACGTGGGAAGTGTCTGCATGCTCCTTCCTCTGAATAAGAATGGGACACATTTGTGTCCCCTCAGAATATACTGGGACCTGCAGTAACCACTCAATCAAGTGACACGATTGAAGCTGAACTTAAAAAACCAGAAGCCGGGGTCCTCACCACACAGCCATGTCATGGGCAGATGTTGCTGGCAGCAGGTGGATGTGCTGTCCTGGGCTGTCTTTGTGGCCTGACTCCCTCTCTCCTTTTTTGTATTTTCATGCAAATGAGGTTTTGTTTCCTAAGAGTTCAGCTGCTTCTGCTGCTTCGTCCTCCCTTGAAATCCTTCCTAATCCTCCATACGTGCAGATGCACGTGGATTGCAGGCATCTCCACAGCAACAAAGATGATGTTTCCAAGGAGGGTGGGGATCTTCCCTTCAGGATCCTGGCCAAAACAGACAGAGCACCCAGGAGCCCATGCCAGGGCTGTACGGAGCCTGGTTCATACTGGTACAGGACAGCAGGGCAATGGGACAGGGCCACATGCGAATAGGAAAAGAGGGCCCCTCCTTATGCCATCTCCAGCAGCGAGGGGGAGAAAAGTCCCTGCCTGACCTAGAGGAGCAGGGGCAGCTTTCTAGCTTCTTCATGGTGGGTTGCTAGGAGCAATGCTGCTTCCAGGAATGCCAGTGCTTGAACCAGCTGTAGCTCTGTGTCTAGTGGCTAGACCAGGGCTTACAGGGAGGGACTAGAGGGTTATCTTATATTTCAATACATCATCTCCCAAATGAGCTGAAACAGCCACAGCCAAAGCCACCAGTCCCGTGGCAGTATATCCCCAACAGGGGCCGGCACCAGCTGTTGCAGATGGAAAAAGAAGGTCCCTTCAGCCGTAGATTTGGGATAATTTGCCCCCATGTTACAGCTCTTCCTGGGCCACAGTAGACAAGATTGGTTTATTCCCTGAAGCAGCCCTAAGGGAATAAGCAAAACTGAGGAGTGAGACGTGTCATCTCAGCAATCAGTGAACACAAGCCTGATTACAAGCATGCTGCCCTGATAGCAGGAGGTGGATGAGGACACTGATTGGCCCGGCAAAGAAACCCTGAAGCTCAAAGAATGGATCAGGCAGGAGGGTCAGGGCATGAGAGAGGCGTGTGGTAGCCACATACACCCTCAGTGGGTTCAGCAGTACTTGCACAAGCCCTTCAAAGCTGCAGGGTCTTTTTAAGAAGCATCCTGGCAATTGCATGTGATACTACATACCACCCCTTAGCAGGGCAGCTTGCAACCTGCCTTCCTTCCACATGAGCATTAGATCCCACACATTCAGTTTCCATTTCTTCTTATTTTCATATCCAGCCTTTAAGTCCACAGGGTAACCCCTCCCAAGCACATCACTGGTATATGTGAAGCTGTGATATCTGCCTGATGCTACGTGGAAGCTGGGATGTTGGCTACAAAAGGAGGTATGAGGGTCCTCATTCATAGTCAGAGTGTGAACTCTGATGCCTAGTAGTGGGTATCTCATTGCTGACGTTGTTAACATGGATCCCTTTAGCAGCAACATCCAGCTGTTTTCAAAAGCCCAAACAACCTCTCACACCTCCCTAAGCACTACAGATTCCACCTGCTTCTTCCACTGGTTAACAGATCTCCTGCTCCTTCCCACCCACTCTGACTTTTTCCATGCTGTTGCTTGGGATCAATACAAAAGTCTGTGGTTTGTTGGAAATGTGAAAACAGCACAGAATCTATGGCATGGTAGTTTCATAGTTGGTAGGGTTGGAAGGGACCTAAGCAGATCATCTAGTTTGACCCCCTGCCATGGGCAGGAAAGGATGCTAGGTGGCTGTCTAGCCTCCTTTTGAAGACCCCAGGGTAGGAGCCAGCACCACTTCCCTTGGAAGTTGGCTCCAGCTCCTAGCTGCACTGACAGTGAAGTAGTGCCTCCTGATGTCTAGCCTGTATCTACTCTCAGTCAATTTATGGCCATTGTTCCTTCTTACCCCGGTAGTGCTCAGTGAAACAGGGACTCTCCCATTGCCTGCTGGTCCCCCTTGGCAAGTTTATAGGCAGCCACCAGATCCCCTCTAAGCTGTCTTTTGTGGAGGCTGAACAGGTTGAGGTCCCGTAGCCTCTCTTAGGGCCTGCCGTGCTGCCCCATGATCATGCGAGTGACTCTCCTCTGGACCCTCTCCATGCTGTCCACATCCCTCCTGAAGTGCGGTGCCCAGAACTGGATGCAGTACTCTAACTGCAGCCTGACCAATGTTGCATAAAGGGGGAGGACCATCTCCTTGGACCTGCTAACGATGCATCTATGGATGCACGACAAGATGTGGTTAGCCTTCCTGACCACTTCCCCACATTGGTGGCCCAGGTTCATCTTGGAATCACTATTGATTCCAAGATCCTTCTCTGTCTCTGTGCTGACAAGAAGGGGGTTCCCCAGCCTGTAGGTCTGCTGCTGGTTCTTCTTCTCCAGGTGCAACACCTTGCACTTGTCCATATTGAAACCCATCCTATTTTCATCTGCCCACCTCTGTAACCTGTCCAGATCTAGTTGTAGCCTGTCCCTTTCTTCTAGCATGCTCACTTCTCCCCACATCTGAGTGTTATCTCTGAACTTGAACAAGGTGCTTTTCATCATCATAGTATCATCATAGTACCTAGGGTCAGAAGGGGCCTAGAGCAGGCCATCTAGTCTGACCCCCCGCCAATTGGCAGGAAACGAGTGTCAGGGTCACAGGACCCCAGC
>JAGPOW010000344.1:972366-992193 GCA_030014935.1 Caiman crocodilus | reverse complement strand
ATGGTGCTAACAAGACACCAGTCACCTCCTCTGTCCTGGCCCTTTCCAGCCTAATCAGTTCTCACCCACTTCCTGGTGTTTTGGCAGCTTGTTGGTATCTGGTCTGTATATGTTATCACAGTGTAGGACATATTCCAGAGCTTTTCTGTATCCCATAGGGTAGCTGTAATGGGTCTGTTCAGCGCTGTTCATTTGGTAATCTTAGAACAGATGTCACACTAAGTGACGTGTTATGTTCCTGGAGAGCAACCTGACAGCTGAAAAGCACCTGCTTTTCCAAGGGAGACACATAGCAATACCCACTAGAAGCTCATATGCCTGCCTGGCCACCTCAGGTACTGGTCATTCTGGACGAATGCTGCCACAGTAATGGTTTTCACCAATTGCTTTTCACCAATCAGGTCCTAGGATCTGCTAGTCTTCAAAAAGAGATGTGAAGTAGGTGGGTCTCTGAAAGAATGGATGAACCTTTGTCATGGCAGAAATAAGGGGACTAGCAAGGAGATAGGGGTACTAATAATGTAACAAAATTTCTTAACACAGGAGCAATCTCCTGTCCCATGTCTTTTCCTAAGAGATAATTGCCAGCCTATTCCCTATAAGCTATATCCTGAGAGCAGTGGTGGAGACAGCCCCCATCAGACACTATGGCCTTTTTTTTCACAATGCTGAGCAATACCAGCTCCCATGTGAACTTCAAAGGGAGCTGGGGGTGGTCCCAGCTCAGAGCTGGAGTCGAGTTACAGAACGGTCTGGGTGTACTTCCTTCCACCAACTAAAAATTTTGCCTAAAATATCTGAGGGCAAAGCCTAAGCAGTGAAATTCTTGGTCTTTGGTTGCCTGGGCCACACCTTTTCACTGGTCCATGCTGACTAAAGAAGCAGCATGACCTAGTACATACAACATGCAACCTGGGCACCTGAGTTCTAGTTATTTTGCCGCTGGATGGGTCGTATAAGAACACTATGCCTCAGTTTCACTCTGCATAAAACCAGGGTTAAGGATACTCACCTCCTCCTGTTTAAAACACTTTGGGATCAAGAAACTAAAAGACACAAGATCCAAAATTATCCAGTCTTCTGTAGAGCTCTTTAGCCAATGCAGTATAAGAAAGACAAGGCTACATCTACATGAGATGCTGACTGTACAGTGGTTACTGCACTAACCCGAGTTACTGCGCAATAGTGTTGACAAATGCCTTTTTTGTGATGCTACTGTGCAATAGCCTAATACTACTAAGCAGTAGCGTTGCATCACGGGTGCTGCCATGCAACACTACTGTGCAGTAGTATTGAACTACTAAGCACTCAGTGTCCTGTAGACACAGCCAAACTGGCTGCGCTGGCTTTATTCCATCTGCCCAGTATAGTTAGCTGCACATAGCTCCTACGCCACAGCTTTCAGCCCCAGAGAAGGGGACACTACTTCCTTGGACTGCTAGGTGGCAGTACTGGGAGGTTTTTATTATATATGAATAAGCTACTATGGTGTGACATGGCACACACCTAGTCAAGCCAGAAAGGACTATGAGAAGCTGGATTTTCCCAGGGGAGGGAGCAGGGATCAGCACTTACCTTCTGCCCATCACTAGAAGCACCAGGAGCTGGTTGGAAATAAGCAGAGGAAATTAGAGGTTGACTATGGGTGCGGGTCCCTATAACTGTCAAGCCCTGCAGTCCATTTTCAAGTGATAGGAGCTTGTACTGACTGAAGATTTGGCCCATCATGATCAACCTTTTTTCTTGGATCTCTTGACTGTATTTTAACAATCCTTACAGCAGCAGGACATTGGCTGCGATTGTCCTCCTGCTTTACCTGTGGCAGATTAGGGTAACTGTGCCTTGTAGTTGTATGGCAGACCAGATTTGTCCTGGGCTGGGGGTTAAACACCTCTGCTTTAGGAGAAAATCCTAAGCTAAAAATTTCCCCACAAAAAGAGAAGCAGAGAAAGCTCAGAAAATAGTCTGTGCCCCAGTGGAAGAACTGGAGACCCCTGGTAAAGTCAGATCACTAGGATTTAGCACCTTTACCCTTTGAAAGCCTAATGCTGCCAGCTGGCAGTGCCATACTATACATTGTGGTGGTACAATCACTTCCGGTTGAGATCCATCTACCCTCTCTACCCCCCCCCCATCCCTCCATATGTCTATCCATTCACCCCTCTTTTTGGTTTACATGTGTAACCCTTTTGTCAGGCCCTAGAAGCAGGAGAAAGGTCCTAGTTCAAAGTTCAGGATGTAACATAAACTTCCTGTTATGATCAGTATCAAGCAGGCATTGGTTACATCTCATATATTTATGCTTTTCTTTCCAACCACACAAGCTATAAATGTACTTTTTGTACCCTAAAAGCTAAGACACTGGTGCACAACTCTGCAACATTGGAGGAAATTCTGCAATGAATAACACATCACCCCAGGCCTTCATTCTAATCAGTCCCCAGAACAACAGGAGTCTGTAGCAGAATCCAGACTCTTGCTGTCGTACTGTGGTCCAAAAACTAAACTTCTACTTTTACCTATTATCTTCATCCCTTATTATTATCCTTTGCAAAGCAAAACTATCCATGTGAAATCTAGTATAATGATGCAGTGATATCTGCCTGAGTTGGCCAATAGCCTGAGACAATTGTGTAAAGATGTGGAAGCTGCTCATATTTCCTCAATAGAGTGATAATTGTAAAACCTAAATATGATCATTTAACTGTTAGCACTGAACTACAGGATTTGACATACACCGGGCTGAGCCCCCCCCAAGAGAAAAGAGCCCCCCCATAAGAGATGAGAAGCCCTGGCCTGCCCCACACCTTTCTAAATAGCTCAGGCGCCAGCAGCTCCTTCTAGCTTCTAGCTGCCCCCACCACAGACCCCCCACAAGAGCGGGAGTGTAAATTCGAACCCTGCTGAACTGTTTCACTGCTGATTATCTTAGCTATAACATTCAGCTTCAGTTCCTATGCTAGACTATACAACAATGAGACCTGAGCAATGTGGCAGCTGGGTGGGTCAAAGAAATTCTGGAGGCTTACAACCCATTCCTAAATTCAAAGCCACTCCTGACCCTTCCCATCATCACAATCCTCAGCTGTTGCATTGGTTCTCTCCATACATACCTACATGCCAAACTTTCCAGCGCTCCTCTGACTTGCTGATATAACCTGCACCTTCTCCCCAGAGCTCCACTACAAGGCACTGATTGTACTGTTGTTGAAAATATCCTGAATCACATTGAAAATGAAGGGCAACATGACTTATTAGCAGGAGGCTGTGTTACTCATAGTCATGGCTAGTTCACGAGATGCATCCATGAATGAATGTACCTGTTGGAGAGGGTGTATATGCTGAAGCACAAACTATCAGAAACCAGAAAGTCTATCTGGTCACAGAGCACAGGGAGCTGGGGCTCTAACGTCCTGCTACTCACCAGGTCCTCCAGCAAAGCTGATGGTTTACAAAGAGAAGGATTCTACAGGTCTTTTACTGGGAAGGCTCAGCGCATTTGTTCTGTGTAGTGGTCACCATGTGCTCATCTCTTACATTTGCAAAGAGTTTTCTTAGTTCTTGTCTGCCCTGTCAAACCTGCATGGATACTCTGGTTTGTCAGTGAATTATTCTGGAATCCTCTTTATTTCTAGTGGAGCATTTGCCTGGGGAGCTATTCTAAGATATTTATTCTTGTCAATTTTCCTGTGTTGACAAACACTAATTCAGGTCTACACTTTAGACTTCTGCCAGAATAGCATACAGGTTAAGGTTATAATGAGGTATGAGCTCTGACTGACCACAGCTGTGCTGGCACAACCCCCCAGAGCAGACATAGTTGGAACAGCAGAGCTGTGCTTTTACTGGGAAAGCATATTCTTCTCCTGGGTTGGGAGTTAATCTACCAGTGCAAAGTACAGCTTTGTCAGTGTAGCTCCATCTACACTGAGAGTACTTTGCTGGGAGTGTCCCTGTATTTCCTTACTGCCAAAGCTAGCCTAGTGTCAGCATGGCCTAGTTCCTGGTGAATACTTTTGATCAATGATTTCCAGCAGCTCTGGAGCTGTTTGGTTCAGCTACCTGGTGTGATTGGACCATGCAGCTAGAGCGTGGTTATTTCTGCCCCTTTCCTGCATGGCAGGGAAATAGTGAATAGTACATTTTCCAGTATTGATGTCCTGGTGAAAGAGCATTCTTACTAAAGAAAATTAAACTTTCTGGATTTGAAGATACCCAGCAGTCACCCAAGCAGGTGCTAATAATGCAGCCCAATGACTCACAGCAAAGCAAACCCAGAGCTTTTATTAAAAGAATAGCTGCAAAACAGTTGGGTATTTATTTGTCCTCACTGTCATAGTATCTGTGCACCTCACATGCATCAATGGATTTGACTCCCTTGACCCTTCTGGGATTGTATCATCCCTATTGTGCAGGGTAGGAAATTGAGGCATGGAGTGATGAAGTGACTGGCCAAAAGTTACACAGAAAGTCCATGACAAAGCCAGGAACTCATCCAAAGTGGAAATTGCTCCTCTGGAAATATACCCTGTGATCTTTGGCCCTTAGTGGGATTCCTGTGGGAACTGTAAAATAAGTCGATTTTCCAGATGATGCAGTATTATTGGACCTCAATGACTTAAATGTTTCAGACCCAAACTACATAGATCTCCTTCTATACAGGAAATGGTATGAATTGATGAATGGGAACCTTATCTATTTTTGCGAAGAGCTACAAACATTTTGGAAAATTCATCCATTCACAGAAGGGGAAAAAACTTCTAGTCCCATTACTTGATCAATGAACCTCATTTTCATGTCATCAGCCCTGAGGATTAAATTACAATCTTGGTGTTTTTTGTCAAGCCCAAGCTCCAGAAATCATATGGTTCTCTAAGACTCTGAGATTTCCCTTTTTAAAGTAAATGTCTAGCCTTCATAATTGGAAAGAAAAGCTGGGAAGTATGGCCCACTGGAGATTTCCAAAGCTGAAGGCAAAAATGGGCTAGACTTTTTTGTTTTACAGAAATCTCATGACATTTGAGCCTGCCTCATTGTTAGGAGGGCCCAAACACGATCCTGAAAGCTTGGGGCTGGTCATACTACTTTATATTTTAGAAGCAAATTTATCTGTGGGCTGAAGCTGAGCATGAAATATTTCTGGCAAGGAAGAGCTCATTCAGAAAGCGAAAGACCAATCAGAATCAGGTTCAGAGGGAGGTTGGTTTCCCAGATGGAGTGATAAAGTTGTTCCTAACTTCTGTGAGGCTGCAGAAGGAAGTTAGAATATACATAAAGATCCTTATGTACCTCCCAGGCAATCCAGAGTTTCACGAACTAAAGGCTTTTGTCTCCCAACTCAGTAAAAATAGCTTTGCGTGCTAGTTCTCATTGCTGACTAGCGAATAGAGCAAGTGTGACGTTTTCATAGGCAGGCTGGCTGGGTTTCAGCAATGAATAGACAGAAGAATGTAAGAGCAGTCTTCACAAACACCAATATTTCCACGTCTCACGGTTCTAAAGCAGCTTGTCTGGATCAACTGAATCAGTACAGAAATACTGTCCATAGGGAAGGAGGTATGCATGGAAAAATTCAGTCAAACATACTATTGTGTAAGAAAAAATTGTGGTTTTGGCTGCATAAAGACAGTAAAAACCCATCTCCAAGGATACGGGCCAGACACTCATGCCCTGTTCCTAAGCTTCAGGCGGTTCACAAGAATTGACTAATCAGAACTCAAAGCGTAACAGACTGTCCTGCTGCTGACACAAGTTCCTTCTATCCAGATTCTTGCATAACAAACACCTCCCAGCAGCATGTCTTTGCAAGACCAAACATTTGCTTGCACACTACAAAACAGGAGTTTGGAAGACTATGTGTAAGAGCTCCAGCTGGTTGTGCCTGCCATAGCAATGCTGGATTAGAAAAGGTCAGAAAATAGAGTAGGAATAAATGGGCTGTTTTCAACCTGGTAGGAGGCTGCTGCAGTTGCATGCTAGAACAAGGGATGTTTAATATTAACAAGGCTCTAATGATAAGGCCACAGGTGAGGAGTCAAGATTTGTATTATGTTTCATACTTTACATCAGTTGAATGAATCTGGGTCCCAAATTGGCTGATTAATTAAATGTTCTAGGTCATTTTCTAGCTGAAATATGTTCTTGCTTTAACAGAAAAAACATTTAAATATCATTTTTTAAAACTTCAGCACTTAGTGTCTTTTTCCTTCTCCTCCCCATTTTGTATGTTCTTAATAATAGAATATCACAGACTCTTCAAACTCCCCATGGAGTCAAAACTCATTGAAATCTCATGCGTAGGCTACAGTTGAAATAGGTTGTAATTAAGTGAAGTTATTACAACTGTTCGGCTGACTCCTCTAGTCTTCTAAATCTCCAGTGAAGTGAATGGTGCAGTAGTAATTAAAGGGCCTAATATTTAATTGCCTCTGACATGGTCACCGACATATCAGGAGCTCGGGTCACTCACGTGATATCATTCTGCATTGCTCAGCCAATTAGCTCTCTGCCATTGGCAATGCACAGGGGGTGCACGCAGGTTCACATGCACCCCCGGATATTGGTGGTACACCCCCTGAGACTGGTTGCCGCCGCTGATGCCAGCAGCGCCTGTGAGTGGTTTCCACTTGACACTCCCCCCATCCGCTGCCAACACCGATGGTGTCATCTGCAGCTGGTCACCGATTGCCACTGGCCACTGCTGACACTGCAGGCAGTGTCTGCGGGTGGTAGCTGACCGCCTGTTGGCACTTGCCAGCCACCCCACCCCCTGGCACCGACACTGCTGCAGCCGCCTGTGGGCGGTCCCCGCTTGGCCCACCCTCACCGCCGCCATCAGCACAGCTGCCTGCAGGAGCTCCCTGCTCACCACTGCCACAGCCCTGCTGCCGCCACCGCCACCACTGCCTACGGGCAGTCACCATGCCCACCCAGCCTAGGGAGGCACGAGGTGTTCATGCTTTCCCAGTTAATTAGCATACCACAATCCTGTTGGTTCAGATGAGTCAGCGGAAGAGTTCTCATTGGCAGACAAGCCATACACCCGCAGGGGATTGGTTTTAGGCCCCTGAGATTGAGGCTCCAGGCTTCATGTGACTCTCAGCTCACAGGCTGGTTCAGTGGGGTCCTGTAGGGGCCACACAGCACAACAGCAAGTGGGTGCAGTACCCATTGCTTTGCACAGGGGAGACGGGAACAGCTAATTCACCAGACACCCTCACCCTTTAGCCTGGACTGAAGGCAGCACTACCCATACTGAGAATTGCTGTGTGTTGTGTTTGGTGGGGTACAGCCCAGAACGGTGTGTTGGAGGCACGTGCTCCCGCAGTGCCGAGTTGGCTACTGTCTTCTAAGCCCACTGGCACCTGCTGGAGCTGGGAAGATAAAAGGCCAGCAAAGGCTGAGCGGGGAGTTGCTAGCTGAGTGATATACTGGAGCAGAGGAAGGAACAGAGGGGAACCTGCAACCCGGCCATGTAGGCAGCAGCCACAAAGGCCTTAAGGTGGAAACTGCATATTGTGCTTGGTGATGAGCTGCATTTGCCTCTAATTCCTGAACGCAGTCCTAGGGAAAGGAACAGGCCCTGGTGGGAGCCATGTTGCCAGCTCATATAGGAGCTGAGGGAATGCTCAAGTCTGAAGCCAGGTGAGGAAGCTGAAGTAGGTGCTCTCTTAGGGTGGGCTGGACAAAATGACATCCAGCTGCCCAGGCGGTCTGCAGAGCCAATGCCTCAATTCACACACAACACTCCCGTTCCCCTCACCCGCACTGGTTTCCTACTGCACCTTTAATGACAGAGATTGCACATCCCCACCAGGAGGGGAGCAGGACAGTGAGGGAATGTTGGACATGAGTCATGTTGGAGTTAGATCTGGAAAAGACAGGAGTAACTTCGCTGTAACTTTCTCTCTCACCTCCTGCCCTGCCCTCAGCTCCCCTTGGCACCTCTCACCATACCCTGCCTGCAGCCCCCTGGCATCCCTCACTTCCCCCCAGCCTTGCCTCTAACTTCCTCTGTGCTGACCCATCTACAGCATTCCTGTGTCTCAATTGTCCCTTGCCCTGCCCTGTCAGCTTAATTTTGGTTTTCTACCATTCATTGCCCTACTCACAGTCCTGCCCATACCTCCTACCCCAACCACAGTTGCAGCACTGCCTACGTACTCACGTCCCTTAACTCCTTATGGGACAGAGCCTGGCCTGCAGCACCTCAATGATCTCAGCACCAGCAGCAGACTCAGCCACTCAGGGTACGTGTAGGCAACACAGACGTTAACATAGAGGCCTGAACATTTTAACATGTTTTTTTTTGGCGCGGTGCATTTATGTTTGCACAACATAGGGTTTGTGTTTGCACGAATGGGGTCTTTGAGTGAGTTAAGTCTTGTGTGTCATTCCCTGCAGATTTTATGGGGAGTCAAATACCAAATTATCCCCTGTAATGTCTTTCCTAATGTATTAGAGCAGGAGGCACATATAAACCACCCGGCCTCCCCAGTCCCTCCCCCCAGACTCTCACTGGGCAGTACTGACTGGCACTGGGAGTTTCCCCTGGGCATGGTCACAGTCACCCCAAAATCCTCGTCACTTACATCTGTCTCTGCTTGATTGGTCTGGTCTCTCCGTCAGTATGCAATCCAGAAGACTCCATCCCAATCCCAAAGACAAGCCATGTGAATCCTCCCCTCCCATTCCTTTTCCTTTCCATCCAACCATGTTACAAATATATGTGTAGCAGGCTTACCTTTCAGAGCTTGGGTTGAGTCCCAGGCTTGAGATCTTGCTGTTTTGATTGGTGGAGCCCATCCACCAATCAGAAGGCAACTAGAGAAATAAAGTCACACCCCTTTCCTGAGGGGAGGAGGAGCCAAGCTCTCCTGGACCTGATTGAAGACTATAAACTATCAGGTCTGGAAGACTTCATGGGGTGGAGCCCTGGACCATGTAAAAGGAGATGCTTGCCCAGCATGAGGGCAGGTGCAGTAAGGGACTGGAGAAGAGTGGGGTCAAGAAAAGCTGGGGAGCTCTCCCCCAGTGAGCGATGGGCCCATAGCTCCTGAAGCTGCCACTGGAGGAGCCTTGGGAGTGGTATGAGACCACTCGGGCTGTTGACAGCACACAGGGACGGTGCGTGGAGACCACTCAGGCCCTTCATGGTGCACGGTTTGGTGCACAGAGCCCAGGCTTTGGGAGCTGCAAGCAGTGGCTTGAGCCTGCAACCCCGGCACACAGGGGAGTGGATCCAGGGAGCAGCATAGACTGCTTGGCTTATCCATCTGGCACAAAGCCTGAAGGGCCCAGCCTGTGCTAAAAGAGCCCTCAGTGCCAAGCCAGGGCATAGGGAAATAGCAGTGCTGCAGCATGAGGCCCAGCACCTAGGAGCCAGCAGCGGTGGTGTAGCAGCTAAGAGGAGCTGAGCCCTCGGTACCCAGAGCGGGGTACAGGGTGGGGAGGAATCCAGCGGTGCGGGAGACCCCATCAAGCTGTGTCCTGACCACTGCCACCTGAGGAAGTGTGAGTCATTGGGCCCTTGGGTCCCACAGGGGAAAGACGTTTGGGGCGGGCAAACCAAAAGAAGGGGGTGGGTGAGCAGCCCCTGCGCCTAATCAAGGCCCTGAGGAGAGGGGCCCCTGGTGCTTCCTGGGCACTCCCCAAGGGATCCCATTGGAAGGAGGACTATTTCTTGCCATGGGTCAGGGGCTATATTAAGGAATAGGTGTTATTAAGATTGTTCCTGTTTGCGCCTTATGTTTTGTAATTGAAATGTTGTATTGTGATGTCGTATTGTGTTGATGCTGCTGAAATTGTTTTATTGTGATGGGTAAATAGTGTTATTTAGGGTTTGCCCTTGGTTATTGGCTAATGTTCACTGTGTAAATATATGTATATGATATTTAGTGTTATGATTATGTATATTATAACTCAATAAATTGTATATAGTTAAGAACTTTGGGCTTGTGCTAGATCTGTAGAGGAAAGAGGGATCTGCTTGAAATTCTGGCATACCTCTCACAGCACCCCCTCCTACCTACCCATCCCACCCAATTGAGAATAGGGGTTAATTTGCCCAAGGCCCTGCACCAGTGGTGTACCATGGATCTCTCGGGCACAGGAGACAAGCCCAGGGTGCCATCGCCTTCATTTCTGCACACTCTGGACAAGCCGCCTTCTGTGACAGCTTCGATGACGGGGGGGGAAGAGGGGCGAGTGGTATGGAGTGGTAGTGCCCCCTTTGCACCTGCCAAAGGCACCCCCTTTGCATCTGTGCCCAAGGCAGATGCCCTGCCCGCCACTGTCAGTACACAAGTACCCTGATAGGGTCATCTCTGGTTGTGGGGGATGCATTGTTTAGTTCAAATTTATTGTAAACGGGGCTGGCAGAATTTTATGGGCATGGAGGAAGGTACACAAGGTGCACAAGAGGCACCCACATGAATTCCAGTGCTCTTTCAATCCTCCCTCCTTCCAATTTTTAGATCCCCTTCCACTGCTAGATGCAGGCTGATCAATCCCTGTTGGTGTGACAAGAGGAAGAAAGAGAAAGAAAGAAAGAGAAGATCAAGGGGATGACAACACTTCCTTCAGGATTCTCTCAACAACTGAACTATGATGCATTATAATTATAGTTGACTTTCATCCTGATTTATATAGACTTATAATAGTATAACAGGTAATACTAATAATAGGAGTCAATAATACTATTAATTCCAATAGTAATATATTAATAAGAGTTTGTAATAATATTAATATTAATGATGGTTTTTAATGGTCAATAACAATTATAATGGTTCAATTCTTTATCGCAACATTTCAAAGCGGGTAGATCTGCCTTATCACCACCCCCCGCCCAGCTGCCTCTTGCAGACCTGCACGTTGCTGCTTCCAGCCAGCTTCCCTTGCCCCCATGGGTGTCTGTTGCACCCAAGAAACAGGGCAGGGCAAGGTTTACTCACTCACTCTCAGTTCCTCTTCCCCTTTTTAACTATCCTCTATTCTTCTCTTCCTTGCTCCCTTTCACCTCCTCTGACTGTTCCCTGGCAGCTCCCCCTTCTCAAAAGGTACCAGTGCTAATTAGCTGGCAGGGCAGCGAGCGTACAGGCTGTCTGTGTGAGTCAGGACCCTGTTCTCTCCCTGCTGCCTGACGAGGCTGCCTTCATGTATAATAGATGGCCCGGCTGTCAGAGAGCCCAGTGCGCTGCCTTAATAATTGATGCACTGCGGCTCCTACCTTCAACAGGCTCCTGGGCTCCAGCCATGGCTGCGGCTGCACCGCACATACCAGTTCAGAGGGGGTTCTTGAAGGGGAAGGGGGAGGCTGAAGTGATTGCTGGACCCAGATGCTCTTTACAGATGCCAAAACAGGGCTTGTATGTTTGTGGGACACACAAGCCTAGTGGGCATCACAGCAGACAAAAACACCTGGCAGGAAGGGCTGGCCCAGGCCTGGGAACCAGGTACACTACCACCTCTGTCCTGCAATGACCCTTCAGATCCATAGCAAAGTTCCTTGGGGCACATCCTTGTTAGCAAGTACAAAAGTGTTTCACTCACCACCAGGCCCAACTGAGCCCTACAAGTGATAGCAGGGTGACACGCTGCAGTTCATGAGGTGGAAAACATGCCCACCTACCCTAGGGTTCTCCCACTGCTAGCAACAATTGTACTGACCAAGGAATGGTGCAGTGCTGAAAGATGGTCATAAATTCATCAGCCCAGGCCAGGCAAAAATCCCCCATCCTGAAAAGCCCTGTAAGCCTAAACCTATAATTTCAGGTGCTTGACTTTAAATCCATGCTAGGAAAAGATCATCAAAACATCCATGGCCATTCTGAGGCCATGCTGCACATAGTAGCCACTCTGCAACCCCAGGGCTATGCTGCACACGGCAGCTTCTCTGTCACTGTGGTTTGCATGCTGCAGCAGGCACTGCATGTGATTCCAGAGTGGCCAGAACAGGCACCATGTGTTTTGTGTGGAGTGATCCAGAGTGCCCTGCATGTTGCCAGGTCAGCTCCCAGATCCCTGGGTAGCACCAGGGGCCAGATGGTAGAGCTCCATAGGCTAAATCCAGCCCATAGGCTGTATCTTTAACACCTTTCTTTTAGCTCTTTTCTGCCTTTCAGATAGAACTGAACCTTGTGGGTTTTCAGAGATGGCTGCTCCTAGTTAGTGTCACATGCTGTGTTCTCTTGTTAGAGATTTGCTATTGGCTTGTTCTTTGCTGTTTCCTTTAATCTATATTTAAAACCAAACCAACTAAAAGTTAAATTTGTCTCTTTGCAGATGAACATAATACCTGGCAGGGGTTGGCCAAATCAGCTTCTACTTGTAAAGAGTTGCTGTTAGCCCCAACTTGAGTTCAAAGGCTCTGTGTTTAGTATTTAAAACAATAGGAAGCAAAGCCCTCAGTGCCATATAGGCAGGTGGTGTAAATCAGTCTCATTCCACTCGTTGTGACAGTGATGTTAACCTATAGCCATTGAAAGTTAGGCCCAGGTGCATGCCAGGCACTCTAAATATGGAAACTTGCCATATTTGCTGTATACAACTGTCCTTTTTGGGATCCAGAATACTGCAAGGACACCCTCTTGTAGAGTTTACCCAGCCATGAAATGTTATTACAAGTTCAAGACTCCAAGGGGTGCCCTAGATCCCAGATTTCAGAACCCAGGAAGTGCCCTAGATTTGAAATTCTAGAACGCAACAGGTGTTTTATGGACTATAATCTTGCTTCTCAAACCCAGAGTTATGTCTACATTGCTTTACACTCTAGGCCAGCAGTTCCTAATCTGTGGTATGGGTGTCACCAGTGGTATGCAGACAACCTGTCAGTGGTATGCGTGAGCAGATTTATTATAATTACTTTATATGACAATAGTTTGCTGGTGGTACTTAAGGCTGTATCATTTTAAATTGGTGGTGCGCAGTCTGTCAGAATTTGGGAACTGCTGCTCTAGACCTATCTTGTCTGATACTTGTTTAGAAAGCACACTCTCTTCCCACACCTTCACTTCTAGACTTTGCAAAACTCTCTGGTTCTGTAACTTTTAAGGCTCTACGTATGATTATATGGTTCCTTGGTAGTGACCATATTAGCATTACTATTTGGATCACAGTAGCATCTTGGAGCTCCAGTCACAGGCCAGGCCCATGGTGCCAGCTGCTGTAATTACAAGGGCCAAAGACCAAGTAGACAGAGTGTAATCTAAGCCCAGCAGCTGCAGCTGCATGCTGGGGAACTATGCTGGCATAAGGGCTTTCCTCAGGTAGCACAGGGCTGCTAGAATAGCTTTGCCCTGCCTTTGCACAGCCCTGGCATCAGGATGGTGTGAGGATGTGAGGCATCATGTCTGCAGCACTGTATCTTTTAACTATTGTCAGGTGCTGCTTCCAAAGCAAAGATGAAGCAACCTTAGAAATACAGCAGGGAGGATCTCCCTTTTCTCCAACCATCCCCAGGCCAAGCAGGAATCACAATAAAAGTCATTCCCCCTGCTTCTTTCACTGGAGACTTGACATTGATTCTTTTTTTACTATTTCCTTTAATCTTCACTCAAAGCTGTCTGCACTTCCTGGATGGGAACAGGGATTTGCTGTTGCTCCAATGAAAAGGGGGCTCTGCTACCCTGCCACAACCTGGTCCTGACAACAGCCTACAAACATTTGCCTGCATTCCTCATCAACAACAGCATCCTGCTAGAGTGACTCTCCTCCTCAGTATCTCACTGACAGCATGGTGTTTGCAGGCAGACAGAGCAGGTGGAAAAAGGCAGCTAACAAGCAGTGCCCTGCTGCTGTACTTTAAACAAGACATACAACGTTACACCTTAGCCCCTTTTCCCCTGCTGAATGCATATTTCATCTCTTTCCTTTCTGCCAGCTGAAGTTTCTCATTGTGGCTGTGCTAATTCAGGAGATCTGACGGTATGCAGTGCCTGGCCTAGACACAGCTGCTTTCACAAGATGCTTTTCTCCAAGCCATCCAGTGATTGCCTCAAGAACTTGACAGCTCTTTATCATGCCCGTTTAGCTACAACTTACAAGTTTTGCTTTTCCGATGGAGGAGCAAGGAAACTGGCCAAGAAGCCTTTCTCCACCTGTGTTTTACATTTGAAATCAAGGTCTCAGCCCCCATTTTCCCTGGGAGTTTTGGGGAAGCAATGGGGAGCTGGGTAGGTCAGGGTCTCACATCTAACACACAACCAGACTAAAGATTTCAGATTGCCTTTATTTGGACAGTAAAATCTCTGGACCTGGTTGTCAGGTTACTCTGGCAGCATAAAAGACCTTGGAAATGCCTCCAGAGGTCTTCCCCATCTGATGTAACAGCCCTGACACTGGCCATAGAAGCAAAGTAGAAGATAGAGCAGCCCAGAAGCCAGTGGTTCCCCTGGAGGCAGCATACCTGGTAACAGCCGACTGTGAGGGCTCCCAGCTCTTCTCTGACTGTCAGCACAAGATTCTGTAGGATGGATGAGGCAGCAGGCTAGACCATCTCCTGTCATGGCATGCCTCATGTTCCTGGAGGTTGTTCTGGGGCCTTGGGATAAAGTGTTTTATTTCTAGATCTCAAAGTGCTGACAAAGAAAATGAGCATTAGTTTTCATCTCAGGCAAGGCACTTGCCCCACCCCTCAGTATCCTTTCCCCCACAACCACTTCCCCTTTGTGCACCCAGCAGCAACACTCCAGCTTGGTAGCAACAGATGCAAATTATACTACCAGAAACAGCTTTTCTCCCCCTTCCCTGGAGAGACCAGAGAACTCCATTTGCCAATGGCAGGAGAACATATTTCCCTGGGCATGGCCCAATGGCCAGAACAGCAGCATGGGATTTGGGAGAACTGGGAACTCTTCTTGGCTCTACTTCTGACCTGCTGAGGGATCTCTGCCAAGTCCCTTCATTCTCTGTGCCTGTTTCCCCATCTGATTAATTCTGCAAAGCATTTTGTCACCCATTGTTGGGAAGAGCTGCGTGCCACTAAGTTCTCCAGTTCTTCATGGGATTCAGCAGCCTCGAGAACTTGCTGTGTGTTACTGTCATTTCTGCCAGGCAGTGATTTTAGCACCACCCACCTCTCAGTTACACCCTGCACTAGAACTGTCCTGGCCCTTTCCCACCTGTCGGGGATTCAAAGCCGCTCCCTTCACTTTCATTCCAATTTTCTCCATTGGGAGAAGAAAATATCAGCTCCAGAAGCTGTGCAAATCTGTGCTTGTTCACACTAGGTTGCTGGGTCCCTAGTGCTGACACAGCCTAATCTTGGAAAGCTATATTTATTCATCTTGTCTTTCTTCACACACTCACATTTTGTGAAGACAACCTTCCCAAAGGGACTTCAAGAAGACAGTCCCAAATCTGCCTGTGATCCCTACCCCCAGCTGCCAGGCTGCACTAAGCTTTCATATCTCCTTATACAAATAGAGGCTGGCATTGAGATTCTCATCTTATGGATAGGGAAACCAAGGCAGAAAGAGATGGTGTTACTCACCCAAGGTTGCATGATGAGACACTGGCTGAGCTGGGGCCCATTTAGTGTCTAGTCTGAGGTTCTAGCCATTGCACCATGTTGGGAAAGGAGGGGACGTAATCAATTGTCCCCTGAGTGACTTTGATGGCCAGCCACCCCCATTGCCAGATCTTACTCTTTTTCTCAGGGAAATGGCCTGACTTTGCCCAGTCATACTAGGCACATAACCAAAGCCTGGTTCAAAGGATGTACCCCTTGGTTTAGCATAGGAGATCCAAGCAGCGCTGAGCACATTGAAAAACCCAACCCATTCCTAGACCCTAGGAATATGGAGAACAAAAGGCACCAGATTACTCCCCACATGGCTCCGCCAATGCCCTTCAGTCCATAGCCACAGTCCCCTGCTGTCCAGGCCTGGACTCCCCCATCCCCACGCAGCCTTATCAGTACCTCTCACTCCTGGCCTGAAACCCAAATCCTGAAAGGCTGTGCTAGGAAACTGCAGCATGGACTATGTGAAGGCACCACATCACTATGCAGCACAGAGAAAATTGTTTGGAATTGGGCATGCCTGGGGTAGAAACCTGTTCCACCTTTTGCGCCCATACGGCAGTTACCTGACCACATGGCTTCCACTTCTGGTACTTACCCCACAACTTGTTGTCCTGGGCAGTATAGATGAGTTAGGGTTTACGTGGCTACCAAGCCTGGACAATAGGCTGTGTGCTGACCAGGTAGGTATGCAGCTATGTATGCACATACACTGGGGAGTGCAAATTACAAAATCTGACCCAGCCAAAATCCAGAACTAGCAGGTGTCAGACACCAAAGGAAGACAGCCATTCTCCTGTGTTTTACCCCAGTAGCTGAGAGGTTAAGCACTTATCCGGATAAACCAAAGGCTCAGGTTCTGGGCCTTCCTTGCCCAGAGTATCTTTTGGACTCCCCTCTCACTAACCTCTCAGCACAGAGCTCTAAGCCACAGCACAGGTTACCAAGGCCTCTCTCACACTCCTTTTGAAGCTGGCCTCCTAGACAGCCAGGGGGTCAGGACAAAAAGAGCAAACTAGAGGGTGTGTGACTCAGAGAGAGAGAGAGAGAGATGTTGGTCTGGTAGGGAATGGGCCCTGGGGTCTAGCCTCAAGCTTTCCTTCTAAGGAAGCTGAAACTGCCTGGCTGTACTGCTCTCTATCAGCTTCATCCAATGAATATTAACATAGCTCAGCTTCAGAAGGAGGGTGCCTGGCCAGTGTGTGATGTGTGATCTGGTGGTTGGAGTGCTGTGCTTGTTACAAAATGCAAGAGATATGGGTTTCAAATCCCCTCTGGGTAAGGGGGAATGTTGAACTTGGATCATTTGGAAACTGGAGCTAGACAATGCCAGTGTCCTGCTTTTTTAGGATTTATACTCTAACATATGTACAGAGCCTCATACCTGCCTTGCCAAAGCACAATCTGCTGACCATACTCAGGAGCTGCTTGGCCTGCTGCATTATGTTGACACAACATATGAAGTAGGATCTCCAACTGTGCATAAGTACCAAAACTTTCAGAAAACCTGCTGTTTGGGTGATAAAGTGAAATAGGATTTTGCATAGTACAAAGCCTTCAACCCCAGGTCCAGCAGAGCTTTGGCATCTGAGCACGTTTAGTCTTGCTTGGAAATGCTCCAGAGAGTGTAAGAATCTAAGACAGACCATGAGCATAAGCCTGGTTGAGGGCTGTGCACACTGCCTGGGATGACCACTGTCCAAGCTGGGAGATCATTGCAGTCAGCTGACCTAGCTCCCAGTGCCCCACTATGGCAGCCTGTTCAAAATGGGAGTAGCTTTTGGATCCCCTCTGGGCACTGCCTGCTACTTCCACAGTAGTCCCGCCCCCAGGCCTGTGCTGGTTGGATCCTGCCCTAGGCTGCTGTATAAGGAGTCACATAAATACCCAGATCTCTCAATTTTAGGGCAGATAAATGAGAGAAGAGGAGAGAGTCCAACAGAGGGTGACTGATGACATAGGACAAGGTGGATGGTAACAGTGGGGTAGGAAAGGGAGTGCAGGTCTAACGGTGTCTTAACAACATACCTTCCCACCCCACTATACACACATACCTCTGGCCTGCCGCAAACATAGGACTCCAGTTGCTTCCCCAACATGTATCAGACCTGGGACTCTGCTTCTTCCCCATTATATCTAACTGAACTGGGTAGCTAAAGTAAACACCTGCAATCCAAGTGTGTTGAAGCATTAAACCTGCTTTTGATGACACTAACCTCTCCTCCAAATATAGAGAGAATACTTTCCTTGGTAACCTTCATTCCAGTCAGTTCAGTTCAATGACCAGTTTGTTCAAAGTAGAGAAACCAAGTGGGAATTGAAAAAAGCAGGAAAGCTGATTGTCATCTTCCAATCTGTGAATGAAAACTTCATCTGTGAGGCCAAGATCTACTAGTTCTAAAATCTTGGAGAACATCATGATCAGAAACAATCAGTGCAATCCACAAACTACAGAGATTATTTCACTCATTTTATAAATCATTTAGTTTGAAATGCAGGATCTATTTTGAGAAACTAAGAGTTTTTCCTTATGTATGCAGCACATACAAGGAAGCTGTATTTAAGTAATAAAAAACAATTTGAAAATGCTGGTGTTCCAATTTTTTAGTTGAATTCCAGTTTCCATCCAAAAGCAGCTTGACACAAGTCACAAGTATAAAATTAGTCATCTAGTAAATCAGGAATGTCATTCATCAGTTTTAACATAAAATGTAAAACATAAGAAACTGAATAAATGTATGTTTGGCAATGCAATTGCTTAAATGTGCATATAGTGCATCCTTTTGGTTACCAGAGAAGTACCACATTTAGTGTAAAGACTATATTTAGTTGCAAATCAACATGTTTTAAAGGTTACCAACCAATGAAAATAACCTTTTTTAAGGAAAATAACTGAAAGGTACAAATGCAAAACAAGATTAAAATGGATGATTTAAATCAGTTTCCAGCTTGCTGATTTAAATCAGCATTAATGCTGGGGATTTTAATTAGTTTGATTTAAATTGGTCCACCATAGCCCAAGGTGCTGTACCAGGCAGCACAGAAGAGACTTTGGTGCAAGAAATGTACCAGGGGGAGGCAGAGCATAACCCACTACCTGACAAGCAGCTGCTGCACTGGGTATGTCAATATGCTGGTTGATTCCTCTGCCCACACTGTGCCCCATGCATCATGTTGTGAAACAACATGACACAGCCAGGGGCAAGAGAAGAACAGCAAGGATGGGAAATGAAGGAAAGGGCCAAGTGGGAGACAGCATGGAGCAAGGGAGAGATATGGTGGAACTGAGTGATGCCAGCATGCCCCAGAGCCAGACAGAGCTGTGCTTGGATCCTCAAAGCACAGACAGACCAAGGATGCTATGGTCCAAAACACAGAGCTTCACAGGCACACGCATGGCAGCCAGTAGCAGACTGTGTGGGTCACACTGTTACCATACCTCATCACTCAGGCTTCAATTGTACACTTTGACATTGGTGCCATGGCACAGGAATTGGCCACGGCTCTTGGCATAGGCAGTTACTGTACCCTGGGTTACTGTAGCCCACATTTCAGAAACTGGCCACATCCCATGGAACATGGGACATACCCTACATCACACTAATTGCACTTGATAGCACTGACCATCCCCTGTTGGGCAGGCATTCATCATCCTGTGGGAACTTTTCTTCTGTTGTGAGTGCCAGGGTGGATGGTGCATCTGCATTTTACCTGACAAGGCATGAGTTGCTGGCAGTTATCATGGAGCATGCTGTCAGTACTACTGTAGATGACAATGTGCCTGTGGTAACTGAGGATCTGGGGAGGGTGCTGGGGACAACTTTTGGGGTACCATTGTGCAGATGGAGCATGTGCCAGCACATGGGCAGTTACTGCAGGTGACATGCTATGCTCCTGGCACATGGCAGCTCCCTGCACATCCCACCTCCCTCATGCCTCACTGCCACTGGGCTCCCTGGGGTCCCAAGCCAGCTCATCTTCTAGGTCAGGCCTCCCCAGAGACCCAGGACAGGCACAGCCACTGCCCCAGTGCACTGCTTGCTTCCAAAGAGCTATGAAACCCATTTGACACCCAGCAGCAGGACCTGCTGCTCCATGCTGCTAAGCACACTACAGGGAGCCAAACCAAACCAAGGGAGAAAAACCCAACATGGAGGGTGTGTCTACCTGTCCAATTACATATGTACCTGAATTTTCTGCCTCTGTGAAGCTCTCACTGCTCCTCCTACTCCTTCACCAGACTTCCCCTAGCTTCACCTCCTGATCTCTTGTAGCAGTGTCTCCCTGGGCAGGATAACCTACCTCAC
>JAGPOW010000344.1:960224-971969 GCA_030014935.1 Caiman crocodilus | reverse complement strand
CTCACCCCTGCCTCCACAGCTGAGGAGCAACAATCACTTTGCATGAACATACCCAAACCTCCAGTGTCTGCAACCAGCCACTCAGGAAGGCTGGGGGCTGTGCTTGGTGCAAAGCCAAGTGGAGCTGGGTGCCCTGCACCAGGGCCTAGAACTCCTTGCTCTATGTGTAAATCCTCAGGGCTCCTCTGGCAGTACCAAAAGGGAGGTGTGTGCTCATAACAGCAGAAACTGCTGTTCAGCTTGGAAGGAGGTAGGAAAAAGTAGGAGCTGATGGGGTGGCATCAGGGCTTGGGAGGAGCTGAGACTGTCCATGCAGGAGCAGGCAGCGTGCTGCAGCCATGCCCATCACCAGCCACAGCCATTCCACAGGGCAGCAGCTGACCTGGACAAAGCAGCACCAATAGCCCTGCTCCTACTCCCACAGGCTCCCTGACTCAGCTAGTCACTTCCTCATCACCAGCAATTTGGCTGTGTCCTTGAGCACCACACATAGCAGCTTTTCTAGTCACACCAGGAACCCTGCACCCTGGGGGACAGGTGACACCTCTCCCGATAAGATCTGAGCTGCACGGGAAAGGCCAGGTTTGTCAAGGGACATCAGCCTCTAGTTCACATCTTGCTTGGACTGGAGTTGCTGGATTGCACCTCCCACTGTGGGAAGTAGGGAGGCGGAGGAGCTATGAGCTACCAGCACTGGATTCTTGGAGAGAGCACTTTGCAAATGCAGCACTCTGCATGGGGCAGAGCCCCACCCACTCCTGCCTGGAGTAACCCATGCTGTGCTCCTGCCTGCACCTGCCCCACACTCAACAGGCAGCACTGCCCTGGTCGCAGCCAGCATGCACACCTTCCCAGCAGGGCTGCTGCCACAGCCACCCATATACTACTTTGTTCCCCCCACCTCCAGCAGCTTGTTCTTCTCCTCCTCCTGCCCCTGCTGTACAGCTCAAGGCAAAAGGTAATGTAAATAAGATTTGGGGACATGCGCTGGGCAGACGATCTCTTGCCTGCCACCTTCCAGCCACTCTGCCTGCCTAGCGTAGTGTGTAGCTACCTGCAGGTGGTCAACTCGGGGAAAACCACCAGGAGCTGGAGCTGAGACCTGTGCACTGGGGCAGAAGCCACCAGGCTGCATCCAGCAGCTGCAGCTGCACTGGGAGCAACACTGCTGGGAACAGTGCATGCTGGCCAAGACCAAGGACATCACCAGGCATGGGAGGGAATGCAGCACGGGCTGGATACAATCAGTTGATGAACACTTGACTCACCCATGGGCTGGATCCAATTGGTTGGCAAGCCAGATCTGGCCCATGGGCTGTATTTTGCCCACCCTTGCATTGGAGGGAAGACTGGGCTAGGGTCCCAGTGCTGGCTTTTTAAGGCCCTTTGGTTCTTCCCCCAGCTGTGACTGACAGTCACTCCCAACAAACCCTGTGTCCTGCCTGTGCCCCGCATGGTGCTGTGTCCTGCTTCAGCTTCCCAGTGCTCCTGGAAGAGCAAATGAACAGGTCTGTGGACAAACAAGTGCAAAGTT
This sequence comes from Caiman crocodilus, assembly GCA_030014935.1. Lineage (NCBI taxonomy): Eukaryota > Metazoa > Chordata > Crocodylia > Alligatoridae > Caiman > Caiman crocodilus. The sequence continues at coordinate 970,435 of JAGPOW010000344.1, read as the reverse complement.
TACTATATCAGTGTCAGTTTCCCCTTCACAGATTTCATATTCATACATTTCATAGATTTCATACACATTAGGGCTGGAAGATACCTTGTGAGATCATTGGGTCCAGCCCCCTGCCCCAGGGGCAGGAAGTCAACTAGGGTCAAAGGATCCCAGCAAGTTAAGCATCCAAATGTTTCTTGAAAGTGTCCAGAGTAGGTGCTTGCACCACATCTGGGGGAAGTCTGTTCCAGGCCTTGGGGGCTTGTGCAGTAAAGTATTTTTTACTTATTTCCAGCCGAAAACAGTCTTGCGGGAGTCTGTGACTGTTGGACTTTGTCATCCCCTGGGGTGATTTGGTGAAAAGGCATTCTCCCAGATCCTGATGCACACCCCGATGTACTTATAGGCTGCTACCAATCACCCCTGAGCCTGTGCTTCTCCAGGCTGAAGAGTCCCATAGCTCACAGCCTCCCTTCATAAGATCTGTTCTCTTGCCCTCTGATCATGTGTATGGCTCCCTCTAGACTTTTTCAAGCTTCTCCACATACTTTCTAAATTTTGGAGCCCTGAATTGGATGCAGTACTCCAGATGCAGCCTCACCAGTGCCAAGTACAGCAGGTGGATGACATCCTGGGGTCTTGCTCAAGATGCATTGGTAGATGCAAGCCAGAGTTTTATTCACTTTGCCAGCTGTGGTGTGGCATTGGTGGCTCATATTCATCTTGTGGTCAATCATAACCCCTAAGTCTCTTTCAGTCATGGTGCTAGTGAATGTAGCATTGTCGAGCCTATAAGTGTGATGTGGGGGGTTTTTTCCCCCCGAGGCGGAGCATCTTGCATTTCTCCATATTGAATGCCATCAGGTTTTCATCCGCTCATTTTGCAAGCCTATTGAGGTTGGCCTGGATCACCAGTCTATTCTTGAGTGTGGACATTCTTTCCAAAGTTTGGTGTCGTAGGCAAACTTGCTCAGTCCACTTTTGACACCAGTGTCCAGATCGTTTATGAAGACATTAACAAGTACAGGTCCAACAATGGAGCCTTGGGGGATGCCACTAGTCACTGAGTGCCATGTTGATTTGGTGCTGTCAACTACCACTCTCTGGGCCCAACCTTGAAGCCAGTTTCCCAGTCATTGGACTGTGGAGTGGTCAAGGCTGCAGTTGCCCAGTTTTTCCATGAGGATATCATAGGACACCAGGTCAAAGGCTTTTTTAAAGGCCAAATATATGACATTAACATCTTTCCTTTTGTCCAGGCGATATGTTACCTTGTCATAGAAGGAAATGAGATTGGTCAAGGAAGACCTACCTGCAACAAACCCGTGCTGTCTATCCCTTAAAATGTTGCCTCTGTTAGCTTGTCAAGAATGGGTTTTTTGATATTTTTTTCCAAGATCTTTCCAGGAATTGAGGTCAAACTGATTGCCCTGTAGTTTCCCAGGTCTTCTTTCCTCCCTTTCTTGAAGATGGGCACCACATTGGCTCTTTTCCAATCTTCAGGTACTTTGCCTGAGCACAAGTTCTCAAATACCCTTGCCAGCAGCTGTGCTATGATGTCTGCCAGTTACTTTAGCACACTTGGGTGCAACCTATCTGGACCAACTGATTTCTGCGGGGGTCCAGTCTCTCAAGGTGCTCCCTCACAAGATCCATGCCAATGCTGGGCATATATTCATCCTCACCCTGGTCCTGCATCATGTTAGACAGGGTGATCCCATTGGGTTGGTGAAAAACTGATGCAAAGTCATCATTAAGCAGATTGCTTTTCCTTGGGTGTCAGTAGTTAGCTTCTGCAGCTCATTTAGCAGGGGTCCAATGTTGCCCTTGGTTTTCTTTTGACTCTCCATATACCTGAAAAAGGCCTTTTTATTGTCCTTGACTTGTGTAGCCAGTCAGAGTTCAGTTGCAGCCTTGGCTTTTCTAGTTTGCTCCCTGCAGGTGCAGAACAGGGCAGTATACTTCTCTGTGATGTTTCCTGTCTTCCATCCTTTATGCACCTCTTTTTAGATGTAGGAGGTCCATGAGTTCCCTGTTGAGCCAAGGGAGTTGTTGAGCCCTTTTACCACCTTTCCTACAGGTTGGGATGGACTCCCCTTGTGCTTCTAGGATCATTTCCTTAAGGAGCAACCACTCATCCTGAACTCCCCTCCCTGTGAAATCATGGCCTCTAAGGACCTCAAGAACAAGCCTCCTGAGCTTATGAAAGTCAGCTTTCCTAAATCCAGGACTACTGCATTGCTGACTGACTTGCCTCTTTGCGATGGATAGTGAAAGTGATCAACTCGTGGTCACTATTACCCAGCTGGCCTTCAATTCTTAGGTCACTGATTAGATCAGCCCCTTTGGGATGATCCAGGTCCAGCAGCACCTTGCTTCTTGTCAGCTCATACACTTCTTGAAACTTCTTGCTCATCCATGCATGTAAGGAAGCTTTGTGACTGATTGGATTTGGCTGAATGCTCATCCCATGACATATCTGGGTAGTTTAAGTCTCCCATGATGACCATGCACCAAGAGTGTGCAGCCAAATTCTGGGTCAAGCATTTGTTCCTGGTTTGGAGATGTGTAGTAGACTTCTACCATTGTATCCCCTTCACTATGTTCCCCTTGTATTCTAACCCAAAGGGTCTCCAGTCATCTTCCTTGGGTGCCAATCTCAGCTTGTAGAGACATGTAACTCTACTTCACATAGAGAGCTGCACCCCCGCCCCTTTTTACTTTTAGCATGATCTCTCCTGTACAGGGTATAGCCATTTATTCTGGTAGTCCAGTCATAGGAGATGTCCCACCAGGTGTCTGTGATTCCTATGAGATTGTAGTAATTTTTGTTCAGCAGATGGACCAGTTCCTCCTGTTTATTAGTGTACAGGCAAGTAAGTGTGCCATTGGAGGCCCTAGGCTTCCTTGTACTCATGCAGAAGCTCTGTTCCTGGGCTAGGGTAGGAGTGGGTTCCCCTGAGTGTCCTAACCTGCTGGTTTTGTGGTTGATACTTGGTGAGCTTGCTCTAGTGGTTGTCTGCCCATCACCCAATGAGCTTAGTTCAAAGCCCAGTCCAGCAGGTCAACCATTCTGGCTGACAAGAGCTTCTTCCCCAGTGAGGCAGAGGCCATCTCTTCCCAAGAGACCACTGCCTCTCTCTCCGAAGAGTGGACTGTGGTCGTAAAAGCCAAAGCCTTCACAGTGGCACCAGCACTGCAGTCTTCTGTTTACTGCCTCAATTCATCTCTCCCTCCTCTGCCCGTGACCATAACTGGAAGGATCAAGGAAAAAAACACCTGTGTCCCCAACTTCTTGAGCCCCACTCCCAGAGCCCTATAGTCACTTATGACCTGGCTGGGATTGCTCTGAGCTATGTCATTTGTGCCCACATGGATAAGGAGCATGGTAGTGCATAGTACCAGATGGGGACACTGGGGGCAGCAAGATATGGCAGAAAAGCATGAACACAATGCTCCCCACTCCTAGCCCCAGGTTCTTGCTACTGGGCCAGCCAGGAGTCTTCTCTGAGGGTTTGCTATAGGTCCAGGAGAGCTGACCTTTGCTAGTCTGCTCTGAAACTAACTGGGCAGCCCCTGGCACTGGGCTCCACAAGCTGTGCCACTTGCTTACACCCTCTTCCCCAGTGCCCTGCTCTGGTGCTTTACTCAGAAAAGCACAAGCAACACTCCTCGTGCTGCCACACGCCAAAGGCTGTCATTGGCTTTTCGCAGGTGGCATGAAGCAGCTCCTCCTTTCCTGAGCTGCTGGCTGCAACACTGCCCTCTCCCAAGATGAACAGTAGACTGGCACTGAGGGTGCCAGTTCTCCAACTGGTCATAATGCTGGCAGGTTTGTCTATCCCATCTGACCTGTCATACAGAAAGTAAATATCCCCTTGCCCACCATTTGTCCAGCCAACAATCGCAGCTCTTACACACCCCAGTCTAGGCAGCTGAGGTCCATGGGGATTTCTTACACAGCTTTCCCCATACCCAACGTCTAGAAAGTTTTTCAGCTCTTCATGACTGCAGCTGCTCAGAAGCAGAGCTTCCACCTCAGGGGGGCTCCAACATTTCCAGGTTGGTTTTAATCCAGGGACAAACTAAAACTGAGCAATGAGAAAACCGAGATGGCAGGAAACATTTTCTCTCAGAAACATCTGACCTCAGGATGGGGACATTTTTGATCAGAATGAAACGTTTTGACATCTTGAGCAGGAATGTTTGCATGGTGCCATCAACACTCAGCTCAGAATGACGATTGATGGCAAGGTTGACTTGAAGAGAAGAATGTTGGTGTGAATGTCTCAAACAGTGTTGATTCGCACAGCTTTGGACAGGACCAGCTGGCACACAGGGAACCTTGACTAGCCCCAGAGGGTATCATTCTTGTTCCTGAAGGTAAACACCAAACACATGCAGCTCCTGCCTCCTAGTGATGGCTTTAACAGAGTCTACTTGGCCATAGTTTCCCAGTGGAGTCACTGCCACAATGAATATCTAAGCAATGAACTGCAGGTAACAGCACCTATTTCCTACAGTGCTTTACCTCTGCTGATTACAAAGCACTTTCCAAAGTAGGGTATGTGGGGGTGAGGGCAGGGATGTTGTTAGGCCTACTTCACAGGTGGGTAAACTGAGGTACAAATATGCAAAGGGTGTTTCCCAAGAGAACCAAGCAGGTAAAAGCCAGCAAAAGAATTCAGGTCTCCTGAGTTCCAGTCTAGGGCACTATCCGCCAAGCTACGCTGTAACAAACTGAGGGCAAGGGGATTTTTACTTTCTGTATGACAGATCAGATGGGAGTTGAACCTGCAACCATTTGTCTACAAGTTATGACACTATCTACAGCTATAGGGCACTGCTGGGGTGGGGAGTGGTTTGCAGGTCTATGTAGGGTGGCTCCCACTTGTACAAGGTAAGAGTGGTGTTTATGCTGGCATTGCAGAGGACAGATCTGCTCCAAACAGCAATTTCACCCATGTTGTCTTGACAGATTCCTTGTACTGAACAGACTTGGGCCTGTGCTCAGTTCAGGATGGAGCCCTGGCTTACTCAACACACACACATACCTGTCACCAGTGCTGAATGTAGTGATCTTTGCCCATCATGCTCCAAGCCAGTCCCAGCCAATATCCCCATATGTTGCTAAGCAGTGTGGCCCCTCAAGATGCTCTCAGGCAGCAGGGAAGTTATGGATATTTCATAGGCCCAGGAGGTGTTATTTCCCAGGCACAGACAGGCAAAGAACTTAAGCTTAGACTACAGGGACAGCACAGGAGTTGGTGGTGACGGCACTGGGTACAATGCGTGATTCATCACACCAGTATAAAGCCATAGCTAGCTCTGCAGGTGGTGCCTGCCTCCCATTCTTCCCATTAGACATTTTCCTCCTCTGCTTGGGCTGGAGTGGCATGATTGTAACAGGCTGTAGCCTAAAAGCAGGATCTGCAGGGTCCCAGGGCAGTTAGTGTTTAACTCCAGTCATGGCCCAAATTTAGGCCTCCTGATACCATAATGCTGGGTGCCTTGATAATGCAGGAAAACAAATGCACTGGGTGTCTGGGAGGAGACCCCCTAATCTGTCTGTGGCTTCAGTAAAATGTTCATCCCTTTACTAGGGACAGCATTAGGGTTGTGCAAACCATGTGATAGCACAGAGCTCCAAGCTAGTCAGGGGTCCTTGTTTCACTAGATGCCACAAAACTGACTAGCAGTACTCCACTTCATGGCTGCTATTAGCATCATTTTCTAGGAAAGTGTCGGGGTCCTATATTGAACCTTACAAGAGCTCCCCAGAAAGTAAACTCTGCCTCTGCATTGCAAACTTGGACATGGGCAAAACAAAGAGGGGCTAGACAGGCCGACCCTAGGATGAATGCAAGTGCTGCCACCCAACCATTCACAAAGCACCAGGCGTTGAAATGTTGCCACCACCTTAAAATCCAAGGGATTGTTTAAAAATAAGAAGATCCAGGCTCTTCATTTGTCACATGTCTTTCACACTTTACCAGCTCCTTTTTTGCAGGTCCTCTGTATAAGCATGATTGAAGCTTGCACTGTATTTTAAGAGGAAATTTGTGATTCTCAGGGGATCACTGCTTCAGGAGCTGGAAAACAACCAAAGATGGCAAGACTCCTGCTAAAAATCACAGTAATCAGCTTAAAGACCATGCAAGCCATTTCTGTCACCACAGCAAAGATGTGCTAGAACTAAGGCTGGGAGCTTTCTGCTGTAATGTTCAGAGTGGGCAGCATCTGTAATTATGGCTACAAGTTTATTTCTCCAGGAACTATACATTTAACACTTCCCACACTCTGAGACGACATGCACCATCAATTCCATCTTCATTGCTTCCAGGTGCTTAAGTCCTGTTCAAGGAGATTTATGTATGAACACAGCACACATTGCAGGCCATTCATGGGGCCAGTGGTTAGTTAAAGGCCAAATGAATGCCTTTAACCTAATCTGATTGGATGAACTGTGGCATGGAAGGTTAAATGGGCTGGTCATGTGGCCACCATGGATGGAGGCCTGGATTTGTTTGGTTCAGGGGGAGGAGGCAATCGCTATATGTGGAATGGCAGGGATCTAACCTGGCCACACAACCCAGCACAGCTTGGGGTGGCCCAGGAAATTTTCTTAGCTATATTAGTTTCAGCAGAGGGTCCAGCAACATGTGTGGGGGGGTATAGGGCGGGGTGCCACAGGGGAGCACATGCCCCTCATGAGATTAGCCACCACCAAAGCCACCACCAGCTTCTGCGAGTGGTTGCCACTGACATGGCTGCTGTCAGCTGCAGGCGGTCCCTGCTCGCTGCCCACTGCTTGCCATCCCCCATCACGGCCACACACTGCCGTGGCCGCCTGTGAGCAGTCCCCACTCAGCCTGCCCTCACCGCCAATGTCACTATGGCCACCTGTGGGCGGTCCCTGCTTGCCACTGCCACACCCCTGCCACCAACATTGCCACTGCCTGCGGGTGGTCACTGTGCTCCCCCTGACTCTGGGGGCACGCGTTGTTCATGCCAGTGGAGATGATACGAATAGCTTAGTGCCACTCTTCTCCCCTCCACACCTCTTCCAGCTTCACTGCCAGGCCAACAGCTCACTGTGCAGCTTCACAGTCTGCCCTGCCGTATCCCTGCCTTCCTATTACAGCACTGGCCGTTCAAGACAGTTTCCTTCTACAACTGGCCCAGGAGGGGTCCCTGCTTCTATGAGGAGAAGGTTGATGGGAAAAGCCAGTCCAACAGAGAAAATATCTTTGGCAGCATTTCCTCAGTCATTCGCCCCACATCAGAACAGGACAAACTACTCTTTTCAGGTCTCTGAACCTGGGGAACTTCCTCCAGCCCACAAGCCATCCTGCCCAGCTTCCTCCCCTCACGGATCAGCCAGATGCATTTCCAGGAATCTTATAGCCACATGCTGTCCCTGGTGTAAAGCTCCAAGATCTGGGCCCATGCCAATACAGACTGCCCCAGTCTCTCCCATGACCATCTAAGAGGTGCTAGGAGCTACAGATGGCCACTTCTTGCACATGAGCCATGAGGTATTAGGTTGCCCTGTTTCTGGCTAGTAGTCTATACTACCCTGAAGTTCAGGGCTCTTTAGATCTCCTCTTGCAGTTAAACTGGTGTGAAGATGTTCACAATGGTGCTATATTGGAGCAGTTAATAAGTTATACTGATATAAGGCCCCCAGGAACCAAGCTAGTCATACCCATCTGGACCAGTATAACTATACCAGGAAGAGATCTCTCCCTGACCCACCAGTCCAAATCTAAAAGTGCAAGCAGTGAGGAGACCAGGCCTACAATCCAGTCTGCCTTTAACCACCAGTCTCCTTTCCTTTCAGTCCACTGAAGGCTCATACACTCCCTTCCCCCAACTCAGATATAGGTGGCTTTGTTTCCCAGCTCATCACTCACTGCTCTGCTGGAGTACTTAGCAGCTGCTGGAGCCTTTGTGTTGGCTCTGAATCAGCCACTAGAACCAAAGAACAAAATGTAGGAAGGCTGTTTCCTGCTTGCATAGGGAAGATGAGATAGGGAAAAGAATAAAGCAATGATTTAAAGGGAAAAGAGAGATAAAGAGAGGGAGAGGTGGGCCTAGACATCAGCCCATACTCCTCATACCATATACTCACTCTGGAACCACAGGGGATAAGCCCCAGCATCCCCTGTGCCAGGACTTCAAATAGCAGGCCTCAAAATTCAGGAGACTGGTGTAAGAATGAAGTGGCTTTAAAAATGTATGTGGCTGGGCTCTGTGTATTTGCCTGGGCAGCCATCGGGGCTCAGTGCTTTCCAGCTTTCCTCTGTGCCAAGAAGACCTTAAAATATACACTTCATACAGCAAAATCTTGACTTCTTCCTCACTCCTCTGATTCAAGGAGTTTGGGCTTTCAAGCAGCTGCCAATCAACAGGTCATTGGCAAGAGCTGCCAATAGTGGAGTCCCATGCTAAGTGCAGCCACTTGTGTAGAGGAGATGTGTTACTCATGGGCATTGCTGTGATAGGTGACAAGGCCAGGACTGTCTCGGTGCTAGGCACCATACATACTGGGCAGGTCTACATGTGCCCTGACTGTGCTGTACCTGCCAGAACTGCACAGTCCTGGCGGTGCATGGGTCATTTCTGACCTTACTGTACTGGAGAGCTGGTTGTATTTTACAGAAACTTTTCTGAAGGCGCAGAAACTAACCATCCCGATGCACGGGAAGACTAGAAAATAGGGTAGAAGACCAGCTTGACTTAGCAGGAAACTCTTTGTTGAGCTAACACACAAAGAGGAAGCTTACAAGAAGTGGAAACTTGGACAAACAAATAGGAAGGAGTATAAGAGTGTAGCTCGAGCATGCAGGGATGAAATCAGGATGGTCAAAACACAACTGCAGTTGCAGCTAGCAGATGATGTGAAGGGTAACAAGAATACAAGTATGTCATCTACAAGAAGATCAAGGAAAGTGTAGGTCCCTTACTGAATGGGGGAGGCAACTTAGCATGTCTTTACACATGCTGTAGAGCGGAGATGGAGGGGTCAGGAATTTTCGGGCCAGCTTGCAGAGGCACTTAAGGCAAGGGATGTAGTTGTCATGGGTGATCTAAATTACCCAGACATCTGCTGGGAGGAGCAGCCAGCCAGGTCAGACCGTTCCAGGAGGTTCCTGGCCAAGATGCAGGACTTCCACTTAACCCAGGAGGTGCACAGTCCCACCAGAGGAAATGCCTTGTTGGACCTGGTCCTGGCCACAGGCGATGATCTGGTAAGGGGGCTCCAGGTCCTTGAACACCTGGGTGATAGCGATCATCGCTTGCTGGAATTCATCCAGCGCAGGGTGACAAGGGCCTGCAGCAAGGCAGTAGCCCTACACTTCAAGAGGGACAACTTCAATGAATTGAGGAGATTGGTGGGAGAAGCGCTAGGGTTCTCAAGGGCAGGGGAACTCAGTGCCCAAGATGAGTGGTCACTCCTTAAGGAGACGATACTCAGGGCCCAAGGGGGTGACAATCCCAACAAGAAGCAAGGTGGGCAAGAGTGCCCAAAAGCGTCCCTGGCTCACCAAGGACTTCCGGGAATGCCTGGTTGCCAAAAAGGTGGCGTACACCCAGTGGAAGGGAGGCCTATCTCCAAAGAAGAGTATACCTCCACTGCTCAGGCCTGTAGGGGGGCTGTTAGGAAAGCTAAGGTGGACATAGAGCTAGGACTAACATCCAAGATCAAAGATAATAAAAAGTCCTTTTTCAAATATATAGGGAGGATAAAGAAGGCACTGGGAAATGTGGGGCCCCTGCAAGATGCACTGGGCAATCTGGTGGTTGCACCAGAGGAAGAGGCAAATATCTTTAACAAATACTTCATCTCCGTTTTCTTGTGCAGGGACCAGGACTCCCCCACCATATTTCAAGACAGACTCGAGGGGAATGCCTCCAGACCTAAGGTTGAGGAGGACCGGGTTAGAGTGCTTCTGGAGGGGCTGGACATGTTCAAGTCAGCAGGTCCAGATGCTCTCCACCTCAGGGTGTTGAGGGAGCTAGCAGGGGTTATTGCAGGGCCCTTGGCATGGCTTTACGAGCACTCATGGTGCTTGGGCCAGGTACCAGATGATTGGAAGATAGCCAATGTGGTCCCCATCTTTAAGAACGGGAGGAGGGAGGACCCGGGCAACTATAGGCCCGTCAGTCTTACCTCAATCCTGGGGAAACTCTTTGAGAAGATCATCAAGGAGCACATCTGTGATGGG
>JAGPOW010000344.1:926528-947443 GCA_030014935.1 Caiman crocodilus | reverse complement strand
TCTCTCCTCATAGGGCTTGGCCTGCAAGCCCTTAACCATACGAGTGGCCCTTCTCTGGACCCTCTCCAGGTTATCCGCATCCCTCTTGAAGTGCGGTGCGCAGAATTACATGCAGTACTCCAACTGTGGTCCGACCAGTGCCTGATAAGAGGGGAAGTATCACCTTGGATCTATTTGTCATGCATCTGCTGATGCATGATAAAGTGCGATTGGCTTTTCTGATGGCTTCATCACACTGCTGACTCATGTTCATCCTGGAGTCTACTAGGACTCCCAGATCCCTTTCCACTTCCATGCCACCCAGCAGGTTATTCCCTAGGCTGTAGATGTGCTGACTTAGTGTCTAATTTGTTCCACAGCCCCAAGCTCATGACTGACCTGTGTTGGCCTCTGAGTTGGCGCACTGGGAAGGATTTTTTATTTAAGGAAAGCATTTTGGGTACTTGTGTGAAGCTGCGGTGGGAGGGTGCAAGAGTGCATGCATAGCCTGTTTCAGTCTTGCGGGCATGTGACTTCTGCAGAATCATAAAGCACCTAAAGTGAATAGGAGAGCTTCTGCAAGTAGCTTTTCCTCCTGCTCCATACTGAGACTGGTGTATGTACAAGTCTCACATCCTTCTTTCCAGGGGCACCAGGTCTGAGCTGTGCTCTTTCCTCTGCACAGCTCTTGTAAGACTGGCTTTTTACCCATATATTCTGTGCTGCTCTGGCCATTCTGGTTGGGAGGGCAATGGAATTTTACCAGTATAATTAAAGTATTGCGACCTCTGGGTTGCATGAGGGTGCTTATACTTAATTTATTTCCATATGAAATTACATGCCCTTGCCTACAGATAATAAAATAGTCCAAACCACAGGAAGCTTGAGCCTGGTAAGGAGCTTCTATCCCTAGGCCTCCCTGAACAGAAATAAACTCCAGTTTTAAGCCTGCTTATAGTGGTACAAGTGCTTTGAGGACTGGCCTCCCTGTAGTTTGTGCTGCAGCTTTTGTGATCTACAGAGGCCTGAGTGAGAATGGAAGCGTGACAGCATTTAGCAGAAGGCAAATCACCAGTGTCCCTGCTTGCCCAACCAGAGCACTTCACTTCTGAGTTGGGCAAGCAGGGAGGTGAGAGCCTGGGCTAATGCCTTTCCCAGCCGACCTTGTAAATGGGGAGATCTTTCATGAGCAAAATGTGAGAGGCTGAATGAGGGGATATGGAACAATCTCTCTGCCCTACAGTGGGCTGCAGACATGGCACAGGGGAGCTGATGCTGCAAATCCGTAACCCAGGCTAAAGCTCAACTGTATGCCTGGAAGTGCCTGTAGTGATCCAAGGTATCCAGGTTGTAGCCAAATTAGTCTAGAGGAAAAAGCAATTGAGGCTCCTGGTAAAGGTGATATCTTTTATTAGACCAACAAGGTTTTTACAAATTAATTTTTTTGCAAAAATCTTGGTCTAGTAAAAGAGATCACCTCTACCATGAGTCCTGTAGTGATCCAAAAGAGTCACTAGATGGCAGCAGCTTACCAAGCTCCTCGCTCTTGTGCTGCATTCCCTGTAGCTCCATGGGAGAGGCCTGCCTGGTCATTGTCCTCATCTTTGGAAAGCTTTGGTTCTGACCTACATCACCACTCCTGCTTTCCCTTTCCTTCCTTTGGTGGCCTTACTCAGAGCCCCTGGCCAGTCCTATGTCTCTGTCTGCTAAGATTGCCTGTCAGGTTTCCTGGCACTGGGGCAACAGGCATGTCAATTGGTGGTGACCTGGCCCAGATGGTGGCCATCTATAATAGCTCCCACATCACCCTGGGGAGCAGGAGGGAGTGGGGCTTTGTACCTGGTTTTGAACCTACCAGGGGCTTGTGCCCCATCACGGAAGTGACTCTCAGTGTGTGGGCATGACACAGGGATGTGGAAATGAAGGGGGAGAAGTGAAATCCATCTCTTCCTCTTCCCCCATGGGACCCTGCGGGCCAACTGAAAGACTGTCTATGGACTGAACACTGCTTGGATGGGATCCCTCCCTCCAACTCCCCTATGAACAAAGATAAGCAGCAGGGCTCATTAGTGAACTCATACCTGGAGGGGCCCTGGACTCTGAATGTCAGGAGCTCCACTAAGTCCCATATGCAGAGCCAGGGGCAGGCTGCACCTTGTACGTGATGATCAACTGAGATACAAGGGTGTTCCCTGCCAGGCCAGTTTTGGGGAAAGGCCTGGCTCTGAGCAAAGCCTCAGCCTAATGCAAGAGGGGTTCAGGACCAGATCTGAGGCACTCAGTAAGCCAAGCATGGTCATGAGATCAGGAACACTGAGCCCAAGCTAGAGGAAGGATGGTTAGGCCCTGTCCCTTGGGTCTGGGGATGAGCTGACAGTAGCCCCATATTGTGCTGTGGTGTGTTAGGATGCTGTCTTGCACAAGGCCCACAGTGAGTCCCTGCCCACACCATTGCCTGTGGCTACTTCAAAGAGTTTTTGGAACATGCTTAGTGCTGATTCCCTGCCGTGGGATTTAGGTTACTGAAAACCAGAAATCCCTTGAGATGGGGAGGATTCCTGAGCCTATCCTGCTCCTGGGAACTCCTTGGTGCTGGTAGTCTCTGGCCCAAACGCCTTCCTCCCCAGGGCTCTTGGGGACTAACTGCACAGGCTCTTGTCTTCCAGCAGGCCTGTCTCCTGTGATAGGACCTGTTGCCTGTCACTTCCACAGCTCTTTGTGTGTCAAGCTGGTCAGCAAACCTGGCCTTCAGTCTGTGGATTGGCTCCAAAATAAGTCCTGGAGGAAAGGCCCCCATGCTGGGCACCAAACCCCTAGAAGAGTGGGAGTGGGGGGGCAGGGCCTGGTGTAACTCATATTCTACAGTCTTACCTGCCTGGCAGGGGAGGAAGCAGGAGACAGAACTCCTGGGTTCTGTTTTTGGCTCTGTGTGGGAAGTACTGCCTAGTCATTAGAGCCAGAGGTAAGGATGTCTAGGCTCTCATCCTGGCCAGCCATGTGACATGGAGTGAGACATCATTTTGTGCCTTGGTTTCCTCATCTGTAAAAGCAGTCTCACGCTACTTCCCCACACCAGGGAGCTGATAAGACTTGCTGTGACTGGGCTGGAAAGGATGAGGGTTTCTTCTGCTCCATCAGTTCCCCCATCAGGAAGCCTACCTTAGCAGTAACCCCCCAGGATGGCTGGCAAAATGTTGTGATCATCTGGGTGATGGTTTCTAACTGGAGGGTGAATAATTTCCTGGGCAAAGGCTTCCAGCACTGAGATTTGTCAGGTTCATAAGTGCATTTCTTCATTGCATAGAAAGATGGCCTCTGTCCCAAAGAGATTACAATGAAAGTATAAATACAAGGTACATCAGATGACTGCAGTCAGACAGACAGGGAAACAGGTAAGTGATCCCAGCCCAACTGCCTTTTTGGTTGAACTTTTCATAATCTGCTGAAAGACTAAGCCACCCATATCTTTCCAGGAACCAGAAATCTAGCTCCCTGAGCAGGTTTGGTGTTCTCAGACCCTTTTTTTGCCTGGTTGGCTTGGTGGCAAGGTGCAAACCCGAGTTGTCCACAGGGAGATGGAGTCATGGCAAGATGGTAACTGTGCCTCCCACCTTTCACAGGATGTGGCCATCAAAAATCTATACCCAAAAGCCTGAAGCGTAGTTCTTCCATTGGTAGGTGGCTTCCACCTGAACACATGGCTACGAAAGCCAGCAATCCAGCCCAGTCATAGACAAACTATGAAATACATTTGTGGACAAGTGCTCTGGGAAACACCAAGATGGAGCGGGGGGAGTCAATCCCTCAGGTCCGATGTTCTCCAAAAAGGGAATTGGAAACAACTACCCTGCCTTGTGTTAACACAGCTAAAGTTGAATGGCACAGTTGAATTAAGCAGAGTCCTCAGGCTAAGGCAGATTAATGCCCCTTCTGCTGCAAGCCCAGTAGCCAGCCTGTCTCTTGACAGGACCCTCTACCCCTTCTGTCTGTGGATTCCTGAAGGCCAGCAACTTCTTCCTAGCTTAGCTCCTTCCATATACCTCAGATGACATTTTCACACCTGCTGGCGAGCTCCCACCTACCAACCCAGTATGTGATACAGTTGGCGATGGTCCTAATTTGAACAAAGGGTTGGACTAGATGACCTCCTGAGGTTGTTTCCAACCCTAATTTTCTATGATGGCCCAGTTGTTTGTGTTAGGGGCTGAGGTCCTCCCCTAGCTTCAGCCTGTCTCAGCAGAATGTCTTAAGCAGGTTTGCCCCCTCCCCTCCCTTTGCTATGGATCAAGGACCACTTGCTCATCCACTTGGCCCTAGTGCCTGACTTCGCAAAGCCAACAAGTGATGTTCCAGGCCCTATCTTATGACTCCTGAAGGGCCTCAGCTTCAGAGTGCTGGTTTCCCTAAATTCCCCCCCCCCCCCCCCAATCACTAGTCAGTTTTTATTTTGCTGGCCTTAAATCTCCATAGTGATGAGAGGCTGGCTCCAAGTGCCCACCTCTCCTCATGAGAGCATCCGTGATGTACAATATGTATAAAATCTCTTTGACAGGCCTACCCTCCATACTAACTCCATGCCACTAAACTTATTTACCAATGTGCTGGTACCACACCTGGTACAGCCAGAGTTTTACCATAATAAAGGTGCCCTACACCAGTATAATTTTTTTCCTTTTCCTGTTGGGGAACATCTAAAAGCACCTTTATATTGGCATAGCACTGTCTACATCACAGGGCTTGTCTTGCTGTAACTGTACCTGTAAACTTTGAGGGCCTGAGGTCACCTCCTCTGCAAAGGGTGGGGTGAGACTTTTCAGAAGAGTACCACAATATGCAAAGACAACCAGAGCTTTCCGCACAGAGTCTGGAAAGTCTTGATGTGGGAATGGCCTTTAGGAGCTCACGTTAGTTGCAGCAGACTCTGAACCAGGCTCTGGAGAACGGGTCCCCATGGAGCATGCTGGGATCTGGCATCTATTGGGCTGCTTTCCCTATGCTAGTCTGGGATTTTTCTGCTGCAGCAAAGCCCCAAGGTCAATCCAGGGTCAGAAACAGCTCAAGGAGAAATGCTGCATACTTTCACGACATTTCAGTCCAGGAAGAGCTATTAGATCAGTTAGTCTGATCTGCTGCATAGCACAAACCATTACGTTTCACTTGCTTGCCCCTATATTAAGCCCAAAGACTTTATATAGACAGAAGCATTTCAGACCCCAGAAATCCAGACTATGCTCCTGGCAGAAAGTAAGACTGAGCTGCCACCAATACCCAAGGACTGCACAGTAGCTGGAACAGACTAGGCAAGAGATCCTCAGATGATAGCATTGTGCCCCATTCTGCATGTGGGAGAGGGGGCAATGGCAAAGTAGGGGGAAAAACCCACGAATGTTCTTGCCACTTGGGCCTGGGGGAAATACCTGCTGATGCAAAATCTGGTGAATGACTATAGACCCAGGAACCTGGAGCAGCCCAGCCTGGGCCCTGAGAATAAGACCCTCTCTGCCACTTCAAAGCACTACCCATATTGTCCAATATGCCTCCTCCAGTTATGGCTGCTCTCTGATGCTTCAGCAAAAGGCAAAAAACTGACAACAATCATATCCCTATGTAGAGCCTCTGTGAATACTTTTTGCTAGTGGGCATGGGGGAAATTTCCTTTGAGTCTTGCAGGTCTCCAAGCCTGAAGCACGGGATTTGTTTAGAATTCCAGCACAAAGATGCAGATTAGGGCTGTGCAAAATTTTACCGCCCTTTTCTTTTCAACGCTTTTTCAAGCTGTTTTGACCTTGGAACAGCAAAGTTGAAACAGAACAGGCAGGCTCAAAACAGGGTCAAAATGAACCAGGGCAGGTCAAAATGGTTCGAGTTTCGACTGGGAAGCGGGGCTTACCTGCAGTGGCTTGGCTTCCCTGCCGGGAATGAGAAAGTAAAGTGAGGGGAAGGAGAGGGGAAGGTAGTGGGGAAGGAGCACTCTCATTATTGACATGTGTAGCTGACCAGTGACTGTTATCCTTCCCTGAGGTCCCTTCCAACCCCAGTGCTCTGGGGGAGGGTCAGAAAAACTGCATAAAAGGCAGCATTTTTTGAACTGCCCTGCTTTCTGCTTTGGGGTAACTTACTGAGCTGTCATGACCACTATGGCTAGCAGCACTGATTTTCTAAAGGATTCCCTGTTTGCTACTCTAGCAAGTGGGATTGCAGAATACTTTTCTCTTGTAGGTGCTTTTATTTAATTATTATATTCATTGAGTTATTCTTTTGAATGTTATACTTATATTGGATAAGGTTACTATAGAATTTTCTCTGTATAGGAATTTACTGTATATATTTGTTTTTATACATTCATTCTTTACACCATGCCTACACTATTGAATTTATATACACAGATATATTCCTATCGCGTTCATAAATCTCTTCACTGCACCAGACCTACATATTTGAGTTTATATAGGAATGCAAATACATATATATGTTTATTGAAATGGAAGACATGAAACACATCATGAAGCCCAGTGGAAAGGCAGGTGGCCACACTGTCCAGCCTTTAGGAAAGGGTGAAAGAGGGGATAGAGGAGAGCTGTAACTGCCCCCACACCCCCAAACTTAGCTAAAAGGAATGGGGCAGCTACAAGCAGCGAGGAGAGGGGAGCAGTGCCACTGCCACTGCCTGTGCCCAAGACTGTGTCCCCTCCACACACAGCAGCTATAACCCCCTCCCACCCCAAACAACCACAACCAGCAACATCAGCACAGCAGTTTACTCCACTCCTATGTCACTTCCCATGCTGAGCCTTCCAGTGCCAAGAGAAGAGCTGGCGCTGGATCTGGATCTCAGTGCCCTAGCAAGGGAAATTCTGAGGAAGCAGGGGGAATCAGCTGAGTTTGTGCTCAGTTTGTGCTAGTGGGTAGTATAGTCTTGAGATCATTTTGAGCTGGGAGATGATCCCACGTATGCTATCTGCCTGCACTGCCGAGCCTAAACCAGCCAGGGCAAGGAAACAAAACATATGAGCACCATGGGGATGCTAATACATCTCCGCAGGCACCACCCCCTTGCCCTTGCTTCTCCTCAGTCTGGCACCAGCAGGAGCATGCCTAAAGGGAAATCCCCTGCTCACTCCAAACCCCACTGTAGCAGGGCACTGGGTGTGCCTGCCACTTTAAGGCCCTGGAGCTGGCAGCCTTCAGGTGCTTGATGAGGGCAGCCATTTTGGGAGCCATATAAAAACAGGCAGTTTGGCTGTTGGAGGTCAGGTAGTAACATTGCCTGGTTGGAGAGCTGATAGAGGTAAGGGGATGGGAGGAGGCTCCTGCTCCTGAGCATGACCTGAAACTGCACCCTGATGGGGCTCTCAGTGGTGCAGGAGCCCCCAGGAAATGTCAGGCCAGTTACCACCCTGGTGGAAGGTGAGATGGGGTGCCTTAACCCCTTGCCCCCACCACTGGGTGGGTTACCCTGTCTAGGGTGGCTTGGAGGGTCCAGAGGGGGACCTGAGAATGAGTGAGGGGCTAGAGACCCAGCCTGACCAGGTGAGTACCCTTGACTGGCCCAAGCTGGGTCCAGAACCTGCAGAGGGGTTAGAAGGGCCAGGGGGCCCACCGTGAGGGATGCCCAAGAGCTGGAGGCCTGGGGTTCCAACTGGCCTGGAGGTGAGCCAGGGCAAGTTGCCGAAGGTCCAGGAGGGACCACACCTGAGAGGGGAAGATGGTTTTTGGGGGGCTAGGTAGACCGGATGATGGCGGAGAGGCTGCCTGATGTTAGGGACTATGAATGGGTCCTGCATGGATGATACTAAGGCCCAGGAAGGGGTCCGGTGATTAGAAAGATCGTGATGCTATCTGCGAGGCTTGGGCTGCGGTATGGGGATGGAAGGAGCTGTAGGTGGTGCCCCCTGGCATCGGGGCACAAATGGGCAGCCTCCCGCTTCCGGAAGATCAATTATGAGCCAATTAAGATCAAGTCATGGTGGGTGAGAATAAGCAGGTGGTTGGCCTAAGGACAGGTGGGCGGGCCATGGAGTTGGGCTCTGAAGAGGCCCCCTGTCACACCCCTGTCCCCCCAAAGCAGAGGCAGGTCACTCTGAAACAGTGGAGGAAAGGCAGACAAAAAAGGGGGCATGTTCCAAAGGCGAGCTAGCTCACCCAGAGAATTGGGGAGATGCTTGATGTCGATGGCCATTCGTTCTCCCTAGCTGAGCAGCCAGGGTTCAGGCGGCTCATGGTCCCATCATACCAAGTGCCCGCATGCACCATCTTCAGTAGGATGGTGGTGCCATCTCTGTATGAAGCATTCATGGAGTACTTGAGGGAGGCAGGTCTGTAGGTGGCCTTACACTTCACCTTGGACATCTGGAGCAGCTGGGGTGGAGATCATGCCTTCCTCTCCCTCACAGGGCACTGGTGTGACCAGTCAGGCTGTCAGTGGGCTCTCCTTCAAGCTGAGGCAATGGATGAGTCCCACACAACAGCAGAGATCCTGAGGGCCATGAACTGCTTGGTGCAGAGGTGGCTTGCTGGGCAGGGCAAGCTTACCTGTGGGTTCATGGATACTGACAATGGGGCCAATATGGTCAAGGTGGTCTGTGATACCAACTTTGTTGGCATCCACTGTGTGGCACACAAGTTGCACCTTGTTGTCAGGGACTACTCCTTGGAGGAGGAGAGGGCTGCTGGTGATGGTGCTGCCACTACCAGAAAACTAATTTCAAAATGCAGGAAGTTGGCAGGCTACTTCCACCATAGCATCAAGGGGTGTAAGATGCTGTGGGATAAACAAAAAGAGCTGAACATCCTGCAGCACAAAATCATGCAGGATGTGGAGACTCGGTGAAACTCCACATACCTGATGCTTGAGAGGCTGGTGGATCAACAGAAGGCCATCCATGAGATTGGGATCAGCAGCCCCCTGAACAGAGCTGAGTGGGATACCATCTCCCAGATCTTGGTGGTCCTCAAGCCCTTCCTCAAAGCCCCCAAGTGCCTCAGTACTGCTGATGGCCTCCTTAGCCAGGTGATCCCCATAGCAAGGGAACTTCAGGGCCACATGGAGAGCTCCAGGGGATCAATGTTCTTGGCTGGGCCAAGCCACTGTCACCAGACCAGGCATTGGACATCACAAAATTAGCTTCATCCCTTGCAGTCCAGTACAGTCCATATGCTGGCTGCCATGTGTGACCTAAGGGTGAAGGGCACTATATGTAGCAGCCAAACCCTGAATCAGTGGACAGAAGTGCTGATAAAGGAAGTCAAGGAGGCAGAATGGTGGAGGTGGAAGGATGTGGAGCAGAGGGATCCACTATTTCATGCTAGGATGCCATCCATGAGCCAGTCCTCTCCTCTACCACAAATCACAGCCAATATGGGGAGTCGGATGTCCGGCAGGTCACAGTGTCAGAATTCCATGTTCTAATCTATATTGAGTCCATGAGTTTCTGTACCTAGGAGACTGATGAAGTGAAGTTCATAGGCCTGGCTGTGAAAAGTGGTTTGTAATTCGTTCCCTCTCAAGATCAGGCCTGAAAGACTGGAGGCAGAGTGTTTTTATCTGTGAGAAATGTGCCCCAACAGGTAGTTGTTGTCTTTGATAGATTCTGGTGTGCAGTTTGTGGGGATACTGGAGAGAGTTGACAAGTTTTGTGTTTTGAGCTGTAGGAAGTTGGCTTTAGTTCGTGTGATGAGGTTACGTGCTTAGTTGAATGTAGAAACCATTTTTCAGAGCTGGGCCTATGAACTGCACTCCTCAGTAGTAGGTACAGAAACTCATGGACTCCATATAGACTGGAGTCTATAGGCATGCTGCGACCTGCTGGACATCTGACTCCCCAGGTACCTCTGCACTTCTTCTACCTGTGCTCCTACATCCCTCTCCTCCCCCACCCTGCCCAGCCTTTCCCTTGATGCTTCCATTTCCATTTTCACTGACTGGCTTTCTTGCCTGCATTGTATGCCAGGCCAGCCTCTGGCTTCTTTACTATTCCTTCCATCCAGGACTAGGAGATAGATACACCAACTGCAGGTACTTCCTCAGCCTGACAAAGGGTTTTTCAACCTGAAAGCTTCCTAAGATATATTTTTCTAACTATTCCAGGTTTTTTCCACAATAAACATATAAACATAAAAATACAATATAAGCCATCTCGCACACACTATGAGTAACATATATCCAACACAACATCTTTACTTCCTGCTGTCAATTCCTTTATAACAAGAAAGGCTCTGTGACATTTCCTCTTGGCTACCTTAGATGCTGCTGGTGCTATTGCTGTTGAGCCAGCAAAGTTATTTTCACCTGCCATTTGTTTATAGTGGTGGACTAGGCAGAGGCTGTAGAGAAGACCTCACTGGGGCACACTGCCATGTTGTGCAGAGGCCCCAGCATTGGGAAGGGTGCACACAAACACACACACGAACACACACGTCACAAATTTTGCCTGTCAACAGCCAGGGGTGCAGGGCCCAGAGTCCCTCTGCACCTATCTCATTGGGAGCTGGCAGGCTTCATAGCCACAGCAAGGGTTAGCAGGCCTGCAGCTTTCACCCTCCTGTGTGTGTGTTAAGGCACAGCATCACCCATGTCAGGAATTTTGCTTGTCTGCAGTTTGAGGTGCAGCTTCCCTGAACCCCCTGCACATATCTCTTTGAAACTTGGCAGGCTTTGTTGCCTCAGCAGTGGCTAGCAAGCCTGCAGTTTTGGCCCCACTGTGGCTAAATATATACAGGACACAAGTTTTGCTCTCAAGATTTTGGGGTGCAGTTTATCCAAACCCCATGCACCTATCTCCTCAAAACTTGGCAGACTTTGTGCCCTCAGAAGGGGTGATCATTTCTGCAAGTTTCATCAAAATTAGGCTGGCAATGACACAGTTATAGCCTGTTTTGACCTTCCCCATTTATGTCCTATGGGCAAAACATTAAAACAGGCTTGAAATGAGAAACTGTTTCAACCGAACAATGAAGAACAGCCGTTTCGACTCGAAACAAAAGTCGAAATGGAATGCTGTTCTGTTGAACCATTGAAACACTGGTCAAAACAGAACCCTTCCAGTTCCCACAGCCCTAATGCAAATATTATGAACCTGCCTAAGACAAAGCGTTGCCCTACTTTCTCCAAGGCATATGTATGAAGAGGAAGAATTAGAAGATTCAGGGTGTTTCTACACAAGACCCATTACTGCACAGTTGCTTACTTTACTGTGCAGTAAGAGCATGCATCTACATGTGTATATGCTTACTGCACAGTAAAAATACTTAATCGCAATTAAATTTGCTACCTGAAAATGCAGGTGGTAAATTTAAGTGTGGTTAGTTACTGCTCAATAACACATATGTAGATAGAACATGGCAGAAAATTTGCTGCTGGGTCTGCCCAACCACTAGGGAGCCAGCCTGAGGCCAGCCCCAGGGCTGCAGCTCAGGCCCCTCTCCTGCTCCAGAGCTGGGCTGCCTCTATGGCAGCCTCTGCCTGCAGGCTAGAAAAAGCCTACAGATATTTTGTGCCCTGGGGCGCACACAATAGGGCTTCTGAGAGCACTGCAGTCCCCTCTGCCACCTTAGCAGGCCACAGCCCTGCTGTGCCTGCCTGGCAGCACCCTAGCAGTGCTGCTAGCCACTGCTGTGCCGCACAACAGCCAGGGCTGTCCTGTTGGGGCAAGCAGCCTGGTGAAGCCCTGTCAGCCCCCCCCCCCCACCTGCAGCATGCCCCCTCTAGCCTGCCATGCACCTTCAGGTGCTGCAGGGCATAATCTCTGCCACCCGACTGACTGTCCCTTGCTGTGCCCCTGTGCTGGCACTGATGGCAGCTGCCCAGGGCTGGCAACACTGGGCCAGCCACATGAGGGCCCAGAGAGCAGGCGTGGAACCCAACATGGCTTCATCCTTCCCATCCAGGGCTGGGGCCACATGTGTGCACACCCTTGCCCTCCACCTGAGATCCAGATGGAGCCAGTAGGAGACTGATGACCTTGTGGCGCTCTGGGACAATGCAGAAGTGCTGTGCCAGTTTCAGTAGGGGTGGGTGCTCCAAAATCTACATTTATGAGGCCTTGTCAGGCAGGATGCAGGAGCGAGGGCAAAACTGCCCAGCCTGGCAGTGCCACACAAAGGTCAAGGCCTTGCAGACACAGTGGGTCACCATGATCAAACACAACAGTCAGTTTGGCCATGCCCATAAGACCTTGCCTTTTATGTGGTAGCTGACCAGTATTTTGGTGCCCCAGGTCCAAGGCCAGAACTATATGGTGTATACCAACATAGGTGGCCTGCCCTTGCCCCACCCTGGCCTCTCCAGTGACATGTTACTGAAGGAGGAGCCTTCAGGCATGAAGCATCCTGTCCCACCCAGCTTCCTGGCTGCAGCCTTCACCAGCAGTCCAGGGAGCCCTGGCCAGTGCCTCCCTCGATCAGTGCATTCCTCAGCTGCACAGTTGCAGGCCCCACCCTGAGGAATAACAGGCCATGTCAGCACTGGCTGTCTCCCCAGGGGGCCCGGCCAGGTTTCATAGATTTCATAGACATTAGGGCTGGAAGGGATCTCGAAGATCATCAAGTCCAGTCCCTTTACCCAGGGGCAGGAAGTCAGGTGGGGCAAAGGATCCCAGCAAGATAAGGCTCCAAATGCTTCTTGAATGAGTCCAGAGTAGATGCCTGCACCACCTCTGGAGGGAGTCTATTCCAGCTCTTGGGGGCTCAGACAATAAAGACATTTTTCCTTATGCCCAGCCTAAAATAGTGTTGGAGGAGTTTATGACCGTTGGTCTTTATTTGTCCTTGGGGCGCTCTGATGAATGGACATTCTCCCAGGTCCTGATGTACACTCCTTATATACTTATAAGCAGCCACCAGTTCCCCCTGAGCCTGCGCTTTTCCAGGCTGAAGAGTCCCATAGCTCTCAGCCTCTCTTCATAAGGCCTATTTTCTTGCCCTATGATCATGTGCATGGCTCTCCTCTGGACTCTCTCAAGCTTCTTCACATCCTTCTTGAATTGTGGAGCCCAGAATTGGATGCAGTACTCTAGCTGTGGCCTTGCCAAGGCCAAGTACAGTAGGAGGATGACATCCTGAGATTTGCTTGAGAAGCATCTGTGGATGCAAGCCAGAGTTTTGTTTGGTTTGCCAGCTGTGACATTGCATTGGTGGCTCATGTTCATCTTGTGGTCAATCATGACCCTCAAGTCTCTTTCAGCCATGGTGCTAACAAGTGTAGTACCGCCAAGCCTATAAGCATGCTGCAGGTTTTTTCTCCTAAAGGTTTTTTCTCCTGAAGTATTTATCTATATTGAATGTCATCAAGTTAGTATCGTCCCACTTACAAAATTTATCCATGTTAGCCTGGATCACTAGCCTGTCCTCCAGTGTGGATGCTATCCCCCAAAGCTTAGTGTCACTGGCAAACTTAGCCAGTGTGCCAATGACACCAATGTCCACATCTTTGATAAAGATGTTAAAAAGAACTGGTCCAAGGACAGAGCTTTGGGGGATGCCACTGGACACTGAGTGCCATGATGATTTGCTACCATTGACCGCTACTCTCTGGATCTGACCTTGGAGCCAATTACCCAGACATTGGACTGTGGTGAAGCCAAGGCCACAGTTGGCCAATTTTTCTGTGAGGAGAATATAGGACCCCAGATCAAAAGCTTTTTTAAAGTCCAGATATATGACATCGATCTCTTCTCCCTTGTCCAGGTGATAGGTCATCTGGTCATATAAAGAGATGAGATTGGCAAGCCCAGTTCTGGGGGGAAGTCCCTCCTTGTGGCAGCCCCTGCCCTTGCCTCTGACCTCAGTCCTGGCCTCTTCCCTTTCCCCACCTCCTTGCCTTGTCTCTCCCCTGGCCCTGGGCTCCCCCCCCGCCCACAACATGTAGAGAGATGGGACATAGTGCAAAACTTTATTGAGCAGCCTGTGCCCCTGCAGTTGTGTGGGCACAGGCCTCTCACACCTTGAGGAATGCATTGATGCTGGTAGTGATGTCCTTCTCAGCAACAGGGGGGAAGGGACATGTAGTACTGCCACAGGTAGCCCTCCAGGTGATGGCACAGGTTGTGGAACAGCTAGGTTTGCCCCTCATGCCATCATAGCCCAGAGTCCCAAACCAGGAGTGCAGGAGTGCCTGGGGCACTATGAGGATCAACAGCAGTGAGCATAGTGGGTCAGGCACCCCTTGGACTGCACAAACAGCTCATCTTGCACTGCCTGGGACAAACGTAGCAGGGGCATGCTTGGGAAGCAGTAGTAGTGCAGTGAAGGGCTGGCCCTTGGTGCTTCCCTAGAGGCTCCCTGAGGGGAGGGGAGGGCAGGGGCATGGCCAGCTCCTTGTCCCAGTTGTCTGGGAGCCCCATGCCACCTGAGCCTGGGCATTGTGGACTGGGCATCAGTACAGCAGAGTGGTTGGCCTGCAGAAGGAGGTGGGGAGAGAGTGGGGTCTGGAGCTGTGGCATCAGGTGCTGTCAGGAGCCTGGCATGTCTCACCCTAGGGGCAGGACAGGAGAGGCAGGCTGCCTGCAGCTGGCACCCAGCAGGCTGCTGGCCCCAGGGGAGTGTGCAAGGACAGGGGGGCTTGGCCAGGAGCTGCCTAGGCCCGGGCCTACCCAGCCCAACTTACCCTGGTCCCTGGGCACCCATGCACAACTGACCCCCAAGCTGAGGCTGGGCAGCACATGGCCCCTGGTGAAAAGCATCTTATCTCTGAAATGTTGCAGTCTCTCTCAGAAATCTTCCATCTCATGGCTTTGCAGGTCCAGCATCTGGATGCAGGGGAGAGGCTTCCATGGACAGTGGGGATGATGGCTCAAGGATGCCACTAATACCCACTGCCAGGGCACTCTGGCTGCACTGGCTGCACCAGAGGCACATCATTGATTGGATCCTACTTCTCCAGCAGCTGATGGCAGTGGCAGAGGAGCTGGTGGAGAATGCACAGGCCTGTCAGGATGAGGACTTGGCCTGGGAGAAGAGGTGGTGGGCAGAGGACATCGCCAGGGAGGAGGCATTCTGGGCTAAGCTCCTGGCTGTGGAGTGGGAACAGATCCAGGTTCTGCTGAACCAAAATACTGTCTTGGTCTGGGCCGTGCAAGGCATGGACAATAACTACCAGATCTTAGACACCATCCTGGGCCTGGTGGACTTGTTCATGCCTGCTGCTGCCTGGCTCCAGAAACCAGGCCCCATCGGCTCCCTGGCAACTGCCTGCTGCCCCACAACAGGCCCCATCTGGGCCTGGGTCCTCTGCCACCTCCAGCTGACAGGAACCCCTGGCTTAACTCCCCCAAGGTCTACTGCCACCCATCCCCCACCCCCACCTGGACCCAGGCCTAATGCTCACCCCAGCTCCATGCAGGTGCAGAGCTAGAGCAGCCAGCAGTGGGGACAGGACCCCATGCCAGCCCTGCTGGCCATGGACAGCCCCCAGCAGCAGGGGTGCTGTCCACGCTGGAGGATGAGCAGCTGCTCTCACCCAGGGCCAGCCCTCCACCCACTGCATGCACCACAGCATGTGAACCCACAGGGGAACAGCCCAAGGCCATGGTACTGGCCACCTGCCCCCTAGGTGCCCCCCACTCCAGGACACCAAAAAACCCATTTTGTATATAGGTTCACTGGGAAGGGTGGGTGGTGGATGGACTCTGTTGCAGAGGGAGAGGGGAAGGGGATCTATGTGTTGAGTGGGGGGGTGGGGTGAGGGATGGGGTGTGTGTGATTTGAGGGGAATAAAGATTTCTTCTTTGGATATGTGTCTGCCATGAGAGTGATCCTGGGGGTGGGCAGGGTGTAGGGAGTGTGTGGGCAGCAGGGCAGGTGGGATAGAATGGGGAGTGCTAAGGTGGTCAGCTAGAGCCTCCCACACCCATGCCCTGGCCTTCACTGGCACCTGGTGCTTTGGTGGGGGGGACCCACCGCCACCACTTCCGCTGCATGTTGTCTCCTGTTGCCAGGCAGCCTCCACCCACCACGTGTCCTCCACCCAGGCTTCATGGAACAGCTCCCCTCAAGCCTCACGGATGTTATGCAGTACACAGGCTGTCATAATGACCCAGGGAAGGTTGTCCTTGGTGACCCTGAAGTAGGCATTGGCGGAGCACCAGCGACTCTTGAGATAGCTGAAGGCACACTCGACAAGGGTGCAGATCCCGCTCAGGCAGTGATTAAAGTGGGCCCAGTGTGGGGGGTCTATGTAGCCAGTGTAGGGCCTCATCAGCCAGGGCAGAAGTAGGTAGGTGGGGTCCCTGATGAGCAGGGGCAGGACCATGATGGTGCTCATTTGCACCTATAGCCTCACCCCTGATAAGAAGCAACTGCTCCATACCAGTCCTGCCGGGCTGGAGTTCCAAAGCACATGAGTCATGCATGCTGCCTGCCCAACCAGCACTCATGTGGGCGAATGTGCCCCAGTGGTCCATGATGGCCTGCAGGACCATAGAGTGAAATCTCCTATGACTGTAATAGGAGCGGTCTCCATGGGGCAGGAAAGTGGTTGGGATGTGTGTCTCATCTAGGGTCCTGATGCACTGGGGGAATCCCAGTGCATGGAACGCCCACACCACCACCTTGGGGTCATGGACATGAAGCATGGTGTCTGCCAGCATGTCCTCAAGGCGGGTGGTCAGTTGGTCACAGGTCATGGAGGAGCCAGGCAGGGCAAGACTGCCATGGGCCAGGTGATGGTCAGTGCGGCAGGCCAGCAGGATGAGCACAGCAGCCAGCAGGAGCCTCCGGTGCTGGTTGTTGTTGCTGGGACTGGGGCAGCCCTAGCGCAGGCAGGCCAAGCAGCCATGGAGAAAGCTGCAGTGTGCTAACTCTGAGCTTGCTACGTGGCTCCTGAGCAAAAGAGAAGCTGCCCAGAAAGCAAAGAGTGGGGCTGGCTTTTAAAGATGGCTGCCAGATGCTGGCTGCTACAGCTGGAGACCAGAGCTCCCCCTGCTGGACCACAGGGGAACATTGCAGGTCTGCAGGGACCTGGGAGCAAATCTGTTCCCTAATCCCTGCATGTGTGGACACCTATGCAAAAACCCTTACTGTGCAGTATTTTACTGCACAGTAAATCTAAGCTGGAGTAAATGCATATGTAGATGTGCCCTCAGTCAGAGATTGCAAGGGCAGAAAGGACTGCCACAACCATTCAACCTGACCTACCACCCTCACCACACTCGTACAGGCCATAGGCTTTCTCTCAGATGCTGACTCTCTACTCTCACGTCAAAGACTTTAAACTATGGTGAGTTTACTCCCCCCTCTATTGAACGATTCCATGATATAATTCCCATTCTTTGTAGTATTTCAAGACTGAATGTATCAAACTTCATTTCCAGCTACTGGATCTTGTTCTGCTCTTGTCAGCAAGCTCCAAAAGGTTTATTCATGCATAATCACCAGGGATCCTGGTTTTCTCGGTTTCAAAATTGTTAATTCTCTGACAAAAATCCCAAATTATCTGATTAAAAACCCTAAAATCCACATTTTTCCACAATTAAGATGAAATGCCACTATACATCTAGGTATCAGTTAAACACACTGTTTTATTGATATATTTACAATACTAAAGCAATTTGTAAGTCTACTAGTGCTTCACTATAGTATAATAGATTCTGAATACCTATATAATTTGGTGTTTGATTTTGTTTTTTTATCATAGAAAATCAAAGCTCCCTCCACCCAGTTCATTCACCAGGATGAGGGTCCAGCTGCAGCTGCCCACCTTGCTTTGTGGTGCTGAGCAGCCCTGATATGAAGGTGCCTTACCCCTGCCCATGCTGTTGCCCTTCACACCTGAGCCACAGCTCCCCCAGCCCTGCTGGCACTCCTCACTCCCCACCCAAAGTCCCTCATCCCCCCCAGCCCTACTGGTGCTCCTCACTCCCCAACCCACAGCCCCCCCAGCCCTGCTAGTGCCCCCCCCTTGTGACCTGCAGCTCCCTGCAGTCCTGTCCCCAGCTGCCAGGGCTACAGGGCCAGGACTCATGTCCTTAGCCCTGTGCCCCCTGCAGCAGTGTCTGAGTCCCAGCTGCCACCTGTGGGAGGCAATGACTTCTGCAGTGGAGCATGGAGTCCAGTTTCCCCTCCCGCATTGGTGGCATGACAAGTGGAGCACATGCTGGAGGGGTGGGGGGGTAGATGCAGGCTGCCCACTGTGGGCTTGGGGCTCCCGCCCTGCTGCCCTCCCCCCCGGGGGCCTCTGCAGCCCAGCAAGTGGGACCCAGCACAAGAGGATAGAGTAGAGTGACGACCTTTTCAAAATAAAAAGGCAGGACACATGTCCGCCTTTCTACTCCACACACCCACCTCTGCCAGGGGCACAGCTAGAGCAGAGCTGAACCAAGCTTAGCAGAGTAGGGGCAGATGCGGGCTGCCCACTGTGGGCTTGGGGCTCCCTGCCAGCTGCCTTTCTCCCAGGAGCCCTGCACCAGCTGTGTGCCCCTTGCCTGCCTGGCAGCAGAAGAAGAAACAGCTCGCACTACTGTCACCTCCACTGCTACCAGGCAGGTATGGGGTGCCTTGCCATGGCAGCTCAGGGCTTATGATGGCAGTACTGAGTCTCCCTGTTCTGCTTTGCCCTGTCACATTGGGTCCCACCCACTAGGCTAAGGAGGCCCCTGGGGGGAGGGCAGCTGGGCAGGGAGCCCTGAGCCCACAGCAGGCAGCTGACACCCATCCCTGCCGCATTCACAAATCTGGGGGGTATGTGCCCCCCATGCTCCCTCAAAGGAGTGTGCACAGCAGCGGGGAACCAGACCCCCCGCTGTCCCCTGGATGAGCTGCCCGTGGTTCCAATCCACTCCCCAGCCCTAGCCCTCCCCAATTCCCTCTCTCCCTCCCTTACTGTGGGGGACTCGATCCTCCTTCCGCTCCCCACCCCAGCCTTACCTGCAGGAAGCTGCTAAAGCTGCTCTCCATGCTGCCTGGTTGCCACATGCATGTGTGTGCACACATGCAAATGCCACCCCTAGCTTGATTGCCCTCCTCCTGCTCCCCCCAGCCCCTTGCAGCCTGGAACTCTGCTAACCTGTGAGGGGAAACCCACCATTTCCTGTGTTTTTCTCCTTCAAAGGAAAAAACCCATATCTAAAACCTGCATTTTTTCACACTGTTTCTATGGCGAGTGGAAAACCTGGATCACTAGAATCACTTATTGTGTGAGAGGAAAGGCTCCAGGGATGGAGGAAATCTTGGGGGTGATAATCACGCTCCACTTACCAGACTGGTTGCCAGGGAGCTCTGAGCAGTACTTGTGGGCCCAAAGAGGGGCAGCCAGGGAGAGACTACAGCACTGGGGAAGAGAAGACAACAGAGGAATCTCCTGTTTGCAATGGTCTGCAGTGAGCTGCAGGGAAATCATTCAAGGTAGCCAGCACCGGTGGTTAGAGGACAATCCACGAACTCAAGTACCCTCAGGCAGAATGCCGGTGCAGCTTGCCTGAGTAAGGAGCAGAGCCTGGGCTGAAGAGGAGCCAGGTGACATGAAGCATGGAAGCCCAATCCTATTGTGAGCTGGAGCAGTGGAGTCAGCCTGGCGTCAATGGCATCCAAACTGATTTACTTTAGAGATCATTAGTTAATTGATAGAGGGGGAAGTGAACCCTGAATGTGTGAATGGACTTTCAGTTGATGTATCTTGGTAGACTGTGCATGAATGAATGGAAGCTTTTTTGAGTTGCTTTACCATAGAAATTATTAAGCATTTGTTAAAGAGTTGTAGCAGGCAGACTGAGTTATGCCAAGGCTTTTAGTCATAATCCGGGCCTTCCCAGAACTAAGCAACAAAACTGAGCAGAATGTCTTCTGGGGCACTGGGAGATGAGAGTGCTGTGATTGGGCACTAGGCAAGCAAGACACAACAGTATCCCTATAAGGAACGTGGCTGGCACAGAGCCAGGAGATTGGACAATTTGGGATAAGAAAAATTACGAAAATGATGGACAAACAAAGGAACACGTGTGTTTTGTGTTGCCACCCTGGGGAGATGGGAGCAACCTTGGAATTCTTGTTCCAACAATGGGAAATTCAGAAACCAACATCCCACACACTAGGCAGAGGATCTGAAGCTGGTACCACTGAAGGTTGCTATTGTAATATCTGAAAGAACTGCTTACCAGGTCGTATTATGGGGAGGAAACCTGTATTAATACTTAGAGATTGCTATTAAAGTTCACTTGATACCAAATTGGACAAGGGGCTGTGTCAATCCTCAGAGGGCTCTGGCAAAAAGAATCCTAGTAGTAATAATTGGTGCCAGACAGGGGCCAGGGATGGATTGATGGTATCAAGATGGAAACTACAGCCAGTGGCCAAAGGTAATCTCTAGGGGTCAGGGATCAAGGACCACAACCTAGAACCCTGTTTTCCCTCTTAGCTATCTGCACTAGGGTGCTAGAGATAGTTAATTCTTGATCAGATTAGTTTTGGGCAAGATGATAAAAGTAAGCATTATACTTGATTCTGTTGCTGCTCCCACAGAGCTGATGCCTGCAGCACTGCAGTATTTTGTGAAGTAGCTGAAAACTGATAAGAAGGACCCTTGCCAAACATTGAGATTTGCTGGCCCTGATGCATGGCTAAACTTCTGGAAGTCTTGGAAGATGGTAGTCGTGGCAGTTAAACCAAAACTGTCTGAGAGAGAGAAAAAGGTGGCACTTATTTAGGGTCTATTGCAGGTGAGCCAAGCCTTACATAAGGAGATTCAAGAGTTGCAAGGAAGTGTAGAGGAGGAAAAAGTTAGGTCTGCTGCCTTAGTAGAGAAGGAATGGGTTAAATCTGTTGTCTTAATAAAGGAGGAGAAATCTAAGTCTCCTTGGTAAAGGAGATAGAAAACTGGAAGACCAATGCACAGGTTGTTACCACCCAGAATTTAAGTTTGCTTAATTTTTCTCAGAAGAAGGAAAGGAGGGAGAGAGCAGGTATATAGGAGACAAAAGAATGGAAAAGTAAAACAGAGTGGGGGGGGG
>JAGPOW010000344.1:891952-924525 GCA_030014935.1 Caiman crocodilus | reverse complement strand
TATCCAGGTCTTTCTGCAGTCTTTCCCTCCCTACTATCATGCCCACCTCACCCCAAATTTTGGT
The DNA here is from genome assembly GCA_030014935.1 of Caiman crocodilus. Taxonomy (NCBI): domain Eukaryota; kingdom Metazoa; phylum Chordata; order Crocodylia; family Alligatoridae; genus Caiman; species Caiman crocodilus. Next base: position 924,461 of record JAGPOW010000344.1, on the reverse strand, counting down.
ATCATCAGCAAATTTGAACAGGTTGCTTTTCACCCCATTGTCCAAATCTCTAACAAAGAAATTGAACAGCGTGGGCCCAAGGACCGAGCCCTGGGGGACTCCACTGCCTACTTCCCCCCCAGGTCAAATATGACCTATCACCACCCTTAGAGTACAACCCTTCAGGCAATTTGCAATCCATCTGACTGTGTAGGCATCAATGCCACAGTCACTTAGCTGTTTAATGAGAATGGGGTGGGAGACAGCGTAAAGGCCTTCCTGAAGTTCAGAAAGACCAGAAGGGTTTGGGAGAGACCTTGTTTCCCCTAGTGCCCCCGGGATAACAGGGAATAACGGCCACAAGTTGTTGGAGAGTAGGTTTAGATTAGACATCCATAGGAACTACTTCACAGTTATGGCAGCTAGGATCTGGAACCAACTTCCAAGGGAAGTGGTGCTGGCTCCTACCTTGGGGGTCTTTAAGAAGCAGCTCAATGCCTACCTGGCTGGGATCATTTGAGCCCAGTTTTCCTCCTGCCCAGGTAGGGGGTCGGACTGGAAGATCTGCAAGGTCCCATCTGACCCTACTTCTATGACCCCTCCTCTGACCCCATCCTGCTAGTTAAGGATGTGTATTGCTCTTTGATGTAGAGCACCACAACCCCAGCCTTTCCTCCCCATTCTATCTGGCCCGTATAGTCTATAACCCCTAATATTAACTGCCCAGTTGTGGGATGAATCCCACCAGGATTTTGTGAACCCTATGTCCAGGTTTGAACTAGCTATCCAGAGAGTGAGTTCCACCTGCTTATTCCCCATACTATGAGCATTGGTGTAGAGTCATTTAAGGCATTGAATTGGTGTGTGTGCCACCCACAACTTCCCAGGACTATCCGAACTCCTGTCACTTACCTGGGTACTTCTTGTGCATGTCACCTGTCTTCGCTGGGACTTATCCTTAAGTCCTCTTGTGGCTCCATGGAGGCTGAGGCTATTGTAAAAACTCTGGGACCTCTTAACAAAGGGATGGCCCTAGATTGGGTTACCACAGGGGTGGGCAAAATGCAGCCGCAGGCCGGATGCGGCCTGCCAAGCCATTCTATCTGGCCTGCAGGGCCCCTAAAAAATTTAGAAAATTAATATTAATCTGCCCTGGGCTACCTGTCATGTGGCCCTCAATGGCTTGCCAAAACTCAATAAGCAGCCCTCCACCCAAAATAATTGCCCACCCGTGGGTTACCATAATCCATAACCTGCCCTCATTTCACTATCAGCTAGACACCCCTATGCTGTTGCAGCGTGCATTAAGCCCTCCAATGTTTTTAGCTCTTCCACCTGACCTTAAGTATGACTATGCAGGAAGCTAGAGGCAAACCTTGCAACACATTTTTGCATTTTATATTATCTGTAGAGAACTTGTTAGGTTTGTTTTACTTAATAAAACAGAAACCAGGAGAGTATCCAAATGCATTTCTGGCACAAAAGAAGGATTTGGCCTTGATATCTGGAGTGGTGCCATTCCCACAGCAGGGATATGCAAACTGGGACGTCCCAGATTTCCAAGTTCCATTGTTGCAGTCCCTTAATAGTGAAATGAAGATAGCAGCAGGAGACTTAACTGAGACTACCCCATTGGCTAGGACTGAAGCAAGGTTGGGAGATGTGTTTATGGCTACTAATGTTTTGTTCTCAGCCCGGCCCAGGAAGGAAAGGATTGCAGCTTATACTGGAGCACCCAGAGGCAGAGGCCAAGGATACAGACCCCCTGGGGAGATGAGAGACCCATCCAATCAGTCGCTATGGTGATCGGGGGTGTGGAGGCAGTTGTTAAAGTCTGAGCCCCAGGAAGCAATTGATGGGCTTCCCACATCAGAGCTGGAACACCATCAGGAAGAAGAAAAGAATGGCCACAGGTCTCATGAGAGGGAAGCACATAACCATAGTGACCAGTCATATTAGGACTGCCCGGGTTCCTCGGTCCGACCCCTGAATGAATTGGTGCCTGTACCTTTTGATCAGTGGGGTAGGCCAGAGGTTAAGGTGTTCAGGGAAGAACCACTACCTCACGGGACACTAAGGTTTGCAAACAATGCTATTAGACACAGGTGCTTCCATCTCCATCATTATTTGTGAGAGCCTCCAAACTTCCTGGCTGAAAGGTCCCAAAACGCAAACTTTGAACAGTGGTCACCAGCCAGTTGATCTCAATCAACTGGTCTCTGACAATTGATCTCAGTCTGTCGGAGGCTCCACGATTGGGAATGGCAGGACGCGTGTGGCTGAGCTGCACCATGACCCCTGCCGTCTGGGCCAGGCTGGGTGAATAGGGTCAGAGCCTGGGCAGCTTGTCCGGGAGGCAGGGGCGAGGGGGCAGAGGCTGGGAGGCAGGGTGAGGCAGCGCTTGGGGGCAAGGTAGGGGCTGGGGCATGGGGCAGGGCAGGGGTGGTAGATCCGGTGGTGCCCTTTACTTACAAAAAGTGATCTTTGCCATAAAAAGTTGGAGACCCCTGCTTTAGAAGGATTTAATGGCACGGTTACTGTGACACCTTTAGCCAATCCCCTGCAATTTTGGTGGGGAAATGTGGCAGCCTGCCTGAGGCCTGGTGTTCCTTAGCTCTCACACCACTAAGACGGCAAGGAATTTTAGGGGTGAATGCCCTGTGCCAGCTCTGTGCAGCAGTGGATTTGGCCAATAATGTCATTTTATTTCAGTCAGAATATAACTGCCCAGCCACTGATCCAGATGTGCAAGTCATTTCAGCCACGCACAGCTGTGCTACTTTAAAAGCTGAGGAAAATTTGGTATGGCCACAGCAGCCGATGGATGTCCAGGCCATTGTTAACACCATTCCTATGGTGTGGGCATGCAATAAGTTGGGTTGTGGCAGGATAGATGCCTCTGAAAAGTTGAAGGGTCCTGATCCACCCCCACAAAAACTATATAGGTTCCCAATGGCTGCTGACTCTGGTATTTATCAAATCTCTCAGAGCCTCATGCAACAGAAAGTCCTAGCTGAACAACCCAGTACCAATATTAGTCCAATCTGGCCAGTCTTAAAGGCAAATGGAAAAACCTGGCAACTCACTGTTGACTATCGTGAGCTTAATCAATATACCCCTCCATGAGCTGCTGTGGTTGCTAAGTATCCCGAGGTTATAGTCTCCATAGCAGGGTGTGCTAAATGGTTTTCTGTTTTGGATTTTTCAAATACCTTTTTTGCCATCCTTTTGCACCCTGACTTGTGGTATAAATTTGCCTTCACCTTTAAGGGTTGGCAGTACACATTTACCCAAGACTTCAAGGGTTTCATAATGCACCAGCTATCTGTCACTCGCATTTAATTAAAATGTGGGACCTGCTTCCTGTTGCTGACCAAGATAATGTTATCTCGTATGTAAATGATATTTTGATTACTGCTGCCACCAGAGAACAGTGTTTGCAATGCACTCAAACAGTTTTGGCCATTATACATGACTTTGGATTTAAGATCAGCCTGGAACAAGGTGCTGCGGGTGCAACAAAGAGTTAAGTATCTGGGCACTGAATTAGGAACAGAGGGCTGTACCCCTGATAAGCAAAGAATTGAACTTCTATGCAAACTTCCAGCTCCTACGGGCTTAAGAACCCTCTGCTCATTCTTGGGCCTGACAAGATTTTCACATGGATTTATTGAATTTTACACTGAAAAAGCTGCTCCACTATATCAACTACTAAAAAAGGGTCAGCCATGGGAGTTGGGCCCTGCTCAGCAAAGTGCTTATAATAAATTGCGGCATGCCCTGATGCAAGCCCTCGCATTGGCCTATCCTAGACCAGAGTTACCTTTTGAGTTACATTTAGCTGGCTCAGTTACATTTAGCTGGCTTAGGCACTGTGCTTTTACAGGACCATGGCACTGGGCTGAGGCCTATAGCCTATGAGTCACAAATACTGAGCCAAGTTGAACAAGCATTCACCCACTGTGAAAAGGAAGTCCTTGCCCTGGTTTAGGCCTTACAGCACTGGGAATACTTAATTGGCAACAGCCCAGTGGTCTTGCAAACAAGCCGCACTCCTGTCAAATATGTTTTGTCAGGCAAAATCAATGAAGGCAAGGTTTCTAATCCTCGACTGGCCAAATGGACTTTGCTTCTATTAAACTGAAATGTAACTTCAAAAGGTCCCCCACCCATGCCTTGTCCCTTCTGCCCTAACAGCATGGCTGGTGAAACCTTGTGGAGCCACTGAGACACCTAGAGGAGCCACTGATGAGTGCCCACTACCACAGATTACACCAGAAAAGCCAAGTCCATTTGCTTTCTGCACTTACGATCCAGCTGTAGAAAGTGTGGAGGGTATTTTAGCGTGGTTTGTTGATGGTTCTGGTTACTACCAGGATGGGAAACCCCATATTGGGTTAGCAGCAATTATGGTGCCTGAAAACAAATTCTAGCACAAGCCTGGACAGAATCAGCAGGAACACCTAATGGTTTATAAAAGATCCTGTGAACCCCATTCTGCTCAGGCCACAGAAGTGGTGGCCATTGCAGTGGCACTGGAAAATTCCAGAGGCACCACTGGTGATTTGCACATTCTCTGATTCAGATTGGGTAGTGCACACACTACTAGACTGGTCACCCTTGAGGGGGTGGGCCTCTTCAGATAGGAAACAAATTACCCATGAACAGCTAGTGCGGTATGTGTGAAACTTAGCAGAACAACTCAAAGTGCCTATTAGCATAGTGAAAGTAAAGGCACACCAGAAGAGGTCACAGGCTGCTAATCTAAATAATCAAGTAGATGCCGCAGCTAAGGAAGGAGCCATAAAAGGCACTTTGTGGACACTGCCTGATAAGGTTACTCCAGTAGCAGCAGCTTAATCTGGATCTAATCAGCCTGAACTCAATTTATGTGTATTTCAGGCCTCAAACCCTCAAGTCCAGAAGCTATCAGAAAAGGGAAAAAGTGGGGAGTGGACAATTTGAAAAAATGAACATCAGTTGGTGCTGGCACAACAGAGAGAAGATGGATTGCCTGTATGGATAGTTCCACAGAGATTAAGAAGGGAAATGGTGGGGCTAGCTCACAGAGATGGCTGTTTAGGGGTTCATAAAACACTTCAAAGGTTATCAGATACTGGCTGGTGGTTAAGCATGAGGGAAGACATAGAACATTATATATACAATTGCATCGCTTGTGCAGCAAATAACCCAGACTCACGAATTGTAAAGGGACCTTTACGTCACCAACCCATTTTAAGACCATGGAACTGCCTCCAGTTAGACTATATTGAGTTGCCCCAAAGCACAAAAGGATTTAAGTACTGTCTGGTAGTAATGGATGCCTTCACCAAGTGGGTAGAAGCCTTCACCTAGTGGGTAGAAGCAGTTCCCACTTGTAAAAATGATGCGCTTACCACTGTCAAAGTCCTAATGGCAGAAATTTTTGCTTAGTTTGGGCTCCCTGATGAAAATGACCCTAATTAAGCTCCTCACTTTGTGGGGAAGGTAATGCAAGAACTTTGTGAGACCCTGGGTATAAAACAGTGATTTCATATTGCAGGGCACACTCAATCCTCAGGCCAAGTTGAAAGAACTAACCACACCTTGAAACTGGCTTTGAAAAGGTTACTAAGCAACAAAGCAAAGACTGGGATGAAAAGTTATCTCTGGTCTTAATGGTTATCTGAGGAATCAAGCAGCCCACAGATTTTCCCCACATGAAGCTATGACAGGGTGCCTTCTGCACCTTCCTGAGCATTGGTAGTTGGGAGATGCCATTCCAAATTCTTTGCAAACAACCTCATCTTCTAAATGACCCTTGGCTGGACAACTTGTTAACAACCATTTCTGAAACTCACTGTCAGGTTGCAGTCACTTGGAAAAGAAATTATGCTACGATGGACAAACAAGTGGGTCTTCTTTTAAAACCTAAAGAGTGGCAGGTGGGAGATCAAGTAATGTATCAAGCCCAGGATGCTAAGGATGCTTTCTCTCCTGTGTGGAAAGGCCCGGTATACATCATTAACAAAGTCGGTCCTATCAAGTGGTAATCCATAATGATTAAGGCAAAAATATGCAAGTGGTAGCACTTTTCACAATTGAAGGAGTGGAAGGGCAATAAGTAACTGGAGCAGAGGTCATCTTAGTTTTGTTTTTCAGATGCAGTTCAGCGCTGAATCCCTGTCCTGCGATGGTGCATGGGAAATGCAGTGTACAGAAGACCAGTTCTCTGGTGCCACTCTTGGGGGCCCCCAGTCCTTCTGATCAAGGCACCGCTCCAAATTCTCTGACAGCTCCATCCAGAACAAGATTCCGGCTTTTTTGTTATTTCATGGGTTCATAGGTTCATCAATGTAGGGTCGGAGGGGACCTGAGCAGATCATCAAATCTGACCCGCTGCCCTGGGCAGGAATGAATACTGGGTTTATATGACCCTTGGTAAGTTTAAGTTCATGACCCCAGCTAGGTAATTATCAAGCCTCCTTTTAAAGGCTCCTAAGGTAGGAGCCAGCGCCACTTCCCTTGGAAGCTGGTTCCAGATCCTGGCCACCCTGACTGTTAAGTAGTACCTCCTGATGTCTAGCCTGAACCTGCTCTCAATCAGGTGGCTGTTATTCCTTGTTACTCTGGAAGGTTCTCATGGGAACAGGGTCTCACCCATTCCCCTCTGGTCCCCCCAGCAAGCTTATAGACGGCCATCAGATCCCCTCTCAGTCTTCTCTTGTGAAGGCTGAACAGGTTCAGGTCCTGTAGCCTCTCCTTGTATGGTTTGCCCTGCTGCCCCTGATCATGTGAGTGGCCCTCCTCTGGACCCTCTTGAGGCCACATCCCTCCTGAAATGTGGTGCCCAGAACTGGACACTCAGTTTGTTTAACTGAGTTAGCATTTGGGTTTTTTTTATGTATGTTTTGTGAATGAAATAGAGTATAGAATAGTATTTAGCATATAAAATGGCATTTTAAGAATATGGTAGTGTTATTAGTAAAAATTAGTTGCTTATATATTTGTAGATTGATAATTTTACTGGAAAGCATCAGGGCAATTGCTGCATTATTTTCAGACTGTGCTGGGACAAAGTACTACTGTATAGTCAAGATCAGTACGCAAGAAAATTTGAATCCTTGAAAAAGTGGAAACTTTGTTGGGCTGGTCACCTATTGCAACCCACATTCTTAATGTGGATATACACCCCCTTGTGGTGGTCTTGGTTCTGGGAGTCCTGTTATCAACCATCCAGTGTGTGCTCATTTGCCAGACACAAAATTTCTTGACTGGGTTGGAAGCTAGAGCAAGAAAGGAAGAGATGGAAGCTGTCTTCTGAAATTCTCCATAAAGTCACACAGTGCATGGTGGCCTTCTTGTGACAAGATCCATGTCTCTGATGCTGCAGCAACCCACATGCCTTGAGTCACATGCAAAATGTTAACTGTGCCTGCTTGGCTTTGAATGCCCGCTAGCGTGCTGTCTTGGTAGAGGGTGTACGTTCTCTAGTGTCATGGGTTCCTGGAAGTGGGCTTTGGTTGTCTCTCTGGCCTTCCCCGAACACGCCTGCCATGTCTTTGAATGTTATGTCAGTGTGGTGTTTGGCCTCGAAGTTCCCCTCAGGGATGACTACTCCTCTTGTGGGATGTTTGTGGGGCTCCACATCCCCTACACTCCAGCCTTACACCAACCTTTGGTGGGGTGCCAGATCTTGACATGGCTACCTCTCCAGTGTCAATGTTCCTCGTGCCTTATTGTATCCCCCTTTCTCCTTGGAGAAGGACAATTAGCTAGCCTTGGCTCTAGGCTTGTGATCCCCTTGAGCTGGTCAGCTCTCTTCCTGTGGTCTAAGAGTGCCTCTGTCAAGTAAAGAAATAAAATGAAGAAAAGCAACTAAAAAAAGGAACCCAAAAAACGTCTTCCTATTGGGTGTCCTACCAGTCGGCTTTCCCAGCCTTCTTTCCTGAACTTGGCAGTGCTCCCCCGATGCTGGTCCTGCGGGGTCCCACTCTCCTTTCCACCCCAGCCCAGTTCCCCAACCTGGTACCTGGGAATGGTCAAGTAGGGACACCTTTGTTTTCGCCAAGGTTGGCTTCAGTCTCTTCTTTGAGCTTGTTGTCCTGGCTACACCACTGCTTGGCGTCTTCCCTGATGAATCTCCTTAGCAGTGCTAGGGGGAAGTCACTCCCAGTATTCCGCCCCTCCTGGGGCTCGATCTCAGTGCCCCCAGTGTGAGGAGCTCTCGGTGCTTCCACAGCCACCCATCATCTGGGTGTTTCTGATATGTGCCAGTTCCACCTGTTGCCAGCATGGAGATCCTCTATCTCCTCACTGGCTCTCCCTCCTAGTGCTAGCAGTAGTTTTTATCTCTACCAGCTGGTGCATCCTTGTGATGTCACCCACCTGTCTTAATTGCATAAAGGCATGGCTTGTAAACAGTGCAGGCTTTTCTCTTGGATCTTCTAACATAACTCCTCCTGCAGGTATGTGATTGTTTTGTATTTCTTTCTTTATTTTAATGTTTCTTCCTGCATTGAGCCCTGCAGGCAGGGTTTCCCGGCCCCTCTTCTCACTATCCCTGGGGCATTAACCAATATCTGTAAGATGCCACTGTATTTCGGGGCATCAAGGATGAGACTGTAGTGGGCAAATTGAGTTATGCTAATGCTTTTAGTCATAGTCCAGGCCTTCCCAGAACTAAAGAACAAAACTGAACAGAGCAGCTTCTGGGGCACTGGGAGCTGTGAGAGCTGTGATTAGGCAGTAGGCGAGCAAGGCATGACAATTTCCCTATAAGGAATATGGCTAGCACAGTGCCAGGGAACTGGTGCACGATATAAGGAATGCTTGGCACAAAGCCAGGGGATTGGACAATTTGGGATGAGAAAAGTTACAAAAGTGATGGACAAACAAAGGAACACATGTGTTTTGTGTTTCCACCCTGGAGAAACAGGAGCAACCTTGGAATTTTTGTTCGAACAATGAGGAATCCAGAAACTAACATCCCATACACTCAGCAGAGGAGGATCTGAGGCTGGTACTACTGAAGGCTGCTGTTGTAACGCCTGAAGGAACCACTTGCTAGGCCATATTATGGGGAGAAAACCTGTAATAAAGCCTAGAGATTACTATTAAAGTTCACTTGATGCCAAATCAGATGAGGGGCTATGTCAATCCCTGGAGAGCTTTGGCAAAAGGAATCCTAGTAGTAACAATGGGGACAAACCCTAAAATGAATGGAGCTAAGTTAATGTACCCTCCAAGACTGTGAAAGAATTAAATGATGTGGTCTGAGTTAATTTATCCTTGAGTTTGTTAATCACTAGATAGAGGGGGAGGAACCCTGAAGGTGTGATGAAACATTTAGATTTTAGTCAGAGGAGGACCTCTAACGAATTGACCAAAAGTGCCTGACTGGGCTCACTGCGGTGCAGGAAGGACTTCCCTATTTTCTACCTGGTGTTAGGACTCCAAGGAAGAAACTGAACAACACCTAGGAAATGACAAGGGTGGGGTGTAGGGGAGGTGGAGCCCCATGAAGAAATTCCTACAACAGGCCCGGACTTATCACCCAGCAGAACCAGCTTCCTATCTGAAAGAAGATCAAAGCTGTGGCAGGAAAGAAAACAATAACATCAGAGAGCAGCTGGGGAATAGTGCCAACCCTCCCTATCCTGACATCATTCACCAGGAAGAGAGATACCAGGCTGGAGAGGGTCTAGGCCCTTCAGCACTTACTCCCCACACCTATACAAAGTGATTATGTTGCTTTTCAAACTTCTCTTCAATAAGATAGATAAATCAAGCTCCTTTAACCTCAAAACATCTTGTTTTCAAGCTCTAGATCATTTTTGTGACCCTCTGAGTTCTTAGGCATTTCCACATCCTTCCTGATGGATGTGGGCACCTGAACTGGACACAGTGTTCTACTGGTGGCCTTTCCACTATTTTACACAGAGTCATGTTCCCTGTGCTGTTCAGTGGGACACAGCAGTTTGACAAAATTCATGGCACTTCTGACTTAAAAGCAGCTCTTAGGACTTCTAGCTCCCTGGCTCCAGGGAGCTCTGCTTTGTTCACTCACTCAGATACCCTGTGAAATTATTGTTAGAGATTGGATTGAACCCAGTGAAATGGTGCTCAGGGGTCTTCTCCTGCCTACTCTTGCTTGCCTACCTTCCCAGAATCCAGTCATCTCTGGGCTAGCAGGGTCATATGATGTCACTGAGGAAGATGGCTGAATAGAGCCAGAACTCCAAGGGGAATCTGGCACAATCCAAAGGTATCACCTCTCTCTAACCCTTTTCAGGCACAATAAACAATTCTCCCTAAATGTTAGAGGGCAGATGCATAGAAGAAGAGTGCAATGAGAAACCATCTTCTTTAAAGGCACTTGTAAGAAAATGAAATTGTGAGGCAACAGGCAGGACCCCAAGGAATCCAAGATAGCTGCTGGAGCTGGAGATAAGGCAAGCAAGGCAGAAAAGCAGAAGACCAAAGCAGCTTTTAGGATCACAGCAAAGCAGGTTCTGAAGATATTAGAGTTCAGGTCTCTCAAACCTTTGATAGAATTGAAAATTGATAAAATCACATCAGAGTTGAATGACATTAGAGGATATTTACAGATATTGGGAAAAATGCAGATGAAAACTTTCAAGCCTAGCTAGATAGAGCTCCAAAACACAATTAGCCTGATTGAAAAGAAAAGTAGCTTTTATAAAAAAAGAGGTCTCACTCCAAACCTTTTTGGAATCCGTGAAAAACACTAATACGCATAGATAGAGCACACAGATCCTTCTATGCTCTTCCCAACACAAACAGACTTAAACAGACTTAGAGACATAATTCTAGGACTGCATCATTTGGAATTGGGGTTGGCAAGCCAGTCGACTGATCAATCAAAGATTATAGCAATTCTACGAAAAAAACCCTACTTTTTTTTTCCAGTGTTCTTGACAGAAATAAGATATTTATTGTTTTTGATACATTTTTAATGGAAAATCTGTGCTTTTTCTGTGTATTATTTGGAATGTTTTGCATTAAAAAAAAAAGACATTTTTTATTTTTGACCAGTCAATTGACCAAACTTTATTTGACCGGTCAAATACCCAACTCTGCTTTGGAAAAAAAAGAGCAGATTATGAGATGATCTAGATTCTAGAGGGCTCTCTGCAGTTATGTTGGGTGAATACGATGTTCAAATTTGCTAGAATATATTATACTCCACTCTAAAGAATGAAAAACAAGAACAGAGTTTACCACCCATCTCAGAGAAGCAAAAATAAAGCATAGTTGGGGTTGTTCCTTTAAGCCATGTTTGCTCAGGAAGGACAACAGCTCACTGTTAAAGATAAGGCAAAGGAGTCTGAGTACTCAGCAATTTCAGTTTTAGAGACAGATATTGAAGCACAAAAAAGAAACCTGGGTAGCAAATTGTCAGGAAAAAAGGAAGCATAGCTTGAAGGATAAAGACAGGAAACCTGAATCAAAGAGTTTTCAAGCTACTGATCTGCAAAAGACCTGTGTAAAATGGACTTTCTAAAGAGAAGTAAACCTTACAAAGTCAGTATGATGATTTTCCCCCTTTGTAAACCAACTATTTTTCTATTTTTGGAAGAAGGATGAATTTACACTGAGACATAGGGACAGGTGAATAATTTTCCTAAGAGCTGTTCATATAATAAGCCATAATCTTTTGAGTAAACAGTAACTGAGGCTTTCATCCCTGAATTTCCCAAATTCCTAATTTATCAGTAACAATCATAACAATCATATTAGCATTTGTCCAAATTGAGAAAGATAATACCATGTACAGTTTCAGTAAATTGTTTTCCCTTTCCAAATTGTACTTATATTTTATCAGACTGATACCTTCAACCAGTTGCATAAAATACCAAAAGAGGTTTGTCTATTTTCTCTAGAAATTCTCAGGTAATCAGGATGTTCTTAGGTGAAGACAACTGGACATCCTCATAATAATAGCACCAGCTCTTTGTTTACTTCAGCACATTTATCATAAGTTTAAACACATAAACTGTATAGTCAAGGCTCAAAAGCAAAGTCCAGAGCACTATTGTAATCATCTTGCAATACCTTCAAGCATCAGTTTGAGTCGGATGATGAAAAAGTGTCAGTTCTCTCTGACACAATTTTACTAGGTTTCTATGGTAGATCTTATCACTATTTTTCCTGTAGAAATGCTAATCTTCTAAGTTGCTCTAGCTAAAGTGGGTTATTACAAGGTGACCTGAATTCTTTTATTACGCCTTGTAGTGATAAAAATCTCAATTGTCTATATAAGATCTGAAATTGCTGCTCAGAAATAGGAGTATTGTTTCTCTGGTTTTTGGTGCCTGTGAAATAGGATTACTACCGACTAAATATTAATCTTGGCATAGTCATACTGATATGTGGAAAAGATTTGCATTTTTCTTCACAACCGATCCTGTTAATTTTTGGTAGACATTGGGGTGTGCGGAGTGGGCTCTATCGGATTCAATTCGGATTCAGATTCAGCCTAAATCAGGAACAGTGATTCGATTTGTTGATTCAGATCACTGTCCCCGATTTGATTTGAATGAATCCGAAGCTGAAGATATGATGCTGATTTGGAGAACCAGTGATTCAGATATAGACACAGTTTTAAATGTTTTTCCTATGCGAGTGTATAACGGGGTGTGGGGTATGTGTGTGTGTGTGTGTGTGTGGGTATGTGTATGTGTGTGGGGTTTGTGAGAGGGTGTGGCTGGGTGTGTAGGGATGTAGGGTATGTTGCGGAGTGTGTATATATGTGGTGAATTGTGGGGGCACCGTATGGGTATGTGGGGTTTGTGGGGTGTGAGGGAGGCTGGGGGGTGTGGGGACCACCCCCCACACACACTTCCCTCATGACACAGCTCCTACTGCAGGCAGCGGCAGCAGCAGTAGGTGGGAGCCCTCAGGGTGCTTGTGGCCTGCATACGTGCTGCTTCCTGGCAGCATGTGGCTCTAGCCAGAGCTGCACATGGTGGCAAAGAATGCATCCAAGCCACCCCGCCTTTATCATGCAGGGCTCTCTATGGCACATATGCAGATCCCAGCACTTGCATGCCATCAGGGGAAGCCAGGTGTGATGGAGCCAGCTGCCTTCCCTGCTTCCTGCTACCATGGGAGCAGGTGGTGGGGCTGCCCAGGGCCCTTGGCTGGCAGGCTGCCCACAGGCTCCTTGACCTGGCAGTCTGCTACCCGGCTACAGAAAACCTTCAGAAAATAGACTCCTCCTTGGTATCCTTTTAATTTTGTATAAGAAATACTCTTTCACGATCCCTGGAAGCTCCTTGTTTTAACCATATTTCTCAACAAGATTTCAGGTAGATAGAGTCCCAAGAGCCACTGGGGACCTCAGCTGGGGGCTCCTCCGTGAAGCCAATGCCATGGGCATGTCTGTGGTGAGCTTCACGGACACCCTGGTCTCCTGCCCTTTATGTGGGCAGAGGGAGACCCTGGCGCACATGATCCTTGAGTGTGCCAGGCTGCAGCCCCTTCACCTTCATCTCCAGAACCTCCTCTTGAGGTTCTGGTTGAATTTCACCCCCCACCTCTTTCTTTTTGGTCACCCCATCCATGACCCTGCCAAGTCCCAGGACCTCCTGGTCAACCTCCTTCTGACCTTGGATGAGTAAGCAGGCCCTTTACTTGACCAGGAAGGAGTCTCTGGCTGGGAAGGTGCCCAGAGACTGCAGGGCCACTTTTCTCTCACTTGTCCATGCATGTTTCCAGGCAGAGCACTAATAGGAGGCATCCACCAGCTCCCTGGATGCCTTTGAGAGCTGGTGGATGAGACCCGGGACGCTCTGCTCGGTGTCCCCCTCAGGCACACTTATTTTCATGTTTTGTCCCTTTGGCCCACATGACACTCTTATCCTACCTTTTTCATTAGTTGTTCCAAGAATTTAGTTTTACCATTCATTCATTAGCCCCACAAAGGGTTACTAGTTAGCCAGGTGGGCCTTAGGGCCCATGGTATGAGTGTTACAAATACACAGGTAGATAGAGTAATGCAATCTGAACTTAGCTTTGACAGAGTAGTTTCATTTGTAATTGCTGTTTTTAGCTAAGTACAAGCATTTAAGGAGTCAGTGGTGAAAGCACTCTAACTTTCAAGCTTTAATCTAAGCATCCCTATTTAGGTTGGGAGGAAGCAGAACACACTTTAGCTCTTGTGGGGCAGAGAGGCTTGGAGCCTGCCTACATGACCTGAGAATAGCAGGTGTGTGGCAGGGGGCGGTTTCACACACTTCCCAGCATGACCTGTGGGTTCCCCGGGTTGCCAAAAACTCCCAAGTGGAGCTGAATGGCTGAGCTGCCCCTGACTGGCTGACAAGGACATCACAGCCACTCACCTGGACCTGATGCAGCAGTGGCTTGTCATGGCTGTGAGCCATCAGCCGAACATCCCACACATGCCCACTTAATGCACCCTGTGCCCACCAAATGTGTGTGTGTGTGAGAGAGAGAGAGAGAGAGAGAGAATCCTGGGTTCTGTATGTGTCAGATGCCTGGGTGTGTTTGTGTGTTTGTGTGTGTGTGTGTCCATGTCCCACATGCCTGTATTTCCTCACCATGACAGTCTGTCCAAATCTGAGAAACCCTGGCCAAGTAGTTCCTCATCTGCGTGGACTAGGATCCCTCCCCAGATGAGCAGAGCTGGAGAGCTATGAGTGCCCACAGGCTGACACAAGGCCATGCGTCTCCTGCCCTGGGCTTCTTTGGCCCTGCATCACAGGCATCACTGCTCACAACTCACACTGTCCCCCTTCCACTGTCCCTCCCTAGCACCCCTGGCTTGTGCCTCTGGGGTGCAGGGGAATGCGGCGCGAGGAAGAGATGTGCCTTGTTTTAAACAAATGTTGAAGCCAAACTTTTAGTGTGTTTATTAAACAAAAACTGCAACATTGCCCACTCTGGAACTTGGAGCCTTCTTCTCAGCTAACATTGAGAGGGTAGGGAATGAACCTGTTTGCACCAGGTAGTTATGATGTTGAGGGATGGAGAGGGATGGATAGCCAGGGGGGCTTAACAAAAAACGAAACCTTGGGGAGGCAAGGAAAATGCTGCACACAGAACTACTGCACACCCTTCAGTTTAATTAACTGTTGCAGCTGCCAAACTTTTTGTGTGCATAATAAAGAAAAAACAGGGAATGTTGCCTGTTCTGGAAATTGGACTTGAGCCTAAGGGCCTGCCTATCCTTGCAGAGACTGCACCACTACCCAGCAGCAGAACATAGGCCCACAGTGGCCTGGCGGGCCGCCCTCCCCTCTACATTCTGAGCACTCCTGCCCTGTTCCAGGACTGGCCTTGAACCTCTTTGGAGCCCTGTCCCTACAGTGGTAACCACCAGCTTCCAGGGATAGTGAGCTGGCCCTGAAAGCTAGACAAAGTTAATGCCAGCCTGGCATCAGGTCTTGAGCAGTCTGGTCCCCCCTTCCCTTTCCTAGTGCTGCTCCCAAAAGCAGGCCCTGCCAGACACCTTCCTTGCTCCTGTGGTTCAGTGGTTTCTTTCTATATGGCATAACTGTGGTTCAGTGGTTTCTATATGCCATATCTCCTGCTCCATGGCTTCCCTACACCCCAGCATCTCCCAATCAATGCATGGTGTGGGGTGTTTCTCCATGGTCCCCATTCAGGGACTCCCCCCGGGACTCTGGGGCATGTGGTCCCAGGGAGGAGTCCCTGGACCAGGGCTCTCCATGACGAGGGGCAGCCTGCCCCACCACTCTGACCCATGAAGACAATGGTCTCCCCGTAGAGGTGGTGCTGATGCCACTCAGTGGTGTCATAGCTGGATGCCAAGTGGTTTTTGACCCTGTGCATAAACTCCATATCCTGGTGCTGTGACTCGCTTAGCTCTGTAGCAGTGTTACAGCAGATTGCCATCTGTAGGCCTTGTTCTTGGACCTTTGCAGTGTGTTCCTGGGCCAGGGCGGCTCTTTCAGGTGTTGCAGCACCATGGGTGCAAGCAGCTGGCAACCTGTCCATTCTAACCCCCCATATAGAGGGTCCCCTTTGGTCTTCATGTCACTAGTGCCATCTACACACATCTCTGGTACTATTCACAGACTCACAGAAGTTTAGGGCTGGAAGGGACCCTGTGAGATTATCAGGTCCAGCCCCCCTGCTCTGGGCAGGAGAGACTGCTGGGTCAAATAATCCCAGCCACGTATGCATCCAGTCTCCTTTTCAAGATCTTCAGGGAAGGTGCTTGCAACACCCCTGCTGGGAGTCTATTCCAGAGTCTGGTTACATAAACTGTGAAGATGTTTTTTCTTACATCCAGCCTGAAACCTTCTTCCAGGAGTTTATGACTGTTGCTTCTGGTTTTTCTCTGGGGCACGTTGGTGAATAGTTGCTCACCTAGCCCCTGATTCTCTCCCATGATATATTTGTAAGCTGCCACCAAATCCCCCTGCAGTCTTCTCTTTTCTAGGCCGAACAGTCCCATATCTGTCAGCCTTTCCTCATATGGCATGCTCTTCAGGCCTCTAATCATATGAGGTGCTCTTCTCTGGACTCTCTCAAGCTTCTCCACATCCTTCTTGAAGTCTGGGACCCAGAACTGGATGCAGTACTCTGGCTGTGCCTCACCAGTGCTGCATAGAGCAGGAGAATAACTTCCTTAGTTTTGCTTAAGATGCATTGGTTGATGCATGCCAGTGTATTGTTTGCTCCGCTAATTGCAGCATCACACTGGTGGCTCATATTTGTTTTATGGTCAACTATGACCCCCAGGTCCCTTTTGGACCTGGTGCTAGTCACATATGGACTTTCTGAGAAATTTTTCAAGGCTTTTTCCTGGGATTGAGGTCAGGCTGATTAGCCTGTAGTTCCCTGGTCCTCTCTTCTCTCCTTCTTGAAGATGGGCATAACACTGGCCCTCTTCCAGCCCTCTGGGACCTCTCCTGAGCACCACAAATTCTCAAAGAGGTTCATCAGCAGTCCTGTGATGACATTGGCTAGTTCATTCAGCACTTTCAGGTGGAGTTCATCCAATCTTGCTGACTTATAGATATTCAGCCTCTCTAGCTGTTCTTTTACCAGCTCTGCATTGACTGTTGGTAGGTGATCATCCCTACTGTGACCATTTTGTGTCATATTTGCATTCAGCAGGCTATCTATTACTCTTAGCCTGGTGGAATACAGATGCAAAGGACTTGTTCAGGAGTTCAGTTTTCTCCTTGGTGTTGGTGATCAGATGTCCAGATGCATTGAGCAGTGACCCCACGTTTTCACTGGTTTTCCTCCTGTTACCTACATACCTATAGAGAGACTTCTTATTGTCCTTTTTCAGTTGCTAACCTGAATTTGGTCACTGCCTTTGCTTTTCTAATCTGCCCTCTACAGGTGTGGGCCAATCTTACATAGTTCTCTTTGGGGCCTATTCCTAGCTTCCATCATTGGTAAGCTTCCTTTTTCTTTTTCAGAAGATCTGCAACTTCCCTATTGAGTCAAGATGACCTCCTGGCCCTTGTGTCACCTTTTTTTGTGTACAGGTATGGACAACTTCTGTGCACTGAGTATTATGTCCTTGAGGAATGCTCACTCTTCATCCACACTCTTTCCCTGCGGTCCATGATCCCACAGAGCATTACTCACTAAAGTCCTTAGCTTATTAAAGTCAGCTTTTTTAAAGTCAAGAATTTGTACTTTACTGACAGATTTGAAGCTAGGGCCAGTGGCAGCACCAGCCTCCTGTGATCTGGGAGGCAGATCAGGGGCCTGCATCCCCGGAAGCTGTCTGGAACAGCCCCTGCAGCCCTCCCGGGGGTGCAGGTGAGCACCCGATCTGCCTGCTGGATGACAATAGGCTGGTTCTGCTGGCTAGACGCAGCCCATGTCAGGATGATTGATGCTGCCACTGGCCCCAGCCAGCAGCACCAGCCTCCTGCCATCCAGCAGGCAGATTGGAGGCTTCCCCACACCCCCGGAAGGGCTATGGAGGCTGTGCCAGACTGCTCCCAGGGGTGCAGGCCCCTGATCTGCCTGCCAGATGACAGGAGGCTGGTGCTGCCAGCTGGGGCATCTTTCCAGCACCGGCTATGGGTGAAACGTTGAAACAGCATTGAAACAGCAAAAGAGTTTTGATGAAACATCATGTTAGAGCAGAACAGATAAAAAGATGCCTTGGCACAGCTGCGTTAAGCACATTGCAAACACGGGTGCAGGGATTTCCCTTGTAACGCGGGAAAAAAGTCTTGGTGCAAGATCAGAGCACGCCAAAACTTTGCAGCTGCACCACCGAGTGCATGCTCACGATTGGCTCACCATAAATGATGTACTCGTGTCGGTCAGCAATTGGCTCACTGACCGCATAAAAGGCTTGGGCGGTGCCCACCCAAATCAGAGGAGTGCTCGGATGTGCATGAGGAGAGATCCCCGTGTGCATTTCCAAGCCATGAAGGAGGCCTGATCAACCGATGACGACTCCCCACCGTAATCATCCGATGCCCCATACCCTGCGTGAGTGTGAGCTTCTGTGGGCGTGTTTCCTGTTTTGTTATAACTCCATGAAACGTGCCTACAGTGTATACAGACTGTAAGTAAAGTTTTTTTGTTGCAACCGCTGCGTCTCCAGCACCTCAATTCCACTCCATTAGCGGCCCCATTCCGCCAGTGTTTCTCAGCTCCCACAAAACAAAATGGAACATTGCTTTTGAAATTAAACTTGAAACAAAATACTGTTCCATCGAAACAGAAATCGAAGTGGAACAATGCTGTTTTGCATAGCCCTAGGAAGACACCCCACAGTGCCCAGGGATCCTCCTGGCCAGAGCCTCCTTTTTGGTAAGGTATAGAGCCAGTTTAGTCAGGGCCAGGAGGAGGTTGACCAGGATGTCCTAGGACTTGGTGGGACCATGGATGGGGAGTGTGTAAATAAACAGGTGAGAGGAATAGTGCAGCCAGAGCCTCAGCAAGCAGTTCTGGAGGAGGCAGTGCATGTGCACCAGGGTCTCTCTCTGCTCTCAAAAGGGGCAGGTTTCAGGGGTGTCCATAAATTGGGCCAGATACACACCTGTGGTGATGGCTCCATGTAGGAGCTATCAGCTGAGGTCCCCAGTGGCACACGAGATTAAGGTGGAATACAGATGTGTCCACCAGGAGCCCTTGCACCCGCCCTTGCCTAGGGTGTCCATCCCACCACTCAGCTTCATGCACAGCAAGCTCCTTCAGTTAACACAGTTAGTGTCAGCCTCCAGATCCCTGCTGTACTCCCAACAGCAAGCTCCCCCCTCCAGTTCTGCTCAGGACAGACCACCCCCTCTGCCTCTTGCAGAGCCTATGTGGGCTCAGCCTTCCTCTTCCAGCTCCTCAGGAGTTTGTCTAAAGGCACAGTCGTCAATTTCTTGCTCGCTCAGTCAAAGGGCAGTGTCCCCCTGTTATGGTGTGGTGCTATTGACACAAATAAAATGAGACCATGCCTACTCCAAAGAGTTTTTAGCCTGCCTAGACATGCTGCACAGAGGGAGGAACATGGTGTTACTCCCATGTTATTGAGCAGATCAGAATATCAGGCCCAGAGGTGTTCAGGATATGTCTATCCTGCTGCTGAGGAATAAGTGCTGCTTGTTGGCTGCTGCTCTCCACGAGGAGTGTTCAGGACATGCCAGGCATCTTCAGGGATAAGCCCGCAGCTGAGATTCTCAGACTGTGCTCCACACAGGGACCACACATTTGACAGAGAGCCCTGTGTGCAGAACAGCAGCAAGTAGTAGAGCTGGCTGCTCGGACGCAATATGGAATGGCTATGGATGTGGTGTTGAAATCCTCAGTGACCAGCCCATACTCAGCCAAGGAGGTTTGTGGGTGAAGAAGGAAGTGACCCTTACCTTGTGCTCTGTTCTTTCCCTGAGCCACAGGCCTACCTTGCATCTCTTCTCTGAGCCTGCATTAAAGAAGTTCAGCCTCTTAGGGCAAGAGCTGCTCCCCCAACCCACAAGCAAGACAGAGATGTGCTTCAAGGCATATCCTGTACAGACCAGCACTAGTAGTGCCAAACACCCAGGTGAGTTATCAGCACCGGGGATTGATTCTGGGATCTGTGGGTCTAAACAGTGATTTTCAGTGAGGTGCCTTGAGACCCTTTCAAGGGTGCCACAAGGTGCCATGAAATGCTAGCACTATTAGATGCACAAACATGATTCACAGGATAAACACAGAAATTGCAAGAAATAAAAACATTCTGACCTGTTGTGGTCTTTCTGAGTTCATTGCAAAATAAGTGTTCTGTTTTTGGGTTTTTTTGCAGTTAAAAAAACTGAGTGCAAGTGGAGAGCTGGTATTTTCTAAAAGGGTCTAAAAGCTTGGGCCTCTACTATAGGTAAGAGGCTACAAGAGTTGCTTTGACTGCCATGCGGCTCAGCCACCACTGGATGGGGACAACACTATACCGACTAGGCATGAGTTGCACAATCCTGTACCCACAACCCTGAACCTGAGAGGTACTGGCTACACACACTCACACCTCTTCAGGAGAGCTGGCGTGTGCCTCATGGTGAAAGAGCGCTGGGTGGGAATTGGCACTTGGGTGGTCAGCTGAAAGCGCTCTGGGGATCTGCCATGGAAGCAGCTGGCACTGTCAGACTCCTATCTGTGCGGCTGCAAAGTGTGTGCTTTTCCCACAGCCCCAAGGCTTGCAGTCTTGCTGCCAGTTGCTTGTCGAACCTCCCAATGGCAGGGCAGGTCACTAGTCTTTCCTGGGACTTGTTATTGCAGCCTGACATTTGTTTTGGCTCATCCATCTCTTTTTTCTGGCTCAAACAAGCCAGCTTCTCAAAGCAGTGCAGAGCTCATGTGACTTTCCTGACGGCCTGTTTCATTCCAGGACACCCTTATCTGTTGGGTCATTTCAGACTCTCATGGAGCTTTGGCTTGTATAGAATGCTGTTGTTTGCTGCCCTGAAAAGGACATGTTATCCCAACATGCTGGTCTGTGGAGCATGGTTGTGGCAGCATCCCAGAAGGAAGAATGTCTCTACTTCAAACGCCTGCCTCCTCCCCTCCCAAAGTGACTCATATTGCTGGTATATTGCTTGCAGCCTTTCCTCCTTCCAGAGGGAGCTGTCCAAGGGTTAGAATATGGAACTGCACCTAGCACTCCCACCAGGGTCAAGGTTCTTTTTCAGGACCTCTGGATCTGGAACATATCTTAAAGAGATCTTCAGTATCTTAGACCATGCTTACACCAGTGAAGATGTACACTTCTCTTGGATGCTAGGAACAGGATATCCACTGCAAAGCTGCCACAGCTTGGACAGGGAGCTGATAGTACTTATGGGGATCTCTACACCTCCTACTTCTCCCAATCCTCAAACTGCTGCCAATAAACTAAGTCCTATCCATTTGGATACAAGCAGGTGACTGGGATTTATTTTGTCAGCAGTGCTCCTGGGGTCAGGAGGGAAGCCATGAAGACGTGTCCTGTGTGCAGTTTGGTGGGGGCCCCGGTCTCCTTGCTTCCCCCTGTGATTGACAGACCCTAGATTTGTTGGCTTCCAAGCCTCATTGCAAGTATAATGGATCCAAGTTTCAAATGCTTGAAAAACCACCATTGGAAGAGGGATAAATGTTGCTCTCCTTTGCTATACAGGGCAGGACACATGGCAATGGCTTCTAATTGCAACAGAGAAGATTTGTATCAGATCACAGAAAAGACTTCCCAATTGCATGGGATGATTAAACAAGCAGCCTAGGGAAACTGCAGAATCCCTTTCACTGGAGAGTGTCAAGAAGAGGCAGAACTTGCATCTGTCTAAGATGGTTTAGGAACAGCACCTCCCTTCCAACTCAGGGCTTCTGTGTTCACTGTGTGCATTCACACTATTCCTCCGAGTATGGCTCAATGTGAGGGGAGGGGATGTGATAATTTTGGGAAGGCTATTGGGGACTGTTTCTTCAGTGAGTTGATCATGACACATGCAAGTTTTTTTAGGCATTTACTTCAGGCAAATTAACACATTACCAAACAGAATCCTGGGATAGTGTTTAGGATATTAGATAGGGATTTAGACCTGGCTTTGAGACCCTGCTTTGCTATCAACTATTTGGGTGGTTTTGGCCAAATCATTTAGCTGCTTAGTCCCCAGCTGTTCATTAGAAAGAAGAGATGAAAAATTCTGATACCTTGGGTGTCATAGAAAATATCGTTGCCACAACACAGATTAATGAATGAGCAGCTGAAAATGACCCAAAAAGGCCATGCTTTTGAAGCAAGAGTAAATATTTGCAGCTAGGTTCTATTGCATCATTTTTCTGTCTTACATCTTCCAAGCAGCAACGGAGAAGGAGGATCCTAAGAAGCCTTGTTAAAATCCCTCTCAGCATTGTTGGAGAAGTGTTATGAGTTCTCTGATTTGCTGGGTTGCCCCTTCCCCAGCTGTTATTAATACTTCCCCCCGTGGGTGAGTTAGGCCCAGTGATATTTACATTTGAAAATAATGTTTGCCTTGGGAATGGTACACTTTTTGCTAAGGATTGGTTAAAGTGTTTGCAACACCTAAAAAGCTCCTGTAGGAGTGGACTTCTCTTTGCCTGCTACAGTGCTGCCAACTTTCACAGCTCTCTTGGAGGTCTTATTGTATTGGATGAATTTCTAAAAGTCCCAACTTCTAGAAGCAGGTGAACATGTGGTTCAAAATCGAAACATCGAGCCCCAAAGACCAAGCAAAAAATCTGGTAGTTTTGTGATGTTGAAACTCCTCTCAGGGCCTGGGGGCCCGACACATGATGTTCAGCTGCTTGGCTCCATGGGTGTTCCATCAGGGATCCCAGGCCTTTTACAAGCACAAAGAAATTAAGCCTCACAAGCTCTCCAGGCACTAGTGGGGTGCTGGAGCTGATCTAACTGCAAATAATAGACCTAATTCTTGGATCCAAAGGAGCTTGACTTGGTGCAAAGGCAGCTTCATGTCATCTTTCCCAAAGCATCATCCTATCCAGAATCAAGTTGTCCAGACTCCTGCACAGGGTCAGAAAAACCCTCCAAGGTGCTCTGATTTTTACCTGGCCCTCAGGGGCTGAATGACAGGTGTAACAAGTGGGCATCCAGGGGCCAGTCTTAATGTTGGCCTGTCCACTTGTTTCAGGGCAAACTGCCCACCTACCTTGCTTGCCATGCCTTTGATAATATTAATTAGAAGATGATAACAAGGTGAAAGGCTGCCCATTTACTTGCCCAGATTCCAAGGGCCTACATATACATGGCGCCAAACCTCCTCTTATACCATGTCCCATTGCCTTGCAGATGGCATCCATATTACTCTAGTACCTCACACTGGGATCCGTGCACCAGCACCTCATATTGGGACTCACTCCCATGCCCTCACACTGGGGCTCATTGGTGATACATAGGGGGTGCCCGCAGGTGCATGTGCACCCCCTGAGATTGGCAGTCCATCCCCTGAGACAAGCGCCACTAACACTGTCAACGGCATCTGCAGGCAGTTGCTGACTACTGCTGGCCGCTGCTGCCAGCAGCATCTGCAGGTGGCTGCCGACCACTAGTCAGCACTTGCCACCCTCACCGCCATGGCCACTTGTGGGAGCTCCCCATTCACCCCCACTATGCCCCCATCACCATGCTCCCCCCCTGCCATGTCCTCGTGTCAGGACTCTCAATCCCTATGCCCTCACACTGGGACTCATAATTCCCCACACTGGGCTCCCAGCCCCTTCCTTTTCCTCAGGCTTCCTGCCTGGCTCAAGACCTTTTTGGTCCCCTCACTTGGTCCCCACATTGGGGCCTCAATCCCCTGCCTGACACTAGGCCTCAATCCCCTTAATCCCCTTTGCCCCAGGGACTTCATACTTAGCTCCCTCATAGGCCTAGGGCCCCACACCGCTGGAGCCTCACACGCTGCTCCTTCATGCACCTCAGGACTTGCAGTGAGGCTGGAAGCTGCCTCAGGCCCCTTCCTGACCTGGGCCCTGCCTCAGGACTCACTGTGAACCTGGGCCCTTGCTTTGTTTTTGGGGTGTGCTCCCCTAGCTTTTCCCCTCCACAGAGCCACCAGCAAGGCAGTGGGGCCTGGGGCTTTCTGGTGCCCCATATTCACCCGTCACTGGGGAGGCACAGGTATGGTACTTCTTGGAAATTGCCCTGCCACTGGCAGTCCCACCACACCATCCAGCCCCACAGGGTGTAGGACCAGAAACCTCCTCCATCCCCGTAGCTCCTTCCCTGTACCTCCAAGATGGTATGAGTCGCAGCCCCAGCCCAGCAGTGCTCTTCTCCTGCCTGCTTGCAGCAGACTGCTGGCTACTCTGCTCAGAGCTCTGTCCTTACGATAGGCAGCTGGGCCCTATTGCCAGTCAGGTAGTTGTGCCTGATTGGGAGTGCAGCTACCTGCAAGCTGCTTGACTGTTTGCTCATGTCCCTTTGAGTAACAGAGCACACCTTGTGCTGCATTACACAGGGCATAATGTCTGGGCTCTATTTTGGGGTGGCCATGAGAGCCACCCTTAGCTAGCCTGAGCCACATGAACTGTCCCTCTCCATCTTGTACATTACCTTGTGACAGGTACCCTGGTGAAGCACAGGAAAGACAAGCAGGCAGACTGGTTCCTAGAAGCACTGTGCTCAGGAAGCTTCCCGGTCGTGCTCCTTAAAGTGGGGCCACTCTAGGAATCAGTTTGCTCATAACTTGTCTCTCCTGCTGTCTCTAATTTCACGCAGTCGAAGCAGCAGTTGGGGAACAGAAGGGCCTTAAGTCAGGGACAGGGAATCCCGAGGCGGCTGCAGGCGGCTGTCTTGCGTTCACAGCCACTGGCACTTGGATGACCTGCTGAGCATGCTGCTGGGAGGGGGACATGCAGCAGAGCTTCTAGGGTTGGGCTGGGCTCTTGCCTGAAGGTGAGCTAAGGTGTTTGAAAAGCAGACGGTTAGTGAGTTTGGGTTATGGGAATGGCCATAAGTAGCAGTATAAAGACACCCAATGTGTCCCAGCATCTGCTGTGAATGTAGCCTGTTCTTCAATTCAGAGGGTACAAAGTATGAGGCCTAGATCCTCCAAGATATTCAGGTGCCTAACTAGCATCACCCCCATGCCCTGTGCCTATGTTTCCTGAAGGGCAAGGTACAAGTGAAGTGGGGTTTAGCAGCAGAATGTGTTTTTCTTATTGTCTGATCTGCATGCACATGGTATCCCCAGGGTCTGGTGGGATGATGCCTGCTCCAGAGGCATGTGAATTTGCTGAATTTCCCATGTTCTGGGCTGCACATAAATCAGGCCTTTGGGTCCAGTCAGGCGCCTGCTGGAGCTCCTGGATATATCATTAGAGGCAAAACCTTTCAGCCGGAGCCCTGGGAAGCTGACCCTGCCAAGCAGCCATAATGAGGGTGGATGGCTCCTGCATGGAGGAGGGCAAACACCTGTGGCATTTGCTGTCCTGCTTTTCAGCAGATTGCCATTCGATCTCTGGTTACCAGAGCTGTAACTTAATCCCTTTCCCTTGGCTTCCTTTGTAGGTGGGAAGTGATTCTCTTGTGATATAGTTCCTGGCCACACACACCAATACACACACACTCTGCAGAGACATTGTATCCAGGGACAAGTGATAAGTTGGAAGTCTCATAGCAGCTGCACAAGAAAAGCTGATAATGAGGAGTATGTGTGTGCAAAGACAGGTTCATGTGTGAGCATGTATGCACACAAGGAGGCATATGTATGTGTATATATATACAGGCAAAGGGTGTGGTATATGTCTGTTTGCACACATATGGAAAGGTGTGTGTGTGTGTGTGTGTGTGTACATACAGAGGTGTGTGCTTGTGTTTATGCCTGGGTGTGCATATACATGGGAGACCAGGTTTAGATGAGTGGAAAGAGCCATGCAAAACCTTGAAACAGGTCAAGTAGTGGAAAGGCATGAGCCAATCTACTACAGGCAGATAAGCAGACAGTCAAAAAGTCCGAGGCTGAATCAATTCAGTCTTTTCATAGATTTATAGACATTAGGGCTAGAAGGGACCTTAGAAGATTATTGAGTCCAGCCCGCTACCCCAGGAGCAGGAAGTCAGCTGGGGTCATAGGATCCTAGCAAGAAAAACATCTAGGTTTCTCTTGAAGGCATTCAAAGTAGGTGCTTGAACCACCTCCAGCAGCAGGCCATTCCAGACACTGGGGGCTCGGACAGTAAAGTTCTTCCTTATGTCCAGCCTGAAACAGTCTTGCAGGAGTTTATAACTGTTTGACTTCGTAATCCCTTGGGATGCTCTGGTGAACAAACGTTCCCTCAGGTCCTGGTGAACACCCCTTATAAACTTATAGTGGCCATCAAGTCGCCCCTGAGCCTGTGCTTTTCCAGGCTGAAAAGTCCCATGGCTCTCAGCCTCTCTTCATAAGGTCTGTTTTCCTGACCTCTGATCATGCGTGTGGCTCTCCTCTGGACTCTCTCAAGCTTCTCCACATCCTTTTTGAATTGTGGAACCCAAAACTGGACACAGGACTCCAGCTGTGGCCTCACCAAGGCCGATTACAGTGGGAGGATGACATCCTGGGATTTACTAGAGAAGCATCTATGGATGAAAGCAAGCGTTTTGCTCGCTTTACTGACTGCAGCATCACATTGAAGGCTCATGTTCATCTTGTGGTCAATCCTGACCCCCAAGTCACTTTCGTCTGTAGTGCTAGTCAGCGTAGCACTGCCAAGCCTATAGACATGTTGCCGGTTTTTCCTCCCAAGGTGGAGAACCTCGCATTTTTTGGTGTTAAACACCCTCAGGTTCTCATCCGCCCATTTACTAAGCCTGTCGAGGTCAGCCTGGATTACCCCCCTGTTTTCAGATTAGTCTAAACTGCATAGATTGAACCAAAGGAGGGCATGTTCTCAGTGCACTATGAGACTGGAACAGACTAACTAGAGAGGCTGCACATTTCAAGTTCAAGTTAAACAAATGTTTGCCTGGTTTTGCACAGGATTCGTCTCCCTTTGATAGGAGACTATCCTGCCTATACCTTGCAGTCTCTTCCAGCCCTACTTTTCTATGATTCTGCGCTTGTTTAACCAGGCTGTAGTTGCCGGTGCCTTTCCTTGTTCAGGATTCCTCTGCCGTGCACACATGCTGCTGTGCACACATGTGTGGTAAGTGCACACAACCATTGGTTCCTCTGAACTGTTTTCCCTGTTGATTATGGGCTGAGTTTTGAGTCCAAACAGCTTGATGTGCTGCTGTCAATGGTGTACAGTATCCCCTTCTGCTCCAGTGGGTCAAACAGTTTGGAGAGGCTCCACTGAGGTCACAGTGATCCTAGCACATGCCAAGGCCTTGCCACAGACTCCTTCAGCCATTTAGCTGGGATCTAGTCAAGGCCCATCTCCCATTCGGCTGGATAGGAGAGGTGCAGTGTTGAGTCCTAGGCCAGGGAGCCTCTTTGTTCACCCATGTTAGGTGCCAAGAATACTAATCACCAGCCCAGCTGGTCTGTTTGGCCAACTGGGATGTGCCGGGGAATCAAGTCTATGTTCTATCTGGCTGCAAGGGGCATCTGGGCCCTAATTAAGTGGCAACACTAAGCTGGTTGCTTCACACAGACACACTCTTGCCTTGCTCCAGATCTTGTCTAATGATTCCTGGCTCCTGGCTTTGGATCCTTTGGATTTTGGCTTTCGCCTTCTGACTTTGTTCCTGCTCCACAGTTTGTGACCCTGACTCCTGTGACCATCCCCTGCCCCTGGGTTGCTTCTGACTTTTTACCCTAACCACTGGGTCTTATTGCTCATGCTCCTGTAATGTAACACCAGCAAACCTGTGACTGACAGTTAGCAGCAACAATGAGCCATTTCCCCCAGATAGCTGAGATCCAGGAGCTCTGAAAGATGATGTTACTGGAAGTTGATAGAATGGCCATTGAGTGAGGAAAAGTATGGCCTGCTGAGCTCCATTCATTCTTTCCCACTGCCTTCTTGCCCACGGGCTGGACACCACCACCAGAAGCATGGAAATCCTAGTGAGAGCCAGCTGGGAAAGTGGCTGACCCTTTCCATGTCAGCTCGTGCCCCCTGTTGTTAAACTGCCCTGTTATAACAGTAATTACCCCAGTGATTGTGCATTCTGGTAATGAATAGACAAATGCCAGCCTCTTTCTCACATCTGCTCCAGAGGCAGACGTTCTGAATATCCTGGGTTTGACCCTAGCTACCAGCCATGCTGTACGTATTGGCCATGACTGAGTCACTACTGCTCCATGAGCAAGGATCCTGGTTTTCGCTGATAAAAGAAAATCCCCAGTTTTCGAATTAAAAGAGTAACCCCAGATCCACATTTTTCTGTAATTAAAATGAAATATATATATTAGTGGTGTTTTATTTTAATAATGGGAAAGGGTGGATTTGGGGTTACTTTTTTTAATCCCAAATTGGGGATTTTCTTTTATCAGAGAAAACCAGGATCCCTGTCCATGAGTCACTACTGCTTTACTAGTGTATACCAGTAGCACCACTCTCCCCCATGAAGGGGTAGAGCATGAAGTGAGGGAAGGTGCCCCCAATGCAATGCACAGGTGTATTCAAAAGTTCACCATTTAATAGAAGCTTTTAACTACCTGAAGGGGGGTTGGAAAGAGGATGGAGCTAGACTGTTCTCAGTGGTGGTAGATGACTGAACAAGGAGCAATGGTCTCAAGTTGCAGCCAGGGAAGTTTAGGCTAGATATTATGGAAAACTTTCTCACTAGGACAGTAGTAAAGCAACGGAACAGGTTACCCAGAGAGGTTGTGGAATCTCCATCCTTGGAGGTTTTTAAGACCCAGCTAGACAAAGCTTTGGCTGGAATGATTTAGCTGGGGACGGTCCTCTTTCGCGCAGGGGTTTGGACTAGATGACCTCCAGAGGTCCCTTCCAACACTAATTTTCTATGATTTGTGATATCTGTTTCCTGAAACATGATGGTTTCCTGGGGGAAGGACCAGCCCTTCCTGCCCAAGTAGGTGAGGGGGTCCCTAAAAGGACCAACTGTTACAAGGACCTTTGTAAAAGCAGTATCCTGAGAGGATCACAGCGTGCAGTGCTAGCTCCCACCCCTCCTGCTGCAGAGAAGCACTGCAGAAAGCCATGGAAAAACAGGCCCACTTCCAGGCCTCAGTCTCCTGTTGGGACAGCAATAGCAAGGGGGTCTTGGGTTGTATCCAGTCAGGAGGGACTGGGGTTGCATTAGCAGGGCATGGCTGTTTCTCTCCACATCTCCCTCCCTTTCATCTGGAGGCTGTGGAGTGATTGGCCTTTCTTAAATGTCGATTGGTGCCCTGTTTCTGCAGTGGCAGTAGCAATAGTCTCTGTGTCCCTGGACTATTTGGGCACACTGCTCCTCTCCCCTGGCCTGCGTTGCTAAGTCTGCTTCAGTGAACTGGTTAGTTGATCTCCCCAAGGCTGCAATCCTGCTAGAGCAGATGGGGTTAGGAGGGAGAGTGCCAGTGTGGCCACCCCACAATGGGGTAGTCCTGCTTAGCCAAGATGGGGCTGGGGGAGCTCCCTTTTGTTTGTAGCAAAGAGGGAGCTCTCATGCCTTTGGTTGCCCAGCTTTAGCCTGTGCTCTGCATCAGTGAGGTGGAATGCCTGGCACATCTTCCTCCCTTCCTCCTTCCTCCTTCCTGTGTCCCTCATGCAGCACATACTGGAAGTAGGACATTGACAGAAAACTTGAATTTCATGTTCTTCCTTATACATTTTCCCAGTGAGGACCAGTTTCATGCTCTGCTGTGACAAAAAAGGCTTTATTTGGGAGAGTGCCCTTTCTGATCGCCAGCAGCACAGCACTGCCCCCGGCCCTGAAACCACAGCACTCACCTGGAAGTTAGCTCCTGTACTTGGGTCTCCAGAACTCCGAGTTGCCTTGGGGACTCATGGACCTGGATGTCCTTTCCAGTAGCACTTCAGGGGTTAAATTTCACTAGCACTCTTGAGCAGCCCCAGGGTTAGAGAATGGGTATTAAGAGTAATCCATGAAGGATTGTTAAATACAAATCTCAGCATACTGCCATTTCCGATCAAATCCCAGCCACATTCCAAGCATCTACTGGGCCAGAAGGAAGTTAATGTGCATCAGTGAGTCCCATTATTGTTTTGTGACGGGACTGATTTTGTTGTGCTTAACTGATTTGGAGGTGCAGATGTTAGCCCCTGGACTTCAGAGCCATCCTGGCCTCTAAGGGTTAAGCCCTGCTTGGGGAGAGCATTGTGAAACACCTCACCTAAAACCAGAAAAACCCTTACTTCCTCAACCGCCTCTGAACTGAAAACAGCAGCTATCATAAAATATGACTGAGCTGAATCACTGTTCCCTTATCATGGAGCCAGAAGGAGTTGGAGTCATTGGAAGAGGAAGTCAATAAATGAGTGCTGTCATACCCCAGAGCTGAAGCTGCTACAAGCACATCTCAGCACCAGAAAGCCAAGAAGGCTCTTCTAAACTCCCTGGGCAGATCTGCAGACCCATTAGAGACTTGGGCAGCTGGACACTTTGATGAACTCCAGGTTTGTGGAAGATCCTGTCTTTAGATGGTGGTAATTTGCTGGTCATATCCATGGGCCCCAGTTGGGATATGATGAACCATTTTTTATACATTCAAATATCAAGTGAGAAGACCCATCTAAATACTATGGATAGTTTTGTCTTGTTCACCTGGAAAGGAGAGTGCCTTGGCTAGATCCTCCCTGCATTGTGACAAGCAATTGCCCCGTCCCAGAAGAGTACGTATTTGCAAGGAAAAGCAGTGCTCAAAACAGTTCATTTACAAATCTCAAGTCAAGTGGGCAAAAATCCTACCATGAGCTCATGAAAAGGCTCCTGTTTTTTTCAGTGCCGGAGAAGGCTGTGTTTTCTTAACCAGGGAGGGTAGGGATACTGATGCTGGAGGAGGTACCATCACTATGAACACAGCACTATGGTATGGGTGGCAGACTGTCCTAGCCTGGTGGTTCTTCAGTGGGGTTATGTAAATAAGTTGCCAGAGGTTTTCTGTTGGTTGGCAGGTCATGAGAGGCTGACTCCACCTATTCCTTCTCAGCTGTTTCTGTATGTGTCCAGGTCCTTCCTTGCCAAGAAGAACCATCCAGTCTATAAAAGCAGCTGGAAGCCAACTATAGTTACTAGGGTCCGCTGCTACCTAAAGGGAGGAGGAGACAAAATGAGATCTGCTTTTAGAGGCCAAAGCCACCAGTGAGCTGAGGCTGCTAGACCTAGTGGAGTAGGAACAAGACAGTAAATGGTGAGATCAAATTGTGTTGTGTGGATCGTCTCAGATGTATTGTTAGCTGGGATCCCCTCCATCTGCAAAGACATTAGGGGATCATGAATAGGAGAAAAGGAGGGCATATGGCAATGGATAGGAGTGAACATCTTTACCAGGATGTGTGGGAAGTGAGGGGGGAATTTAAGGCTAACAGCAGAGAATGATATTAGCTAAGAACCTTGGAGGGCTCTAGGATCAGGACCCCTTCCCTGCCAGAAACCCTTTTCTTTCATACTTTGTGTCTTTGCAGTTTAAGATAAAAGAACAAGGCTTGTTACTCCAGGCTGGGGTATGCGAACATGCTCAGGACAGGGGAGGTTTAACTTTGAGTCAGACTAGGAACTGAATAATCTGATACCATGAAGGGAGAAGAAAAAGAGGAAAGCAAGGGAGGGGGGTAGACTGTGTGAGGCTTTCAGCTGTCTGAATTAATACTCTGCAGCAAAGCTTATGGCTCTGCTAGATGAGCTACACTTTCTGGAGAGATCAATGTTCCACTGAATATCCACTGCTGGATCTTCCTCCATTTTCCAACTTTGCCAATCAAATTGCTGTTCCTTCCAGAATTTGGAGGCAGACCCAACTCCATTGGGCTCACCCTTTGTAGGGGCTGAGCTCAGAAGGGGGTATCTGGCCGCATTGAAGTACCTGGTCTATGACCTGATCAAGGACTCCAGATAATGATGCGAGGCCTTGTTAAAAATGGCTGCTTGCTGACTGGATGAGCGATAACTCTATCTTTCCTACCTTGGTCCTCATGCCATCTCATACCATCACATCCGAATGCTTTTTTGTCATGTAATTAGCAAGGCAGCTGCCATGTGTCCTGGGTACTCGCTTATCTGGTAAGTATAGGGACATTCATAGAATCATAGAAGTAGGGTCTGACAGGACCTTATAGATCTTTGAGTCCAACCCCCTGCCTGGGCAGGAGGAAAACTGGCCTCAAATGACCCCAGCCAGGTAGGCATCAAGCCTCTTTTTAAAGACCCCCCAGGGTAGGAGCCAGCACCACTTGCCTTGGAAGCTGGTTCCAGATCCTAGCCACCCTGACTGTGAAGTAGTTCTTGCGGATGCCTAATCTGAACGTACTCTCCAACAACTCGTGGTCGTTATTCCTTGTTATCCCGGGGGGCGCTAGGGGAAACAAGGTCTCCTCCAAACCCTTCTGGTCCCCCCTAGTGAGTTTATAGATGGTCACCAGGCCCCCCTCAGCCTTCTCTTGTGAAGGCTGAACAGGTTCAGGTCCCATAGCCTCTCATTGTAGGGTCTGCCCTGCTGTCCCTGGATCATGTGGGTGGCCC
>JAGPOW010000344.1:870739-891852 GCA_030014935.1 Caiman crocodilus | reverse complement strand
TCCTCTGGACCCTCTCAATGTTGTCCACATCCCTCTTGAAGTGGGGTGCCCAGAACTGGACACAGTACTCCAGCTGTGGCCTGACCAGTGTCGCATAGATGGGGAGGATCACCTCCTTGGCCCTACTCAAGATGCACCTGTGGATGCACGATAGGGTCTGGTTAGCCGTGCCAACCGTGACCTCACATTGTCGGCCCATGTTCATCTTGGAGTCAGTGATGACTCCAAGATCCCTTTCTGCCTCCGTTCTCTCATGAAGGGAGTTTCCCATCTTATAAGTGTGCTGCCAGTTACTACTGCCCAAGTACAGCACCCTGCACTTGGCCGTATTGAAATGCATCCTGTTTTTGTTAGCCCACCCCTGCAACCTATCCAAGTCTTTCTGCAGTCTTTTCCTCCCTACCAGTGTGCCCACCTCACCCCAAATTTTGGTATCATCATCAAATTTAAACAGGTTGCTTTTCACCCCATCGTCCAAATTGCTGATAAAGAAATTGAACAGTGCGGGCCCAAGGACTGAGCCGTGGGGGACTTCGCTGTCCACTTCCCCCCAGGTCGAATATGGCCTGTCCACTACCACCCTCTGAGTACGACCCTTCAGCCAATTTGCAATCTGTCTCACCGTGTAGGCATTGATGCCACAGTCGCCTAGTTTTTTAATGAGGATGGGTGGTCGACAGTGTCAAAGGCCTTACTGAAGTCCAGAAAGATTACATCCACGGCGACACCTAGATCCAATGCTTTTGTGACCTGATCGTAAAAGGCAATCAGGTTGGTCTGACATGACCTGCCCCTAATGAAACCAGCCACAATTCCAGCTTTGGTGTCTTTCCAACATCGCTTTAGTGTCTTTCACTGAAGTCTGTGTTGAGCTGTGTTTCTCTTGCAAACAGCAGGTGTAGTAGGACTCCATTTTGCACTTGGAGCAGAAAGGACTTGGTGCTAGGGAGGTAGCAACATCACCGCAGTAGCACAAAGAAAAAAGGCCACCTTGGAATGAATCTCTCCATATAAAACACCTCAAATTGGAAGGGAAGTTTTATGCTGTAACAGCAAATCTCTAAATAACTAGGACAATCAAACAGCCCTGCAGGACAGCTCAGGGCTGGGAGAGAGTCAATCTGAATAAAAAACAGGCTTTCTTATCAAATCCCATTATCACCTTCAGGTTGAAAAACTCAGCACAGGTGGCCCATGGTTAAAGCCATCAGAATGCTCCACAATGGCAACAACCAGTGTGGTGGGGGAATGTGCCGCACTCCCTTGAAACAAGAGTATTGTGGGCTGGGTGAACTGTAGGGGCTTAAGCACTGTCCTTGACTTGGGATCCTAGTCAGAAGTGGCTGAGCTCCCATATGGAAGTAAGTAGCTAAAACAGCAGCAGCTTCCAAATCCTAAACACACATCTTCACCCCAAACAAACGCTGGGTGTTGCCCTGAGTGGATGGGTGTGTTTGCAGTCTGAGAAGCAGAGATGGAGCTAAGCATCAGAAGGCAGCTAGATTCAGTGATCTGCCTCCTGGAGAAAAGGGTGGAGAGTGGACTTCCAGGTGAGGTGCTGGTAGAAAGAGGTTTGGAGCTGTAAGCAGGTCAGTTGTGTAGGTGTTTGATTTTGTGTGTGAACAAGACAGTGGGGTTTTGTACAGGGAGACCTTGTAAATGAACAGGGCTGCATCAAAAGAACCTGGCTCCTAACTAAAATCACTGACAGGACCCTGAATTCTGGCAGAGACTTGGCTCAGAAAGGGGAGCAGCATCTTGTTTTTACATTCGACTTTCCACACTCGAAGCTCTTTGCACAGACTCCACAGTGGAGCCTCCTAACACCATCCATGAGTCCAAGCCATACTATCAAAAAGGCAGGAGAGATGGTTCCTGTGACTGCACACAAGGTTGCACCCAGACTTGGAGCCAGATCTCTGGAACTACACTGGCTTCAGCAATGGCCCTTTCTGTGTGAAGAGCTGGGTCTGTGTCTGACCAGCCTGCTGCATGTGCACTCGCAACAGCAGAGTGATGTAGGCACCTTTCCGAAAACCTCTCTCGTAAACCTTTCTGTGCCTCAGGTTCCCTCTCCATAAAGTGAAGGTTATTACTATTTAGCTACCTCAGTGGAAGGGTATGGGGGGCTGAGCTACTCTTCAATATCAGGAAGACATGCAAAGATTCATGGATGGGGGAACTCCCAAGGGGCAAACTGGTTGTCCTGATGGTGGCAGACCAGGGTGCTGAGCCCATAGGGCTGGGGAGGAGGAAGGACCAAGGGACTTATCCAAAATACCAATGCTGCCTCAGGACTGGACTTCAGGACTCCAGATTCCCAGGCCTATGCTCAGACCATGTGGAGCTGTGAGCTCCCAAGGCTCCTAGGGATGATCCAACATTGTGATTCTGCAGAAATACAGGCTGGAAGGGTTGTCTGGTTCGAAAAAGGTTTGGACTTGTGTTTTGTATCAATATATATAAACAACTATTGAGTTTGATCCTTCTTTGTTTTGTTGGAGGTCATCAGAGACATACATTGTGAGCTGTCCCAAGTTAATGGAAGGATGGAGGGGGGAGCCAAGTCTTTAACATGAACATCCTTTCTCCTAATGTTCATTAGCTGTCAGAGTTCACAATTCAGAACCACAGGTTTTTAAACAGTCAGCCTCAAAATCTTGTCTCCTTTCTGTGGCCCCATTTGCAGTCTCTTGTAGTCTCCTTGTTTCAGTAACTCCTTCTCTCCTCTATGTCTCAGTTTTCCTGTGCTGTAAAATGGGGATAACACTCAGACTCTTTTTGATCAACAATAAAAAGTTGGAAAAAGGATGCCTTCTCCAGATATCCTTGGGGTAAAATTCCAAGTCACTGTCAGTAGGACTTGAGCTTCTAAGTCACTTAGACACCAGTTATCCCCCCACTAATCACTGGGGCCCCCTTCCATGCTTGGGTGCTCAGATGGGCTTTAATATTGTCAGTAGGTGGCACCAAGGAGCACAGGAGCAGACAATGTGTTGTAATCACCTTATCACATGCTGATCTCTCCACACAAATACACAGATAAGCAGGAATTTGCTCTGCAGGCTAGGAAGCCCATCCCCAGCCTGTCACCCAGGCCAAACACATGCAGAAAGGTGGCCAAATCTGTCTTCAGGCAACTCCCAGCAAGCCCATATATTTTATCAGATGCATTTAAATGTGGCAGGCAAAAGCAGGTGTTTCTCATCCTGTGAGGGGCTACAAGCAAAGGGATCAGATGTTTAACTCCTTCCTGGAATGCAGATGTGTGGGTGAGGCTCATCTAGCCACAGAAGTGCCCCAGTCTTGCTTATACCACGGGCTGTCATTCAGTTCAGTCACTAATGCCATCAGTGGGATGCTCCCACCTGCCTTTCCACACTGCCACAGAGAGGTGGTGTGTGATAAATGGGTGGTGTCCCCCCAGCACAGCCATTCGGGTGGGGAGGAGGTCCAGCTAGCCAATGCCTCCTAAAGGACACCTGCAGATTTTATGTGAGGACAGCAGGGCCAAGCAGGCAGGGCACTGGACAGGGGATATGGAGACCTGTGCTCAGTCCCTAGCTTTGCCCCCAACAGGGTCAAAGCCTCTCTTGCTTTTGCTTTAGAGAAGCGCTGCACAAAGCCATGTATCTTCTGGCCCTGAGCTGCAGCACCCAGCATACCTCCTGGGCACGCTTTGCCTGGTAGCGAGGCTTTAGCTGCCAGTGCTGGCTTGGGGGTGGGGGGGCACTCTCCTTGCCCCTCCCTTCCCCATGCTTACTGAGGTTCTGCACTTAGAGCATATGTGAAGCTTACTGAGCCCCTGGGCAGGGGATCACAGCCATGAGGACTGTTCCCTCTCACCTAGTACCCTGCACAGCCTGGGATACAAACCTGCCCACTTGGCTTTTCTTTCTCTCTGCCCCCCAAAAAGGGGATG
Organism: Caiman crocodilus; assembly: GCA_030014935.1. NCBI lineage: Eukaryota > Metazoa > Chordata > Crocodylia > Alligatoridae > Caiman > Caiman crocodilus. Next base: position 887,930 of record JAGPOW010000344.1, on the reverse strand, counting down.
GGGGAGGGGATACAGCTCAACCACCCACCCACTTCAGCTGGTGCTTGGAGACCCTGAAAGTCCAGGTTGCCAAGGTTACCCATCTGCACTGCTTCCTGGGGTGCAGCACTGTGTACTTGCTAAGCCAGCGCAATTAGCCAGGTGGAGGGTTCTGGTGCGACTGTACTGCCTTGGGCAAGGGCCATTTCCATGGCAGGCTGTGTCCCCCCATCTCCACCACTGCTCCCACCCTTTGCTCCTGGCATGTGTCCTCCACACACATATCTGCCTGCTCCATCCAGCCCTGTGGAACACATGTGTCTACCTCTGCTCCCTGCCGCTCATCAGTCTGAACTCCCCACCTGGGTGGTTAGTGAAGGTGTCTCCCCACGTGCAGGGTGTAAAGATCAGGGGTTAGAGGGTACAGAGCTCTGGGACAGGTCTGTCCTTACTTTGGATGAGACCCCCAGAGAGAAGCTGCAGTTCTGGGTGCTTGCACACTTTAAGATCTCTCTTCCCTAAGGGACCTTGTTAGCAGATTGGGATTTCCCAGGCAATTCCTTAGCTTCCCTCCTCACCTTTCTTTTGATCTCTTGTCTCTTCCCTTTCCCTGTTGAGCTTGCCCATGGTTCCTGCAGGTGGAAGTGGAGCCAGCCTGCCCTGTCCTGCTGTCTCTGAGATACCTTGAGGAACTCAGACCCAGCATAGGGACAAGGACATAGCTTCTCTGCAATGCAGCTCTTGGCCAGTCCTGGTGCTACAGAGCAGGGAAGGAACAGCCACTGCTCCCCAGTCTACAGGCTCACAGCTCACTGCTCTTTGGGCTACAGAGCTAGTAGGGACAGTGTAGTGTATGTAAGTATATGCATAGTAGTATGGGTATGTATGTACAATATATAAATTCTCAACTAAGGTGCCACAACATCCTTTAAAAGATCCTTTGAAATTCCTTCAAGACAAGGAATCCTTGAGATCCTGTGAGGAGTACAGGATCTCAAGGATGGGAGTACCACTGTTAGGTGTGCAAACATGATTCACAAGATAAAACTCAAGAGATTTCAAGTAGGAATCCAAAGTGTTAAAAGCATTCTGACCTGCTGTGGCCTTTCTGAGTTATTTGCAACATAAGAATTGCTCCCTTAATAGTCAAAAATCAAGTGACAACTAAGAGCTGACATTTTCCATGGAGTGCCTTAAGTCTGCTGAGGGGCACCTAGAGTCTACGAAGGGTTAGAACCACTGGTGTAGATGAAGCTGTATGCACATGTAGCGGCCATGGCTGTCATTACATCTGTATATGTGTCCAGATTGTGTGTACAGTGTATAAGTAGCATATTCTGGTGTATTCTGTGTTCCCAACCAAGCTGAGGCAGGAGCAGGTGTGACCTATTTTTTTCCACGTTGCTTTGTGTCTCCTTTCTGCAGTCCCAGCCCTTTGTGTCTCTATTAACACCTCTCCTGGCGCAGAGAATTGCTATTTCCAGGCTAATGTGCTGCTTTGGCATTCCTGAGCAGAACGGGCCAATTCCAGGTGTGGTATAGCCTCCACCATCTCAGACATGATCCCCATTCAGCAGGAGATGCAACAGGTGTTTCCCTTTGCAGCTTCTTTGATGCCGCTTTCCTCTCAGTGCTTTTAATTTTCTTCCCCTTCTCCCCAGGGATGCACAATTATTAAACTGGGAGCCAAGTGAATTCCTCTGCAACTCCCTCACCTCTGACTCCCACTCCTGACTGGCTGGCTGCTGCAGAGCATTGTGGGTGATTAGCTCACCATTTGTTGTTCTGGCAGAACAGTCTCTCCCTGCTCTCCTACTCCGGGTTCAGGGTCTGAAGGATACTGTCAGGGAAGGGAGGATTTAGAAGGATCTAAAGACTGATTTAGATTGATAGTCCTGGGGATCCAGGCCCTTAAAGATGACTTCCAGAGTCCATTGCTGCCTACTCTCCACCTTGCCAGGGCCTAGGCTAGAGAGCAACCCCAGTTCCACTATGACAGGCTGCGGCTTGCACAGCAGAACAGGAGGAGCAGCAATTGGCAAACCCCGGGAGAGGAGGGACCAGCCAAGCCCAGGTGCTGCCTCCTAGGAGATGTTCCAGTGACTGCAGCTGAGCCCTTGGGCTTCCTGGAGCAGGGTCCAAGTTTTACATTGCTCCTTGCCCTAGCATCCATAGGCCAGCCTGCTCACTGGCAACCCACAGCCTGGGCTTCTCCTCACTGTCTGGAACTCCAGGAACCCCTCTCAGTGCTTGGCAAGTCTGGGCAGCCCCCCTCAGGCCTGAAGGATAGGGACAGAAGTTATACATAAACCAGTTTAAATCATCAGAAGCTGGTTTAAACCTGTAACAGAACAGATGTTCAGTGAACATAAACCAATTTGAAAATGGTTGAAACTGGTTCAAGATAAACCTGGTCGAATGTAGTATGAGACTTAACTGATTTGCGTCAAACCAGTTCATTAAACTTCTGTCCCAGGCCCCTTCCTGATTCAAGTTAAATCTCCAGTCCCCCAGCATCCCAGCATGCTTTCCAGGCCTGGGCTGGGCTGAGCTGAGCTGTCTGCTCCAGCAAAAAAGTGAGGGCAGGGGGGTGAGGGGAGCCTGGGACTGACCCCTGCCCAGGCAAACCCTGGCTGGGGTCTGAGGCTAGGACAGAAGATTAAACTTCCCTCCTCCCAAGTACAGAGCTCTTCTGGCTTGCTAAAAACTTATTGCTGGCTGCGGCTGTGGACTATAAATCCCAGAGGCACCTGGAAACAGTAAAAGGAAGTGATGAACAACCCTACAGAGTCCTGCTGTTGTGTTTCTGGACTGCAAATCCTACAAACCTCAGGGGCAGCAGGAAGAGGAAGTGAATACACAGCCCATGTTGGCTCTAGTGTTCTCTAGCTTCTGGACTGAGCCACTGCAGGTATGTGGCTGCATTTCTTGAATCAAAAGTGAATGTCTGTCCAGTTGTTTCTCAATTTGATCGCTGCAATTTAGACTAACCTGCAAAGATTGAATTGATTCAGACTTGGACTTTGTGACTGTACTTAATTGAAAGGGCTAGATGACTTTCCACATGCTAAGCTCTGATTGACTCAGTCCCAACCAAATACCACATCCATCACACCTGGGATCCAGCTGACCAGGTCTGGATCTCTGAAATATACCCCTGGCAGCACAGGGCAGCTGCTCACCTCTTCTAGAAGGGGAGACAGGGACAAAGTGCGAAGACTCAACCAACAAGGACACCTTATACTTCTTATACCCAATTCCTTCTAAATTCTTCACCCCACAGGTGTTAATGACCATATCTCCTTTTTAATGTTCTTAATGGTCCACTAGTTAAGCTATTCTTTCTTCTGTGATTCTGCTGCTCCTGGGAACCTAGTTCCTATTTTACATCCGAGCAGATTTTTTAACTCTAGCTAACAACATTAACTCAGGTGAACATTAGCTCAAGTGTGGAAATAACTTTCAGTGAAGCATTGAGTGCACTGTCATGAAGCTGAAGGCTTGTTGATTTTGTGTTATGAATCAGAAAGAGACGTACATTAAATTCTCATGATTACAGGACTAAAGAAACAACTTCTTTAGATTATTTTGCCTAGTTTGTTGTGTTTCTTAATACAGTATATGTGATGTAGCAAATTAATGCACATTCCAATCAAAGTTATAGTTGTTTTGTTTTGATCTTAATTTGAATACTACAGCCCTAGGCCATTAACACTTTAGCAAAGCTTCCAGTCTCTTTTTTACCTGGAGAAAAATATGTTGTTTTGTATGTAATGATGCACCAATATCATCTGTAACCCCCCCTTTCCAAAATCCTAGATCCACCCATGCACCAGTCCTAGGGACTTCCTGGAGGGAATTCCTATTTGAACTACAGCATATTTTTTAGAAATGCATCTTCTCTTAATTCAGCAGTTCCTTGTGATAGGGTTCCTTGATAAGGTATTCCATGGGACTCTGCATCCCAGGAGAGCCATATAGGGCAATGATCCACCTTGAGATTTCCCTGTTTGTGTATTGATTTTTTTGCCACAGTGTTGCACTGGGAGCTTATGGTCAGTGCCTTATTCCAAAATCCTCATCAGAGTCACTGTTCTCAGGGTAGTTCATAGATTCATAGATTATAAGGCTGGAAGGGACCTCGGAAGATCATCAGGTCCAGCCCCCCTTCACCAGGCAGGTGACCCCAGCAAAGTGACCATTCAGTCTCCTTTTGAAGATTTCCAGGGCAGGTGACTGCACCACCTCTGGAGGGAGACTATTCCATAGTCTAGACACACTAACTGTGAAGAAGTTTTTTCCTAATGTTGAACCTGAAATGGTCTTCCAGGAGTTTATGGCCATTACTCCTGGTTTTCCCCAAGGGTGCCCTGGTGAACAGTTGTTCACTGAGCCCTTGATGTAGTCCCCTGTTGTAGCAGTAAGCTTCCATCACATCCCCTCTCAGCCATCTCTTTTTCAGGCTGAAGAGTCCCAGGTTCCTCAGCCTTTCCTCAGATGGCTTGCTGTGCAAGTCTCTGATCATACGGGTGGCCCTTCCCTGGACTCTCTTGAGCGTTACCACATCCTTGTTGAAGTACAGCGCCCAGAACTGGATGTAGTACTCCAGCTGCAGTCTCACCAGTGCCAACTGAAGCAGAAGAATCACTTCCCTAGTTTTGCTGGCGGTGCATCGATTGATGTATGCCAGGGTATTATTTGCCCTGTTGGCTACAGCATCACACTGCCGGCTCATATTCATACTGTGGTCTATTATTACCCTCATTCCCTTTAATTCGTGGTGCAGGTCACTTTGGCATTGCCAAGCCTGTAGGTGTAGGTGCGTAAGTGTATTTTTTTCCTAAGATGGAGCACTTTACATTTCTTGACATTGAGTTTCATTTGCTTCTGATCCACCCAACTTGCAAGGCTGTCTAGGTCTGCCTGTATCTGCAGCCAATCTTCAAGTGTGACCACACTTGCCCATAACCTGGTGTCATGTTCCTATAGCCTGTTATAGTTTTAATAGATTTCATAGACATTAGGGCTGGAAGGGACCTTAAAAGATCATTGGGTCCCGCCCCACACCAAAAGGGCAGGAAGTCAACTGGGGTCAGATGATCCCAGCAAGATAATCATCCAAACACTTCTTGAACATGTCCAGAGTAGGTGCTTGCACTACCTCTGGGGGAGTCTATTCCAAACTCTGAATGGGGGGTGAGGACAGGGCAGAGGGCAGGGGGCAGGGCTGGGGCCGGGAGCAGGGGGCAGAGACAGTAGATCCTGGGGTGTCCTTTACTTACAAAAAGTGATCTTCACCATAAAATGGTTGGAGACCACTGCTCTAGAGTGACCACACTTCCCCATAATTTGGTATCATCTGCAAACTTAGCCAGTCTGCTTCTGACATCCAAATCCAGATCATTTATGAATATATTAAAGAGTACTTGTCTGAGAACTGAAACCTGGGGGACCCCACTGGTCACCATGAGCCATGTTGACTTGCTTCCATCAACAATCACTCTCTGGGTCTGACCACGGAGCCAGTTCTCCAGCCATCAGACCATAAGGTTGTTGAAGCCACAGCTCAACAGCTTTATTTTACCATAAATACATCATAGGAGACCAAGTAAAAGGCTTTTTTGAAATCCAAGTAAGTGACATTAGCCTCTTGCCTCCTGTCCAGGTGACGTGTCACCTGGTCATAAAAGAAAATGAAGTTGGGTAGGTATGACCTATCCGTAACAAAGCCATGTTGGCTATCTTTCAGAATAATACCTTTCTTTAGCATGTTGTTGGTGGATTCTTTAATAATTTTTTCCAAGATCTTTCCAGGGATTGAGGTCAAACTGATTGGCCTGGGTCTTCCTTCCTTCCCTTATTGAAGATAGGCACCACTTTGGCCTTTTTCCAATCTTCAGGAACCTCTCCTAAGTGCCATGAGTGCCAAATATCTTCACCGTTGGCCATGCTATGATGTCAGCCAACTCTTTTAGCACTCTTGGGTGCATTCCATCCGAATCTGTTCACTTGATTTATCAAGCATCCAAACACCAAGCTGTAACCCAGCATGGAAAACTGGTAACAAAATTATCCCTCTCAACAGTACAATTTATAACCCCAACTCCAACAGTCTCACAAGGACCCTTCAGGGTGAGAATTCAGCTTGTGCACAGCCCCAGCTGCTCCAGATGGCACAAAGACTTTTACTGTTTCACAGTCACACTGACTTCATTAACTTCTAAACTAGGGACAGACATTCAAAAAGCCTGAGCCTGAATTGATTCAATCTTTGCAGATTTGTATAGCCTGGCTAGGCAAAACTGATTTGTAACTGTACAGACATTCCCTCTAGACTGAAGAAATGCTGGCACATGCCTGCAGCGGCTCAGGCTAGAAGCTGGGGGGAGCTAGAGCAGCCCACCCTTCCCTTCCAGGGTACTGAGCTGGGGGGCAGGTCCCAACAGGACTTCTGATTAGGGCAGGGAGTTGCTAACACAACGTTTATGAAAACTAACTCAGTGTTTCTGAGACCATTAAGAAAACAACAGCCTCTCTCCATTAGTTCAAACTCTTCTTTAACAGCTTTTCCAAGGAAGGAATGGGGCGACATTACCAGATACCAGTTGATCATCAGGGATCCTGGTTTTCCCTGATAAAAACTGCCAATTCATCACTAAAAAATCACAAATTCTCTGATAACCCCCCCCCATTCATGATTAAAATTAAAGGCCCCCCACAGCCCTCCACCAGCCTTGCTAGTGCCCCTCACTCCCCACCCACAGCCCCGAGACCCTACTTGTGTCTCTCACTTCCCACCCCCCACAGCCACCACAGCCTTGCTGGTGCCCCTCACCCACAGCCCCTGCTCTCCCAGCCCTACCAGAGGAAGCCCCCAGCTGCCAGAGCTATGGGCCCGGGTCCACAGTTCCCTATCCATGCTCCCTCTCTGCTGCAGGTTCAAGCAGGCTGGCTCCTCACTGCCACATGCACTCTGGGCGGGAACCCACCCGGGAACCCACCCCACCCAGATCTGTACCCAAAACAGGCACAGGCTGCGGACTCAGGCTCCCTCCCTGCTTCCCTCTCTTGGGGCCTCCAGAGCCCAGCAGGAATGACCCAGTGTGGCTGGGGACATGGGATCTCCTTACTGCTGCTCGCCCCCCCTGCCCCCCACTGCCCCAGTGGTACACCTCCTGTGCCTGCTGCTGCTTTGAGGAGTGTGACCCATGCCACTGCCCTCACTGCAGCCCTGTGCATGGGAAACATGTTGCCAGGGCAGAGGGGAGGGCAACAAGTGGTGAGGAAATCCCTGTGCCACCCCGCTGCTGCCTGCCACACTGAGTCATGCCTGCCAGGCTGCAGAGGTCACAGGGGAGTGAAACAGGACGGAGCTGGTAGTCGCTAGCAGCTTCTTGGTGCAGGCTACTCCCTGCTACCCTGCTTTCCTTTCCTGCGGTGTCTGCAGCCCTGTAGGCACAACCTGATGCAGCAGGCAGCAGTGGAGCCACACAGGGATCTTGCCACTGCTCACCCCTCTGCTGCCCTGGTGATGTACCTCCTGCATGCAGGGCTGTGCCCCTCAAAGCAGCAGCATGAGCAGGGGGCACGCTGCCAGGGCGGCGGGGGTGGGGTGGGATGTGAAAAGCAGCAAGGAGATCCCCGTGCAGGCCCCCTGTGCCCAGCCACGCTCGTGGTCTCTGGGGCAGAGAGCATGTGGCAGTGGGGAGCCAGCCTGCTTGAACCTGCAGCAGAGGGGGAGCGTGGGTAGGGAACTGCGGACCCAGGCCCGTAGCGTCCTCAGAGCTCTGGAGGCCCCGCAACACGGAACAGGTAGCCACTGTTTCCTGCCACTTTGCTTCCCAACCCTGGAGCTTCTGGAGCCCAGCAGGTGTGACCCAGTGCAGCAGGCAGCAGCAGGGCAGCGTGGGGATCTCCTTGCCACTGCCTGCTCCTCCACTGCCCTGGCAATGCACCCCCTGTGCACAGGGCTACAGTGGGGGCAACAATGCAGAGCTGAGCCTTAAAGCAGCAGCAGGCACAGGAGTTGCATCACCAGGTCAGTGGGGGGCAAGCAGCAGTGAGATCCCTGTGCCACCCTGCTGTTCCCAGCTGCATCAGGTCATGCCTGCCAGGCTCCGGAGCCCGGGGAAGGGAAGCAAGGTGGGAGCCTAAGTCTGCAGCCTGCACCTGCCCTGCATACCGCTCTCAGGGGCGCGGGTCCCCTCTGCCCCCTGGGAGTGCATGCAGCAGCAGGGAGCAGGCCCTCCCCCTCCCCTGGACAAGCCACCCATGGCCCTGTCCTGTTCCCCGCTGGGGCTCTGTAACTGTGCATTGTGGCCCTGGGCCCCAAGCTCCACCCGGTTGGGCAGCAGCCATAGCCCTGCCTAGCTTTCTCCCTATAGGGACCTCAGTCCCCCTTTCCTGCCTTCCCTCACTTATCTGCTGGAGCTGCTCTGCAGGCTGCCTGGGGCCACATGCCTGACCATGCACATGGCACCCGCTGTCTCACCACCCTCTTTCCACTCCGTCCCAGTTCCCTGCAGGCTGGAACTCTGCCAGCCTGCAGAGAGCTCACTGCAAAACTGCAAAAGCCACATGTTTCTCTTGTAAAACGGGAAATCCATGTTTGCCTCTGGTAAAAAAAGTAAAATCCATGGTTTACTCCGTTTTTCCATGGGAAATGGAAAACCTGGATCCCTCTTGATCAGCTCCAAAAAGTGCTAGGTCAACACAGTCCTGTCTGCCTTTGTCCCATCTCCCACAGCATTGACCATAGCCAGCATGTGGCATGTTAGCTAATGCTGAGAGGTGTCTGTGTAAGGCGGGGGAGGAGTGGGGGGAAATCCCTGCTTGAGCAGGGAGTGGTGAGGGGGCAGGGGGGAGCAGGAAGGAGTCAGGCAGACCCTACTGCACACACCTGTATCTCTGGGAACTGCAGCCAGGGAGCAGAGGGGAGGGGCCAGCCCTTCTGGGCTGGAGCAGAGAGCCCACCCAGCCCAGAGAGCATGCCAGGATGCTGGGGGACTCCGATTTAATTTAAACCAGGAGGGGTTCTGGGACAGACATTGCATAAATCGGTTTGACCCAAATCAGCTAAATCTGATACTACATTCAACCAAGTTTATCTCAAACCAGTTTCAGCCATTTTCAAACTGGTTTATGTGCACTTAACTTATCTTCTGTTACAGGTTTAAACCAATTTCTGATCACTTAAACCAATTTTTGTCTGTCCCTAGCCCTGCAGTTGTTTAAATTCAACTCCCTCAGCCCTCACTTTGCTGTAGCAGTCAGATTCTCTCCTGCTGGGGTCTCAGTGGGGAAGTCAATCCTTCCCCCAGTTGCACCCAGCCCAGGCTCCTCCACAGTCTCTCTGGGGCTTCTTTTTCAATGATGCATGGAGCATACCAGGGAGCAAGGTCTCTCCCTTGCTCATTCCACAGGACTCTTGGCAAAATAGCCGCCACGCCGTAGCTCCTCTCCCCACCCCCCCTCCCCTGCTAGCCCTCAAAGTAGTCAACCCAGCTCTCTGGGTCTGGTTTTCCTGAGTTTGAAATGGCCCACCCCCTCGCAAACTACGGGCGAGGGTTACACATGTTTCCTTTTATAGCTGCTTTCGTGTCCCCTCTAAGCCATGTTGTTTTTTTAATCAGTGTTGCCGTCTTTCTCAAATGTTGAATTGTGGCTTTGGGGGCATCTAGTAAAATGTTCTTAAACAGCTCCTAATCATCATTGACATTTTTCCCTTTAAATTATTTCCCTCAGCTAATTTCACTCATAATTGTTTTCAGCTTTGAGAAACTGGCCCCTTTCAAGTATCATGTATAAATATTAGTGGTTTGGACTTTTTTCCATTTGTACATAACAAATATATTCAAGTCAGGTTCACTTTTATCTAAACTAGCACTAATTGTTTAGATCAGCTATCAATACCTCTCTATCTGTGGACAGGTCTACCACAGCATTTTCCACTGTTTAATGCCCAAACTTGTGTGATAGATAGATGGATAGATAGATCACTTTTTGTTGAAAGCTGGACTATTCTGAATGCTCTAGAGTCTGCATGCTGATATAAATTGTCTTAAAATGTACTGCACCTCATGGAGATGTGAGCTAGTGTTAGTGATCCAAATTTGGAGTTATTTCAAGTAGGAGTTCCTGAGAAACAGCCTTTCTAAAAAGTTCATTTCACAGAATCAACTTGTTCTTCTAATGTCTTCTGCACACAGCGGGGCTTTGTTACAGTTCTCATTCTTCTCAAACTGATCAAAACTGCTAGGGATATATCTAAGCACCCACTGCCCCTGTGGCAGACTAGGGTATTATATGGATGACGTTCTTCAGGATTAAGAATAGAATTCAGGGTCAGAGCCAAAGAAAACGAAATGTGCCTGTTCAGAAAATCTGTTAGCTGCCAAAGGGTTACTAGGTAGGCTGGTGTCACAGTTACTGGGTGGCTTGATGTAGCCTGCTCTGCAAATTGAACCTAGGTCCATCCATGTGCAGTGCTCATGAAACCCACTCTGTTCCCTTTGCAGAGAAAGTGTGTCATGAATAACACCTGAAGTGATCTGCTTGCTGATCGCTAAGAAGACACAGGGAGGCCTAAGGACAGGTAAAAATGGGATGAGTCATCCCTACATTTTATCTCCGTCATCCATAGTTAGTGTCATGGCAGAAGTGTGGGGAAAAATCAGTTTTCTTGGAACTACCTAAAAATGACCTTGCACATTACGTTCTGTGCTGTGGTGGATTGTTTCCTGGGAGCTGTAGTTTGGACAGTTGCTGCCTCCATTTTTTTTCCCTATATGCCACTGCTCCTGAGCCCTATTCAGTGAATACTATCTTCCATTATGCTATGCACTCTTCTCTCTGACATAGTGGCAGGTGCATTGTGAGGGTTAGAGTTTCTCTCTATTCATGATTTCCATGGTCTCCATCACTGCTGTGACATAATTATCACCTTCATTATAAGCCACTGACCTGACACTTGCAGGGCCAGCTGTTCTATCCTGGGAAACCTCCCTGCATCCGGCCGCTTGCCACCCCTGCTGCCACTGGCTTCATGTCCAGCCATTCGCCACTCCCCCTAGGGGGCTTCAAAAAATTGTGGGCCAGCCCTGGACACTTGGCTAGAGAGGAAAATGGCTGACAGATGCAACCATGCAGCTTGGTGGGTAACTAGAAATAACAGGTGTAACTCCATTTTTTGGGATGGTAAGCTCCTAGGAGATGATCTGTATTTTGTGCTGTACAGCACCTAGTGTGTGGTCAGGGCTGGCCATGTCATACATTACCCTAACAGAAGAACGGGGGAGAATCCCATTGTCAGCATCGCTCCCCCTCCCACTGCTGCTCAGCTCACCATTACTACCAATTCCGCAGCAGCTGTGAGAATTTTAAATCTGGAGCTACGGGAGGGAGAGTGATACTGATGATGGGACTCTACCCTTGTTCCATGGCTGAAGGGTGCCAGGTGGGCCCCTGCTCGAGAGAGCTTATGAGCTGATTTTTCAGATGCTGGCTGAGCCAGTGCCTCCTGCCACCATTCGAACATTCGCCTCCTTCCATTCCAGGCCAGAAACCAGTGCCTTCATTAAGTCTCGCACCCCAATGTAGGCTGGCTAATTTTTGGGGAAAAGGTATGTGTGTTTGGAATTTGGCATTCCAGATTTACACCAAAATTGCCATGGTCCCACAGAGCATTATGGAATATATTTATCCACAGGCCAGAGCAGGGCATGGCAGGCTTACCCCATTGACTGTGCACCACCACCATATCTCACCTGGCATGGAGGGCAGCTATTCTCTCCTCAGTTTCTGACTTGCCTTTTATATTGCTGACACCTACCCAGTGCATGGTGGGGTGGCTGAATAAATGGGGCTTTGTCAGGAAGTAGTGGGAAGTGCCTTCTAGCAAAGGGTATTAGCTAGTTTTCCAGATGCTAGAAGAGGTTCGGACTGGGAATCTCGCTGCATACTCATGACCCGGCTGCCCCAGCCCTGCCCTGGGTGTTCATCAGCCCACAGAGCTGCATTCAGAGGGAAGCACCCCAGGCTTCCCAGCACCCCCTTTGGCTCCCAGAGAAGATTTTCTAGCACAGGCTGGTCATTTAGGGGTTAATGAGGCTACCTATCCCTCCCCCACAAGCAATCCCATTTCCTGCGTAAAATAATGCTCTCCCAGCCCCTACCTTATAATGGGACTCATAGTGAGTGGCTGCTTGATGGGGTCTAACTCCCTAGGACTAGGAATATTCTCACCTGGCAACCCTAGCTGCCAGATCTGCTCAGCACAGAGGGAATTGCAGCTTCCTGGATCCTGCTTGGGACCTGAGTAGGGTGGTGGTCGAGGTACCTCAAAAATAGAGGACAGCCCCCCTCAACCCCCCCAAGCCTCCCAGGGCTGGTGGGGCAAGGCAAGCTCCTGCAGGTGGCAGTGGCAGTGGCAGGGGCATGGTGGTGGGAAGTAGGGAGCTCCCATATGCGGCTGCGGCAGTGTTAGCAGTGGGGCAGGACGAGCCATGGTGGTGTCAGTGGCGGGGGGGTGGGGAGGTCAGGGGCGCCAAGCACTGAAAAATAGAGGACATAAAGGCATCCAGTAGAGCACAGAGGACCAGAAAACTGGACTGTTCTCTATAAAACCAGACAAATGGCTACCCTAGCCATGAGGCAGTGACTCACCCCCTGATCCCTCTGCCCTCAGGAGCTCCTTCTTTCGGCAAGGTGTCCTGAACTCTTTCCAGGATTCCCTTCCCACTGGATGGGCTGATCTGGCTGCTGGTGTGTGAGTCTTATACACACTCTCATACATATATGTGCACATACATGTGTACACAGCATCACTGGCACTGGCAAGCACACACGTGTGCACACAACACCAAACACTCACTAACCAACATGCCCAGACACACACAGTGTAAACTCCATGTAGCACATGCACATACACATACATGCGCAGACACACACACGCACACCCACACATATGTGCATGTTTACAGATGCTCACAAAGTCACATACATATGCACAAACACACACACGTACGTGCACACAAGCATATACACACACAAGCATGCACTGACCCAAACACCTACACTCAGACATAAGTCAAAGCACATATGCAGGCATGCAAATAAACACAGGCATAACAACTGTGCATGTACACACACGCACACATACATGCACACACACACTCTCACACACACACACAGTTTCCATCTGTCGCATTATAGTACTGACACCTACCCCCTCAAGTCCTGTCCAGGAAATGCTTATGGTTGCAGTCTGCCTCTTTGCCAGATTACAAAGCCTGGCAGCAGGACATGTCTGCCAGCAGCAAGTCCAGGGCTAGCTGCTCCTTGGTCAGTGCAGTTCAGCCCTGGGGTCACAGTGGATCCCCTTCAGTGCTCAGTGTTATGGTGGATCTGGGAAGCTGCCTGCCAGGAACCACTCAGAGCTGTGCCCTGGGCAGGGAAAGGGCCAATGGCTGTATGGAGGGCACAGCCACTGCTTACATGGGAAAATTCTTCCACCAGGTCTTGTGGGCATGGAGGGACATGACACTGGGGAGAGAAGGGAGGTGAGGAGGCAGATCTGCCAGCTCCTGGCAGAAGCAGACTACATTCAACCCTCCAGTGGGAGGAAAAATAGGGAGACAACTCCACGAGTTCCACCCCCATTTCCCCGTCTCCCTTTGCAGGCTGGTGCCTCAGACAGGAAAATGGGGACTGGCTGCACCAAGGACACTTGTGAGTGCCACCTTCTGGCACTGCAGTGGGTCATATCCCCTGCAGAAAGTCTGCAAGCAGCACACCAATCTGTGGCATGTAGGAGCACCTGCCTTCATGATCCTACCTTCCAGGGCAGCACTGAGATTTGCAATAGGATGGGAAAGGAGCAGAGTAGATGGCTGGGTCCCCAGCCCCTCACAGTCTCTGGCACCAGAGGGCCCTGATTCTGCCTGCCTAGGTCCCAGAACTCTGACCCGGGGAGGAGAGGTACCCAGGGAGCTGGGAGAGAAGAGCTCTCGACTTGGCCAGCGGGCAAGGGAGGTGCCCTCTGGACTGCTGCCTGCTGGTGGCTGTGAGGGCTTTACTGGGAAGTACAGCACAGCTGTGTGGTAAAAGCTGCCTTTCCTCCCCACTCTCCTTTGTTGGTTTATTTGGGTGATCGTGCGGGGAGATGACAGCATCTGCCTTTGAAATCGCCCCCTGATTAGTCATTACTGCGCCAGCCATTACCTGCAATTTCAGCTGTCACTGTGTCAAGCTTGTCTCTTCAATGCCTTAAAAGGCCCCCTTCCCTTCTCCCCTACCAGCCCCTCTCCCCACTTCCCCCCCTTCCTTCAGGAATTCACAGAGGGCGACTCGTAGCTCCTGGCCGCGAAGGGAGATTTGTGCAACTGCGAATTGTGCCTGCTGTAAGTTAAGCCGTGTCCTGTTTTCTGGGAGATGTGTGCGCTGGAGTGCACGGTGCCGCCACAGGATCCAGCTAGCTACCGAACCTTCATGGTCTGCACCAGGAGCTATTCTCATAGCTCATCTCCAGGTACACATAGGTGCTGCCTAGAACAGCAGTTGAAGCAGTGTCCAGTGCCCCCTTTTACTGCCCCTTCCTGTGCCGCTTTCACACACAATCACATATGTGCAAACTGAGGTTGCCTGCCTGGATGACAGCCCTCCCCACCCCTTCCACGGGGGACCTGCGGCTTCAGTCCCCCTTGCCTGAACTGAAGGAGTGAGGGCTCCAGCAGGCAGCTGTAACCACCAACCCTCTTCCTCCTTTAGGGAACAGCCTCCAGGGGGCAACCAAGGCCCACACTTGCCTCCTGGGGCTTGCATGGACTGGGAGGCATTTAACTCTTTGGTGACTGGAACCCCCCACTGCAAATACATGCCCAGGGCAAGTTAAGCCCTACCCAGCTCCCTGGTTATGGCCCCCCACCCCATGCCTCCTGTCTGCCAAGCCAGGACTTACAGAGACCCCTGGTGGCAACACCAGATTTTTTTTCACAAAAATATATTTCTATATTTCTATATATATGTGTGTGTGTGTATGTGTGTGCGCGCGCGTGCGTGCGCGCGCGTGTATGTATGTACGTATATGTATATGTATACACACACACTTTCACGGCACTGTCTTGTTACTGGTCTGATTCACTTGACAGGGCCTTGCACACATATATGTATTACATTTCCATTACAATTATTGCACCCATGCACTAGTGCACCACATTTCCTTAATCATTACAAATACGCTGGCCCACCTCACTCCCTTTACCCTTCTTCTTTGCTGGCCCCATCTTCTTCCTCCTTGTTATCATCCTCATCAATGTTGCTGCTGTCTTCCCCAGGGATCTGTTGTCCTTGAACAGTCTGTGCCAGTAGCTTCTCCTCCAGATGATTTCTACCATCTCCTCGCTGTCATCTTTTATCATCTTCTGGTAGTACACCTGCAGCTTGCTCAGTCCCTGAGAGGTTTGTGTGCCTATATGTGAGCAGGTTCCTGGCCTTCCACAGGGTGCTCCTTGGGCAGGAGACAAACTAGTTAAACAGACTGACAAACTGACCAGCACCTCTCTAGTTATGGTCTTGACCCCTGTTAGCATCCAGCTTACCCTCTTCCACGCCTCCTTCATGGGCAGAACAAAAGGAGGTGGTCAGTTGTTCCTGCCTTCCCCAGACGGTTTCCTGGGGTGGTTTGTTTGGCTTCTCTGCCCCTCTCTGTCTCAGGGCTCGCATGGGGAGTGCCTGGGAGCCACTTGCCAGTTCATGTCTCTGTACTCAGTGAAGAAGACAGGATGAGCGGAAACAGAGGGATAGGTATGGACAGATCCTCCAGGCAGCTGGGAGAACTGGTCCGTGACCATGGACTGGTGCATGCAGCCAAAGAGGCCCAAGGTCCCAGGGGACACTTCACCCAAGTGGACCCCACAGGAAACACCAAGTCCAGAATTGACTTTGTCTTCCTCCCCATGGGGTGGAGGGCAGAAGAGGCCAAATGTACACCCATGTGCTTCCTGGACCACTCCCTTCTCACCCTTTGGGCTGACCTGAGGGCACAGCTGGAAAGAGGCAGAGGAGTGTGGAAGCTGAACACCAGCCTCCTGCAAGACAAGCAAACAGACGCAGCTACAGGGACTGCTACGCAGGCTGGTGGACCCTTTGGGACCTGTACCAGAACCAGATTGAGTGGTGGGTCAGCGTCAAAGAGAGGAGCAGCATTTTTTTCCAGAGAGTGGGCAAGCAGTGGGCCCTCTTCCACCGGAGGTGGCAGGAGCGCCTGACCTGTAAGTTACAGGACCTGCCTGGGCAGGCGGCAGTGGGACAGGGTGTGAGGGAGGCCATGTGGGAGGTGAAGGCCCAACTCGGTGCCTGGTACCAGGAGGAGGTCAGGAAAAAGATCTTCCACACCAGGGCACCCTGGGTGGAGGAGGGGGAGGAATGGGCTGCTTAATTCTCCAGGCTGAAGAAGAGCAAGGAGGAGGTCATGGCATGCCTGAAAGACAGGGGGAGTGGAGCACCAGTCAAAGGATGACATGCTGACCACAGCAGCTGCCTTCACCTGGGAGCTCTATGCCGAGAAGCCAGTAGACCCAGGGGCCATGCAGCTGTGCCTGCAAAACCTCAACCAGGCCCTCGGAGAGGAAGAGCAGCGGCAGCTGGAGGAGGACTGAATGCTACAGGAACTCGAGAGAACCCTCCAGAGTTTCAAGAACGGTAACACTCCTGGGTCGGACAGCCTGCCCAAGGAGCTCTGCCTGACCTTCTGGGACCTGGTGGGCCTGGACCTGCTAGAACTTTTTCAAGAGCACCTGCAGGAGGGCCAGCTGGGAGCAGGGATGGAACGGGACCTCATGACCCTCCTATATAAGAAGGGTCTGAGGGAGGAGTTGAAGAACTGGAAGCCAATCACCCTCCTGAACTTCGATTATAAGCTGCCGGCCAAAGTCTTGGCCGAGTGATTTAAATCCATTCTAGGCACAGTCATCCATGAGGATCAGTTATACAGGGTCCCCGGGAGACAGATCCATGGAGCCCTGGTACAGCTGTGAGATGCGCTGCATCTGGAGGGGAAGAGGAGGCAGACCATCACTGTCCTATCATAGTATCTAGGGTCAGAAGGGGTCTAGATCAGGCCATCTAGTCTGACCCCCCGCCAATGGCAGGAATGAGTGCTGGGGTCACAGGACCCCAGCCAAGTACCTATCCAATCTACTCTTAAAGATGCCCA
>JAGPOW010000344.1:816857-849546 GCA_030014935.1 Caiman crocodilus | reverse complement strand
TTCCAAGGTGCACAGAGCCAGAAGTAAGTCCAGAGCCTTGGATGGTGGCAGCGGGAACCCCAGGCTAGCGGGTGTGCTCCAGGGAAGGGGTCGGCCGGATGCAAGGCACCCCAAGGGAGGCACTCGGAGCCTGGAAGGTGGTCTGGCGCAGGGAGGTGGGCGGCTCAAAACGGGAGCGCCCCCTGCTGGCCCGCCACAGTGGTGGAGTGAGTCCTGCCCTGGCACAGGCTTGAGGGAGGAGGAGGGTAAACCTATAGTACCTGGTACCCCTGGCTGGGGCTTCTGTGCAGTACCAGGCAGCCTGGCCTTGTTCCCACCCTGGGCAGCGTCTCCCAGGTGTCCCAGCCCTGCAAGCATAGGCATTGGCCCCTGGTGCAACTAGCCCAGCTTGCAGCTCCCCACTGCCCCTGAAGGGTCCCCCACCACTTACCCTGCTGGAGGAGCAGGTGCCTCCCCCCTGCCCCTGTGCCCTGCCGCAGCCCTTGTGCCTAGATGCCATTCCCCAGCACTGGCAGGCTCCCACCCCCCTCACACACCCATCCCCTCCACACCCCTCCACCCGAACAGTCCCCAGGCCCTGGTCTCCAACCCTGCTTCCATAGACTTACCTGCATTCAGTAGCCAGGGCTGCTCCCACCACCCTGCAAGGCTGCATGCCAGCCACATGTGTGCGCATGCACAGATGTACATGATGCTTGCTGCCTCCAATAGCCCTCCCCCATCCCTACCAGTGGAGCAGAGCAAAATCCCAGACATTTGTTCAGATTTCAAAAACCACCCCAACAGAGATCGGAGGGGCCAAAAAGAGAATGCACCTGGGAAAACTGAGATTTATGGTAACCTTAACTCACTGGGCCCAGCCTGCACTGCCTCCACAGACCTACAGCTCTAGCTAGAGGGGGTGCAGGTTCCACCAGCCATTTCTTTGCCACTAGTGTCCAACCCTATTTCACACCCTATGTCTATGCTGGTGGGGCGTTCTTGTCATCTCTGGGCTCATCCAGCACTAACCAACGTCCAGAGATGAGGAACTTCATTTCCTCCTCTCACATCTGATGCAGTAGGTGAAATGAGTGTGGCAAATGTGGGGGCAGGAAGAACTGTTTTCTTCCCCTCTAGAAAGAGAAATCCTCTAGTGTCTAAGTGGAAGCAGTTGGGTACAGAGGAGGGCAGAATTGGCCCCTGGGTATAGGGAAGGACGGACAGAGCAGCAGCACCGAGCTGGGTGAACAGCACTGGAGATGAATGCTGCTTAGGCAGCAGATCCTGACTGGTCACAAACTGCACAGCTTGCGGGGGCTGCCAGAATCCTTACACAAGGTTCAAAGCATCAGAAGGTGACGGGAAACAGTCAGATAGGTCTGGGAGAGCTTCCCTGCCCTTCTGGCTTTTCCATATAGTGCATCTGGACACTGCTGTCCTGTGCTGGGTGGAACTGGAGCAGCCCAGTTGTGTGTCATGAGGCCTATGTTGCAAGGGGGACTCCCTTGTAGATCCGTGGAAGAGCTCACTGTGTGGCCAGGGCAGTGAAATTTGGAAGGTTCCCAGGTGACTGTGAATTTGTTACAGTATTTATGACACTTATTGTTCTGACTTCACCCCCTCAGTGCCTCTGGATCTCCTTGGGAAAGTACAGGGTGTATCCGTGGTGTTCCAGCCTTGTGGCTGTGTTCACTCTTTTTTATCTCTCATCCTTGGAAATTCCCTCTGCAATAGATACTCTGCTGAGAACTGGGCTTGATGCAGTGTGCAGAATAGCTATGAGAGGAGGCCGTTGGCAGTCTTTGCACAGGTAGGGTTATCCAGAGAGGCAGGACTGGCACATGAGACAGAAGTGACATGAGTTAGCTCCCTGAGAGTTACCGTGGCATGCTGAGGACAATCTGCAGCGGTCCCATTTCAGGGCTGGGATCAGATGCCTGTGGGTTGGTTGGCATTGAGAACAGGATCCTGCCTGTTTACAGACCCATCTGGTGATCCTCATGGAAGCTGCTCCTGTGGCCACTGAGATTCAGCACCTGTGGCTTATCCCTAAGGGGGTGGGGCTCCCAGGACCCAAGATGTAGTCTCACCACCCTGTTGGCTGCGAAGGATGTGAGTGCAGTCTTGGTTGAGATAACATCGAGCCCTATCTCGGCAGCTGTGCTGACCCAGGGCAGCCTGTTTGGTTCCCTGTGTTCACAGCCTGTCGGTTGGGTACAAGGTTCAGCTCTTTGCTGTCCAGTCTGGCTTTGTGCCTCCTACAGTTTACACAGCCCTAGCAATAATTAATATTGCCTTTTAATTGTGGTTTAATTGTCTGGTATGAGTCCCACAGGCAGGGAGGGCTGAATGCTTCAGACATCATGCCCACAGGGTTATTTAATGACTGCTATAGAGCAGGGAGGTGGCTGCAGGAGCCCTTAGGGATGCTCTGGATTGGAAGCTGTGCTTCTCATAGTCAGATGTGGGGTCGTGACATCCATGAACAGTGTATTTTCATCTGCAGCTGACACAGCCATGCTTGGACCTCTGGTGTGAAAAGGACACCCTGCTTTTCCCTGCCTCAGCCCACACATACAGGCAGGAAGCTTTTTCCCTGCCTTGGGGAATGAGCAGCTCAGAGAAGGCACTCACACCTGCTGGCACTAGGGGCTTGCCTATTGCCCCTCCTGCCTACTAATACCTATGGAGCAGTGCTCTCCATCTATCTGTTGATGCTTCATTTTGGGAAGTGGGGCGGTAGTAAGGGCTCCCCAGTGCACACAACCCTGCCTGGTGGGTGGACTCGGTGATGCTCCTAGCACAGAGGCTCCACGGCTGGGGGATGGGTCTGGCACTGAATGGCCTTGCTGGGGACTCTGGATGAGTCAACACTGGGAGTCAGCTGGACCCATGTTCAATACAGACCCAGTGCTGTCCGTCCTGTTTGTCCCAATGGCATTGACGCCAATGGGAAGATTCCATTTATTCAGCAGCAGGAACATCAGGACAACCAGGACTAAAAAATAGCTGGGCCCCACATCTCCCTGGGCTCCCTCATCTCTGGGCTTGACCATGGCTTGTGGCCATTGACTAGTGTCCCCCTTGCAGTGCTTAGGGTGGCCATCATAGAGGACATTCTGGTTTTCTGCTACTCTGTCCTCTATTGATACGAAACCCTAAAAATAGAGGGCATAAAGTTGTTGGGTTTCGTATCAATAGAGGACAGAGGGCAGCCAGACTGTCCTCTATGATGGCCACCCTAGCAGTGCCAGATGCTCTGTGAGGATGCCTGGTTCTGTCACCTATCCTGGAGCAGGAGACAGTCTCGCCCAGGCAGAAGGGGGTGGAACCATTGAGGCAAATATCCCATGCTGATAGGGACTTGCCTCACACCCTGCCATTGGTCTCTGTCTGAAGCCCCATGGTGAGTGCTTTGGGGAGCCATGATCCTGTCTCCATCTCACTGTAAACATATGGTGCTAGTGCCTGTTGTTGCCTGTGTCTGGCTGGGGCTGGGGCACAGCCCAAACAGGACACACTGTGCCACTGAGTCAGAGGAAGCAGTGTTGCCCCACCAGGGTCATGCCATCAACCCAAAATGCCTCTCAGAGCCTTTGCTACCCCAGGAGGCATGGAGCTCATTTGTTCCAACTCTTTTGATCCACCTGCAGGAAGACACAGCCTCTCCCACCACATAGGCTCCAGATCTAATGCCCTCTGGATGCCCTTGAATGGAGCCGGGATAACCTGACTGCCTTCCATCCCTGCATGTGAGTGCATTATGGTGTCCCTCAGATGGCTCTGGAGCCAATTCAAGGCAATGGATTGAATCCTTGGAGCCCTGTGCTTGGGTCTCACTCACTCCAGACCCCAGAGGAGATCTGTGGGGGGCCTTAGGCTAGCAGAGCATTTCCTGGAGATTGCTGAGCAGATGTCTAGGGAGCCTGGAGGACAGAGGGCTCCATGGCCAGGCAAGGCTGTTGGGCTTCACAGAGGGGTCTGAGTGTTCTCTTGGGCACAGCATTAAGATGGGACTCAGTAGAGCTGACTTCAATCCAATGTTGCCACTGTTTCATGAGGTAACTGTGGGCCAGGCTGTGACATGGGGATTGTCAACCTTATGTCTATGGTAGTAAGCTTTTTGAGGCAGAGGCAGATTCTGCTCTGAACAGCCACTAGCACCATGGAGCTTATCAGGTGGTACTGTGGGAATAACTAAAGCCCTCTGTGCCATCTATATTGCATATATTCAAGGCTTATTATTAAAACAGCTCAGAATTCCCCGGGCTCAGTCAAGGAGTTTATTGGTACAAGGCAAAACCAGCACTTAAATAAGGCAGATCGTGTCTTTGAAGAGTGGAATCCCAGCAGTTTCCTTCCCACCCCCCTGCCAGTGACTCCTCAAAGGGATCTTTTTGTCTGTTTTGCAGAGCAGACTAGAAGTGCCTGGCCTTTTCCTAAACTGGCTGAACAGGTTTTGCCCAAGCCTTTATTTTATTTTAATCCCTGCATCCCCAACTCAGCAAATAAGCAGCTTCCTTATGCTAATTAGTCCCTGGTACAAAGCCCCTGTTTTGAATATCAGTAGAGTCATCTTGTCTGAAGTCTGAAGTAGGCTGCAATCTCCATCTGAACATGAGCAGAGTGGGTCGTGGGGGCAACCCAGTTCCAGGGTAAGGGACGCTTTAATACCCATAACACTATGTGTATGTATGCATATGGATGTGTGTATATGTGCATGTGAAGTGCATACATGCACACATACAAATACATATGTATATGAAAGATACCTAATATGGATCTGAATATTAACATAAAATATCACTAATTAAGATAAGGATTCATGGCTCTGGCATTGAGAACTAGACCACTACAACTGTGAAATCATAGAGGAATAACATGGCAATCCCATGCGTTGGGGTAGCCCCAGCTCATGGAATCCTTGAATCCCCACCACAGCCCTGGCTTGGTGACAGGTTGCTATTGAGAATAGCTGGGCCATGCACAGTAATGCATTCAGTGTGTAGCAGCACAGCGGTACACAGGGGCAGGAGGCAGCTCTGATTGCCTGGAGTTCCTATTTATACAGAAGGATCAAAAAAGGGCTTGGAAAGCAGCCCAGGTACTGCAGTTCCGCAGCTCCCTGGCCTCTTATCTCCAGAGACCCAGCTTCAGACGTGCCTCTTGGCCAGTTTTATTCCACACAAATTAACTTGACTGTGCTGAAGGATCTGCCGGCTAGAATAGCAGGGGGAAGGGAGGCTGTGAGTTGGGCGGGAGGGAAAACTCAGGACAGTGATGGCAGGGAGCTGCATGCTGGGAGTGAGAGTCACTGGTAGAGCTGTATGTAGGGGAGAGCCTGGGGCTGAGTTAGCAGGGCATGCGGGTTAGGATTGAGGGGGTGACTGACCTTCACTGCCCAGTGTCCTATATAAAACCCTTGGCTCTGGCCTGGGGATGAGGTCAGCCTCTGTTCTTTCTCAGGAAATCAGTTGCAAAGAGGTAGGCCAGTGATTTTCAACAAGGGCATCACAGAGCTCCAGGTGGTTTGAGATCCTTGTAAGGGTTCTGTGGGGCGCCACGTAATGTTAGCATGGTTAGGCATGCACATATGATTCACAAGATAAAACTAGCAATTTCAGTAGGAATCCAGAGTAAAACCTAGAAGCTAGAATTCTCCAAGAGGGACCGTGAGTCTACTAAGGAGGGGAGCTATTAGTCTAAAATGGTTGCGAACCACTGGGGTGGGCAGACCATCAGAAACAAGGCCCAGGAGGAACTCCTGACTAGGACCCAGCCCTCTGTGCCTGCTGCAGGACAGCCAACATCAGGGGACCATGTGCAGGCAACTCCCAGGATATGCCTCTCCCCAGGGCTCCTTGCCTCTGAACTCACTGTGCCCACTCAGGAAGACAAGGTTCTGCCTATGTCTTTAGACCAACATGACTACAACCTATACCCCTGTGTCTACTCAGGAAACATGCAGGCATAAGCCTGTCCCTGAAGCCCTGCCAAGGACCCAGGAGTCCAGATCCAGTTTCCCTGGGCTGGTGCTCCCCCAGTTCAACCCCAGGGAGCTCCTGCAGGTAGCTTTGTCTTGCTGTGGGGAGGTGTCTGCCTCAGTGGTGCTGGGTGCTGAGCTCTGGTTCTCAGGCCATCCATATTATCCTACTTCTCTTGCCTACAGCTCAGCAGAGCAGGCAGAAGGAAAGCTGCCTGTGCTGGAGCCTGCACAGGGGAGGGGAGCAGGGGTGGAGGGCACCTCCCTGCTCTCTGGGCCCCTCATTACCTCATGGCTCCCAGCAAGCCCTGCTGGCATGGCACCACTCTCCCCTAATGAGCTTCCTGCTCTCCTGTAACCTCAGGCTGTTGGGTAGGTGTCAGGCCACCCCCCTGAAGCCTGCAGGCACTATGTGAGCTCTGCTTGTCACGCCCAGCACAGCCCCTGCTCTTCCACAGGCTGCAGGCTCAAAGTCTGCTTGTTGAGCAGTAGGCACAGACCAGTGTCCATGCACTCATCCAGGCACCAGGCTCACCTCCACATCTGAGGGTACCCTCTGCCCCAGGGCACTGCCCCTCTGTGCTGAGCCCAATGTCCTGAAAACCCATTCTGGAAAGGGGGCTGGCCTGGGGCTCTGGTAGCCTGCACACTGCACTGTACTATAGACTTGACCTCAGAACCACTGGAACCAGGGTCTCTCAGCTGCAGCCAGAGGACACTGCGTAGGGGGACTTTCAGCATGTGGTGGGATATTTAGTGACAGTTTCAGTGCTTATGAGCAAGAGGTTATAGAACTCCCAGTGCTGGTCTGTGCTCTTGCCTTGGACCAGGGACAAGTGCCACACCATGTAGCCAGGACATCCTACCCAGCTTTGACTTAGGTGCCAAAATTCAGTCTGGAGTGGATGAAGGGAAGGTTTGGCGGTGGTTGAGTTGCCATCCAAGGGGCTGGGACATAGTTCCTGATGACATGGGAATAGTCAGCACAGCTCTAATTCCACTTACCCTGTAAACTGGCATTCACCAGGACAGAGAAGAAAGACCCAATTTCCCCTTCTGGTTAACACAGGTGTAAATCAGGAGTTGCCCCCTCAGGGTTCATTACTGTCTCCACAACAATCAGATAAAGGCTGCATTGCCAGCAACCACTGCTCCAGCCCTGAGGGAGGATGGGCCAAAACTATCCCTAGTCTAACTGGATCAGGGTTTACTGCAGGGGTAGGCCTGGCCCAGCAGCTGCACACGCACAGCCAATTCTTCAGTCTACTCCAGCCTTTCTGAGTACATGAGTTGCTGGAAGATGAATGGCAGGTTCAGAATGTGGTTTTAATTGGCAGCGAACCTGAGGGCTGCTTTAGTCTTCTCCTGAGGCCTGGAACATCCTGCTTAGCTTCAAGCAAAAGCAAAACTGCCCAAAATGAAGCAGATCCAGAATGTGGTTGTACAATGGGATCCTACTTTGGGAGTGTTGCAAGGGCTACTGGCTACAAACAGACCATGCACAAGTTTGCATACAAACATACCTCCTGCTTTTGTGAAGCAGGCTTACACAGTGCCAGGGCATCATCCTCCAGGTCAGCAAACAGCACTTCTGGGCTGGGAGAATGTATTTTTGCTGCCCAGGGCTCTGAACAAGTATATCCTCCTGTTGCAGAGGTAGCCATGTGCCACGCAAGGGAGAACAGGCCTGCAGCAGAAAAAAATGCTGGGATATATCCGGCTTTGCGCTGCCTGCCTCAGGCATAGAGAGAAAGGTGAACTGAAGAAATGGAAGAAAGACCCTGCTGGAAAGTAACCAAGGGACCTCCTCTCTCTCCAGTGGGTCCCTGGCCATATAAGTCTAGGCTGATCAGTAGTGTAGACCAGTGGACAGAGCACCGGACCCTACAGGCCTGTGCTCTATTCTCAGTTCTGCCACTGGCTTGCAGAGTCACCTTTGGCAAGTCACTAATCCTGGCTATGCATTTCTTTTCCCATCTGTAAAATGAGGATAATGATATTAGCTTTCTTTGAGCAGTTCTGGGCAGGGTAAGAGCTAGGTGGTATGTTGTTACTTCTTGTGTTTCAGCCTGTGTTTGTAAGCCCTCTTCATTCAAAGCCTTTTTAGACTATTGCAATGCAGATACTAATCCCAGTACCACATATGGCACTATAGCATTGTGAGAGGATTACTAATCTCTTTCACAGTCTCCTCTCTCTGTGGGAAACTGTGCAATGGCTTGGTGATTTAGTGGAAGTGCCTCTGTGTTTTGTGGGTCAGTGGGCACAGAGTCAACTCCAGGCTAAACTTAATGGACATGAGAGAAATTTATAAAATACTGAAAGGTCAAGAGAAGAAAGCTTGGGGTCTCCTGTTCTCTCTGCCTTCTCAGGCCAGACTAAGATACAAATCAATGATGTTGAAAGGAGGGAAGTTCAAAACTGCTGAAAGTAAAGAGGTGTAATTAGACTGTGGAACTCATTGCCACTATGAGTCATTCAACTTGGCCATATATTTAGGAAGAGGTTGGATGCTTATATGGATAATAGAGAGTATCCACCATTATGGCAACTATGGGAAAAATATTAAACCTGTTGCTTCAAGGTTTTAGCTGGTCTCTATCAGATAGATCACAATGGAACTACTATGGGGGCAGGGTATTCCACACCTGCTGCCCTAGAGTTCCTCCACATCCTTCTGCTGTCGTGCTGACCACTCCTGGGACCTCAGCTCTGCTTCTGTCTGGGAATCTCTGTGTCTTCAAGTGAATCCTGTGTCATTCTGGCACAGCTCTTATACCAATTTTATATCTATGAGACACGCCCCCCGCCATGGAGGCATTTCTGATTGGTCCAAGCATAACAAGAGGAAAATCAGCTCTGTGATCTAAGTTCAAAAAGAGGAGACTGAACTAGGGCCCCTATATCTCTGTGGGATTTGAGCCCCCTTGAAGGACTGACCACCCAGCCACACCCTCTGCTTCATACATGTGAAGGCAATGACTTATGCTTCCACTGCTACCAAACAGTGACATTCCATAAGAGAGCAGCAGTGTCTCCCGAGCTGAAATGCTTGTTTGCCCCTGGAGTAGATCATGAAGGAACCAGCCTGTCTCACTGGTCGCCTGCCTAACTTCTGGCATGGTAGTGTTGAAGTGATGTTGTAGCCATGATGGTCTAAGAAATATGCAAGAGGCAAGGATTTCTGTGGGTGATATACGGTATTGAATCAAACACAACTAGTAAAAAACACAGGATATCAAAATGTGCTGCTTAAAATGCAATTGGTCCAATAAATTATGTCACATACACAAATTCTTGCCTCTTGCTTATATCTGGCATGTGACTTGCATCACTCTTCATAACAGGGAAGAATTTAGGGCCAGATTTTCTAGTGTATTTAGTGAGGTGGGTGTTATCTTGGTCAATACCACAAATTAAACCAGGGACAGCCCCAGAGGTAAAAGCAGCTTTAGTTCAGGGTAAATGGCTGGTATGTGCATCAAAGAACTCTGACTTGCATCCTGCGTGGTGGCTTGGGTTGCTCAACACACTGACAGGCACCTTCTGCTATGTTCCTATTAGGCTTCTACATAGGTGGCTGGATTCTTAAAAGTCCATTTCACTGGTGGTGCACTGAATGCTGAGATCCACTGAAAACCTGAGCAGATCTTGTTCTACTTATTAGGGGTTTAGGTCTCTAAGTGCAACTCTAAGTGCAAGTCCATCCTACTTGAGTCCATGAAAAATCAATAATGTGTCCATTTTTTTAATGAGTGTTGACCTTAGCTTTAAGACTAAACCCCATACAGCGGCAAAGAGGAGGAGGACACCCCCACTTTTCATGTTAGCCAATTTTCAGGACTTAAGCAGGGTGGAACAAGGTCATGCTTTAGCACCCATCAGGCAAGAAGGCCTCCTGAGCCAAGGGGTGCACCAGGTTGTTGTTGTTAAAAGACACAATAGTTTCTGCAGCTAAAAGCATGAGGGAGCAATGCCATGTCCAGCCACCTTGACTCTCCACCTGAAAGAAATAGGTATGCATTTACAGCTGGGCCACCTGCGGTGGCATTTACCACCACTCCAGAGCAGGGCATGAATATGTCTCTCTGGAATTGTGACACGACTCCTTACCTGCCTTGCTACAGTACTTGCCAGAGGCCTAGTGGGTGAAACAGAATTTGGTCCCTGGTCTTGTCTGCAGGGAAGAACTTGACTCTGAGCCCTTTTCTAGATTGGATCTACTCTGATCTTATAATTATTCATGGAGAAAAGCTGTAGTAACTTGTGGGACATGGTTCCCTTTCCTGCTTCATTGCTTGCATAGCCCAGGTTTTCCCCTAGGTGGAAAAATCTGGATTTTAATTGAATTGCCATGGCAAAAAATATGTATTTAATTTGTGGGTATGAAGGGGAGGGACTATGAGTCTTTTAAGGAAACCCAGAACATATGGAGGATAAAAAAGTTTGTAAAGCCCGAAGATCCTAGGTCTACATTAATTCATTCCATCCATCATCATGCCCTTTGGTATGGTCTTCCATGTGTGTGCACAGCTGCTCCAGTAGGGAGCAGGGATGTGCAGAAAACGTACGTAAGCTTATTGCTGTGGCATGGGAGAGTGAAGAGGAGCTGTGACACCAGGTCATGGGAAGCTGGGTAGGGTGTCATAAGAGACAGGGAGACAAGTGCTGGTTATGGTTTTTGTCCTGTAGTCTAGCATCCTGTATGTCAAGAGAACATAAGCTGAGATCTGTGTCATGGCTAGTGATTGAGATAATACACCAACACTGCCTAGCATGTTGCAGGAGGTACAGGTACTGCCTGCCTAGTGCCAGTTGGGGGCAACATGGTCCAGTTTGGAGATTTTAACAGGGTTTCTGCATTTGGAGCAGGCATACTTGTTTCCTTTGCTCCTGTGCACCATAGCTGCTTCCATGCCATCTTTCCTCTTATCAGGCTCCATACCCTAACCTCCTCTGTTCCACCCTCAGGCAGAGTAAGGCTTATACCAGGGGCCCTCTGACTTCATCTATCTAGAATGTTTTGTTCTGTGCCCAAACAGGCACACTCAGGGTTAAATTGCCTTTGTCCCCAGCCAAAATCTGGGTGCACATCAGGCAGCAGGTGGTTTGGTTCAATACTTGGATGTGTAGGGGGTCTTTGGTATGAGTAAGCATTGCAATGCACCTGTGGCAGCTCTTGGACCTTCAGATGATGGAGTTTTGGGTAGAGCAGTTCTGTCACCTGAGATTATAAATCCCCAAGTGAGCCCTTGATTGGAGGATCCTGTGGCTAGGGGACCAGAGAGCTGTCTGTGGATCTTATATATGAAGCAGCTTGCCTTGGGTGTGGTATGTGGTATGGCTACAAGTCTGTTGTTTGATCTTACTGGTCTTATTTGGAGTGAGAGGTGGGTGAATACCTCTGGGGTGCAGGAGGAGAAACAGACATAATTGGTGCATCTACACATGCCTATTAATGTGCAGCAATAAGCTTTCGAGCTTATTGCTCTGGAGCTTATTGCTGCCAGGCAAGTGTCTGCACATGTGCCTGGGTTCACATCATATTGAGTTGCAGTGGAGGAGCTCCAGCTGGCAGAGGGCCCCTCCGTCAGTCTGCCAGCCCAAGTCTGCTCCCCCCAGCTCAACGTGCTGCAGAGGGACTGGCTGGGACATGAAGGTGCTTCAGTATGGGGCTAGCCTATAGGCAGCCTTCTCACTGAAGCACCCATGTGTCCCAGCCAGCCCGTCCATTGTCTACACATTCATAGCTGCAGAGTTTTTTACTCCACAGCAGGATAATACCTGTATTTACAGAGTAAATTAGTTTGCTCCAGCTTAATAGGGGCACCAAGATGCTTACTGTACAGCTAATTAGTCTACTGAGGAGTAAGCATCTTGCGTAGATGCACCTAGTGTGTCAAGAGCCCTAACAGGCAGCCCAGACATGTCTCATTCTTTAGTTAACCAATCCTGCCAGAAACTATAATTGGCAACCCCACCCCAGCTGATGAACCAGCTGACCACTGTTACAGCCTCCTGACTGGCTGGTGGGGAGAGCAGGCTCCTCATTTAAGTCCACCTGTAGTAACAGATTGAAGGCCAGCCACCTATATTGTACTCTTCTAGAAGTCTTGTCTGTAGCGTCTCTGTGGATGCATCTACATGTGCAATTAGCACGCAGCAATAAACTCTTGCACAGTTCATGCCACAGTGTATTTCTCCCAGGCACAGTGTTTACATGTGCACCCAAAACTGCAGCACATTGAGCAGGGGTGGAGCAGCCCTGGGCTGGCAGGGGGCCTAGGGGCCAGCCAGTCAGCCTGCCAGCCTAGGGCTGCTCCACACCAGTTCACTGTAATGTGGAAGGTCTGGCTGAGGCCTGGGAGTGCTACAGTGAAGGGCTTGCCTTCCAGCTAGCCCACACTATAGTTCTCTCATGCCCTAGCCAGCCACAGTCACTATTGACATGTGAGTTTTGGAGCACATAACTACTCTGCTGTAGGATAGTACTTGTCCTGGACAGTACTATTCTATAGCCAAGTGAATTAATTTACCACACCCTAATATGGGCATGTGTATAGATGGTGATGGTTTACTGTGGAGCTAATTAGTCCGCTCTGCAGTAAAGCAAATGTGTAGCTGTACCCTGTAAGTCCTTAGGCTCAGGAGACATAGGCACATGCCAGGATTGTGGAAAGCAGGCTGGGGCCTTGAGGAAGAGCTTGTTGTTGTCTGGCAGATAATTGGGTGCATGCACATGATGTCTTAAGGGAAACAGTATGACTGTTTGGATGTGGCACTCAAGCCCCAGTCAAGAGATGGAGGATTCCCCTTCCTTAGCCGTGACTCATTGCAGAAACTTGATGTCAGGGCACAAGTACATCAGAGCAACTACCTACAATAAGAGCTGTCCACATATGTACCCTAAGGTGGGTGAAGGTCAGCGTTGCTCTGCAGGGGGAAGAGAAAATCCCCCTTTCCTATAGAAAAAAAAATCTCCATGCTCTAACCTAAATAACAAAGGCATGTGCTTTCCCAGACTGTGGCACCAGTCAGCTCATAAAGGCATTGAGTGAGTGACTCACTACCAGGAATGCCATCAAAGGTGGCCCTCTTCTTCCAGCCGAACCCAACCTCCCATGAATGACCTTGTCTGAAAAATGGGGCCCTAGGGATCTCCCTTGAAAATAGTGATGTGATGCCTGCAGGAATGAGATAGAATAACAACAGGCTAACCAGTTCCTTTCTGGCCAGTTTGTTCATTCTATCCAGGAGATCAGCAGCTGCGTCCATCCCTCTTGGGTTATTCTAAACAAATAACTAGGGAAATAAATGATCAGGGGTTTAAGAAGTGATGCAGATTCCTGAGTATCTAAAACATTGAGGGAACTAATTGGACTGGGAGATGGACAGCAGTGAAGAACAGGGACAGTTTTGAAGGAAACAGCTTAGCTGGAGTTGACTTCTAGAGGTGAAGGTTCTGTCCTGTGTGCCCAGGCTCCTGCTGGTGGAATGCAGAGGTATTTCATTTTCATAGAATCATAGAAAATTAGGGTTGGAAGGGACCCTGTAAGGTCATCAGATCCAAACCCCTGCTCAAAGCAAGACCAGCCCCAACTAGATCATCCCACCCAAGGTTTTGTCTAGCCAGATCTTAAAAACCTCCACGGATAGAGATTTCACAATCTCTCTGGATAACCTATTCCATTACTTTACTACCCTCCTGTGGCAGGGCACTGTGTGTGCCTGCCACTTTGAGGGCCTGGAGCTGGCAGCCACCAGGTGCCTGATGAGGGTAGCCGTTTTGGAGTCAAGGGCTGTCTATATAAACAGGGCAGTTTGGCTGCTGGAGGCCAGGCAACAACATCCCCTGGCCAGAGGGCTGCTGAGATCATCTGGAGGTAAGGGAGGAGCTGGAGGGGATGGTAAGGAGGCTTCTGGTCCTGGGCATGTCCTAAAACTGCACCCTGCTGGGAGTGAGTGGCCTGGTGGGGCTCTCAGTGGCATGGGAGCCCCCACGAAATGCCAGGCCACTGACCACCCTGGTGAAAGGCGGGTTGGGGTGCCTTAATCCGTAGCCCTCACCACCGGGTGGGTAACCCCATTTGTGTGAAGGGCCCAGAGGGCAGACCCTGGGAGAGAGTGACGGCTAGAGATCCAACCCAAATGAGAGAGTACCCTCGACTGGCCCATGCTGGGGCCAGGACCAGGATGGTTGAAAGGGCCAGGGGCCCACTGCGAGGGACACCCAAGAGTCGGAGGCCTGGGGTCCCAACTGGCCTGGAGGTGGGCCAGGGCTAGTAGCCAGAGGTCCTGGGGGGACCATACCCGAGAGGTGAAAATAGTTTTGGGGGGCTAGGTAGCCTGAACAAAGGCAGAGAGGCCACCTGAGTGGAGGGATAATGGAGGGGTCCTGTTAGGACGATTCTGGGGCCCAGCGTGGGGGCCGGTGAAGATGTGAACATCAAGATGCCATCTGTGTGGCTTGGGCTGCGGTGTAGGGGAGGAAAGGAGCTGCAGAAAGCGCCCCCTGGCATCGGGGCACCAAAATGGGCAGCCTCCCGTTTAATTGACATCAATTAATGAATCAATTAACATCAATGCATGGCAGGCGAGAAGGCAGGCAGTTGGCCCAAGAACAAGGGGGCAGGCCACAGAGATTGGCCCTGAGTAGGCCCCCTGTGACACCTCCTCATGAAAATGTTCTTCCTAATATCTATCCTAAGCTTCTCTTGCTGCAACTTGAGACCACTGTTGTTCTGTTATCTGCCACCATTGAGAACAGTTGAGCTCCATCCTCTTTGCAATCATCCTTTAGGTGATTGAAGGTTGCTATTAAATCCCCCCTCAGTCTTCTCTTCTACAGATGAAATAAGACCAGTTCCCTCAGTCTCTGTTCATAAGTCATGTGCTCCAGCCAGTTTAGTTGCCCTCTGTTGGACTCTCTCCAATTTGCCTACATCCTTTCTGTAGTGGAGGGCCCAAAACTAGACACAATATAGCTCATTGATCTATTCTTAGTTTCACACAGTATAGCTTGTTGGTATCATAAATACTTAATTCTGTGTGTGTCCCTCTAAAGAAATCCACAAGCCAGAGTATATAACAGTGGTGAGATTCATCTTCAACAGCATCCCACTAGGCAGAACCTGAGTAGCTGAACTGCTGTAATCTGACGTGAATACCACTGAATCTGGACCTCAGTTCTACAGACACCACTCAACACTGTCAAAGGCTTTTCCTGCACTGATAGACAAGACAGCTCCCCTTCCTGGTCTGGTTCTGCTAGGTATGAAGTGCCATGAACTCTCTTACCGTGGATATCTTACAGAACTGGCCGCAGGCAATGCAAGCTACTGAAGTGTGGTGTGGTGCTTTGCTTAAGGAGGGATTTATGTCTGGTTTGGACTTACCTAGTTAAGGAGTGATCATGATCATTACACAGGCAGAATCCTGTGGAACATGGTCCTTCCCATTCAAGTTCTCTTATAGTGTGAGGAAGATCTATTGTATGTTATAAGACCCCCCCAGCCCAAGATATAGTTCTCTCCTAGGCTGTATTTTTTTTCTTGATATTTTTACTTTCTCAGCTACAATCTTTGTGCACAGAGGTCCCTTTTTTATGATTGCCATGTTTGGAAGTTCACATTTGTACAGGAAGTCTATATATAGGTAAATTCTTTCTTTTAATTTTTACATGCAGTTCCCATTGAAATCTATTGGGTTGAGTGAGTGTCTGAGATAGTCTTGGATAAAGTCACTATGTGCTGGTTCTTTGGGAAAGTCCTAGTTCTTCCTGTGACATTCTGGTGTCTCATAAAGTTTCTTTGGGACTCCTGACATCTTGCTTTTTTTTCCTGTAGCCATTTGGTGGCTGGAAACTGAAATATGTTTTTTCCTTGCCTCTGAAAGTTACTGTTTCTGCAGCCTCACACCACTGGGAGGTTGACTGGAGCTTGTGGTCCCACACTGGGGAGTTCTGTGGTGTGGCAGCATAATGTTTATTAATATTTAAAATGGTGCCATTTAAAAACTGTGAATTATGGATTAATCTAGATAATTATATTCATAAATGTCATAATTGCATAGCTGCTGGATCCCAGAGGGGTGTTCCTGGTATGTGCCTGTGGGCTGCCATTTATAAACAAACAGATGTGCAAACAGAAGTACATAAATTCCATACCGCTGGGAAGGTAGGGTTTTTTGTTTCGTTGTTGGTTTTTTTTACATGCCTTAGTTTATTCCTTTAAATAAACCAAAATAAATAAAGGAGATACCACATCTGCCATAGATGCAATGTAGGTAGCCTCTTTAAACACCAGGCACCTAGGCAATAAAGACCAGTTCTTTTATATTGTATGTAAGCAGTTATCCTGATCATTAGCTCAGCTACTAAATATACAACTTCCTATGCATGGAGGCAGATTCCTGTTGCATTGTGAAGCCTAGCTTTTAGATATTCTGGCCCTCTTTAATATTTAAAGGTGCAACCTTGACAGTGCATTAATGTTGCTTTTTATATTCATTCTAGATGGAGATTATTTCATTGCTATTGAAATTCAGCTGTCCCTGGGGAAGAATGTGCTAACCTTTTAGTGACATACCACAGCCCCCTTCCCACTAATTTCCACCAAAAAAGTCAAAGAAAGATGCATTTACCTTCCCAGTGGACACATCTACATGTGCCTCTTTTAAGCAGGCGTAGCCAACA
Organism: Caiman crocodilus; assembly: GCA_030014935.1. Taxonomy (NCBI): domain Eukaryota; kingdom Metazoa; phylum Chordata; order Crocodylia; family Alligatoridae; genus Caiman; species Caiman crocodilus. Next base: position 832,888 of record JAGPOW010000344.1, on the reverse strand, counting down.
TTGCCATTTTTAAGGTGTATTAAGGGCGTATGTCTGCACATCTGCATCCTTAATATGCCTTAAAAATGGAGATTTAATGCTATAAATTTTATGCCTGCATAAAGCAGGTATGAAATTTAGTCGCAAATAGCTAATTAGGGCATGTGTAGATTTGCTAACACACATTAATGCAGCATGCGTCAATGGATATGCACTGCATTAACGTGCATTAGCGCATCTACATGTGCGCTAATGCAACTTAGCTATTCAAACTTAAATGTGATGTGCCTTAATGTGTATTAGTGAGTCCACATGTACACACATGCCTAAATTGCTTTAATGCACCTTAAGCAAAGGCACATTAAGATTAGGGGCGTGTAAATACACATGTAGACACACCCAGTTAGAACTGTTTGAAAACTTTTTGATCTATTGAGATTTGTAAAAACTTTTTATAAAAACTGAATAATTTGTACTAAATATTTGTTGGGAAGGATCAAGATATTCTTTTGTGACTTCTTGTTTTTACTTTTCTGTACTTCAGCTGCGGCCTGACCAGTGCCACATAGAGAGGGAGAATCACCTACCTGGACTTGTTTGTGAAACACCTACGGATGCACGGCAAGGTGCAACTGGCTCTGCCGACTACTTCATCGCATTGATGACTCTTGTTCATCCTGGAGTCAACAGTGACTCCAAGATCTCTTTCTGCCTCAGTGGTGCTGAGAAGGTCACCCCCCAGCCTATAGGTATGGTGGCAGTTCTTTTTTCCCAGATGCAGCACCTTGCACTTGTCCTTATTGAATTACATCCTGTTGCTCTCTGCCTACTTCCCCAACCTGTCAAGGTCAGCCTGGATCTGGTTCCTCCTCTCCAGGGTGTTTGCTTCACCCCATATTTTTTTGTCATCCGTGAATTTGGACAGGGTGCTTCCCACCCCTTCATTCAGATCACTGATGAAGATGTTGAACAGCACCAGCCCCAAAACTGAGCCCTGAGGGACTTCACTGCATACATCTTTCCAGGTTCACACTGACCCATCCACCACTACTCTCTTGAGCCAGTGCAACCCTTGAGCCAGTTTGCTACCCAGTCTACCATATAGTCATCCAAGGCAAATCTCCTCAGTTTATTTATAAGGATGTTATGGGAGACCATGTTAAAGGCCTTCTTGAAGTCCAGATAGATAACATCCACCTTGACTCCTGCATCTAAACATTTGGTAGCCTTGTCATAAAAGGAAACTAAGTTAGTCAGGCAGGACCTGCCTGCTATAAACCCATGTTGGTTACCCCTCCATATCACATTAGCCAGTGGGCTCCCACAGATGTGTTCCTTGATAATTTTTTCAAGGATTTTCCCAGGGATAGAGGTAAGGATGACTGGTCTATAGTTCCCCGGATCCTCCTTCCTCCGCTTCTTAAAGATTGGGACGACGCTGGCTCTCTTCCAGCCCTCTGGGAACTGACCCAAGCACCATGAGTACTCATATATCCTCAATAGCGGTTCCGCTATGACACTTACTAATTCCTTCATTACCCATGGGTGGAGTCCCTCTGGTCCCAGTGATTTGAACACATTCAGTCCCTCCAAGTGTTCTTTTACTGTGTTGGCACTGACCATTGGTTGACTGTTGTTCCCCTTGTTGGTGTCCATGATGCATATTGAGGGTTCATTTAGATTCCTGTTTAAGAGGATAAAGGCAAAAAAAAAACTCATTGAAGAGCTCTGCCTTGTCCCAGCTATCTGTCATTAAGTCCACCCTGACTGTCCTGTAAGGGTCCTATGCTACCCTGCACACTCTTTTTGCTCCCAACGTACCTAAAGAAGGACTTTTTATTGTCCTTAATCCTTGCTGCTATCCTGAGTTCTAGAGCTGCCTTGGCCTTCCTGACTGACTCCCTGCAGGTGCAGGCCAAGGAAGTGTACTCTTCCTTGCTAGTTACTCCCTGCTTCCACTTCCTGTATGCTTCTTTTTTTGCCCTTAAAGTATCCTGGATATCCCTGGTTAGCCAAAGGGGCTTCCTGGCCCCTTTGCCCCCTTTTCTCTGCCATGGGATTGTCTCACTCTGAGCCCAAAGAATGGTATCCTTGAAGAATGACCACCCTTGGTCATCTGTAGATATCAAAAGTACTTTCTAAAGGAGCTTGGTTTCATTAGCCCCATTTATAGATTGTGGGGGTGGGGAACAGGTGACTGAGGCATAAGGTGGTAACTTGATTTATCTACATTCCTCTAGTGAGCTGGGAGTACAACCCAGAATTCTTTTATCCCAGTTTAGTGCCAGGTTCACTAGGTCAGACATCATAATGGCAGTGTATGTGCCATTCACAGCTCCTAGCAGACTTCATCTCCTGTCTGGAGGATCCCTTCAACAGTGGGTTACAAGGATCCAGCAGGTTGACTTCATTGAAGGGGAGCTCTGAGGGGAGCTCTCCATGGGGCTTTAATGGTTGGGCATCTGTGAAGAGCCCCACCTCATGCTTTGACCTGAGAGCTGCTATGGGCAATGTGACCCAGAGCTCCAGGTCCTGATGCGAAGGTAAATACCATCTCCATAGAGCTTCAGGGAGTCTATGAGTTAGTAGTATGTGCTGGTTTGGAAGCAGGGTTAATGCCCCATTTAGGGAACCCTACTGATCTCTTGGCTCTGTCTCCTGAGCTCTGCCTGGTCCTGTTGTTTGGGATCAACTACAAGGGCCTGATCTGGCAGGGCAGCCACTACCTGAGATGGATCCTGATTGAAGAGGGGTTGGGGATGGGTCCTTGTTGAACACTGCTCTCCTGGTACAACAGCCTTGGTTTCCTAGTGGACTTCACAGCATGTGCCCACTTTGCCTTTGACCCTCTGCCCCTGGGCTGATCTCACCATCACTGCCCATGCTTTTGATCCCCACCCACATGCCATATGTCTGCTTATATAGCTGCTCCAACAGGCACCACTGAGCAAGGCAGGTCTTTCAGGCTCCATGCTCACTATCAGTTATCTGACAAGCCCCATCTCTGTGCTGTGTTGTGACCACTGATGCCCTGAGATGTTCCTGCTCTTAGGATCTGGGAATAAACCTGATTAGATTACTGGTGTTGCCTGAATGAGGTGGCGGAAGGGGGTCCCATAGTTTGACATAGTCTGAACCAAGTTGCAGCTGAGATGATGTCTCCAGGACCTCTACTTACCCATTTTATGTAGTTAACCTACATATTTAGTGTAAGTAGCTAAAACTCAGGAGTTAGATGAATATTTAAGCCCTTGCTTAACTAAAGTCACAAGTGAGGGGGAGTTCACTAGGGAATTTGCCTGGTAACTCTCTCATCTTCCTTCACTGTAAGCCTGGTGAGAAGAAGCAGGGAAAAAGGAAACTTTCCAGGTCAAGGAGCAGTGATCAGGCCAGTTTACAGGGGAGTTTCCTGGGGTAGGTCTTCTTGGAAGAGGAGGAAAAGAAAGGCAGTAGATTGGTTGGATCAATGGCCTATAAGGTAGATAGAAAACTGGTTAGATTGTCAAGCTCAGAGGGTAGTAATTAATGGCTTGATATGTAGTTGGCAGCTGGTCTGAAGTGGGGTGCACCAGAGGTTGGTCCTGAGGCTGGTTTTGTTCAATAACTTCATTAATGACCTGGAAGATGGGATGGAGTGCACCCACAGTAAGTTTGCAGATGACAAGAAGCTAGGAGGAAAAGTAGATATGTTGGAGGATAAGGATAGAATTCAGAGTGACCTAGATGAATTGGAGGATTGGTCCAAAAGGCATCTCATGTGATTCAATAAGGACAAGTGCTAAGCCCTGCACTTAGGACGGAACAAGCCCATGCAGCGTTGCAGGCTGAAAGCCAACTGTCTGGGCAGCAGCTCTGCAGAAAAGGACTTAGGGGTTACAGTGGACAGTAAGTTGAATATGAGCCAACAGTGTGCTCTCGTTGCTAAGAAGGCTAATGGTATACTGGGCTACATTAGTAGGAGCATTGCCAGCAGACTGAGGGAAGTGATTGTTCCCCTCTATTCAGCACTGGTGAAGCCATAGCTGGAGTACTGTGTCCAGTTTTGGGCTCTTTGCCCAAAGGATGTGGACAAATTGGAGAGCCCAGCAGAGGGTAACAAAAATGGTCCGGGGGCTCAGATACATGATTCACAAGGAGAAGCTGAGGGAATTGGTCTTATTATTTAGTCTAGAGAAGAGAAAACTGAGGAGGATTTAATAGCAGCCTTCAACTACCTGATGGGTGGTTCCAAAGCTGAACGAGCTAAACTGTTCTCAGTGGTGGCAGATGACAGAACAAGGAGTGATGGTCTAGTGGTCTCAAGTTGCAGCAAGGTAATGTTAGGTTAGATATTAGGAAGAACTTTCTCATGAGGAGGGTAGTAAAGCATGGATCAGGTTATCCAGAGAAGTTGTGGAATCTCCATCCTTGGAAGTCTTTTAAAATCTGGCTAGACAAAGGTGGGATGATTTAGTTGGGGCTGGTCTTGCTTTGAGCAGTGGGTTTGGACTAGATGACCTTGCGAGGTCTCTTCTAACCCTAATTGTCTATGATTCTGTGGAGCATTACAGTGTGACTGAGGCAGCTGTAGCCACTGCTTCCTCAGCAAGGTGGCACATGGAGGTTATTATCGTTACCTTAGCTACTTTTGTTCAGTGGGAGATGGGAGGTAGGAGGAAGCCCCAGCACTGTATGACCAAGCCTGCTCTCCTTGGAACAGTGGGCATTTTAATATGGGAAATGAGAACCTCACTTCTACCTCCCATCTTTCCAGAACGTTGTCCCCCCTAGTAACATACCTGAGGCACTGAGCTCAGCACTGCCTCATGGGGACTGTGCTCCTAACCTTATTATCCTCTCCTGTTCTGTTACCTTGTGAGGATAGAAGAGGCAAAGAACAGCAATGAGTCCTAATACCTGAAGCATCTAGGGTTGCCTCTCATGTTCTTCTGCCCAGCTGGCAGCCAGCAGTGAAGCTGGTACGGAGATGCAGCTCTCTGCAGGGCACAGTGGCAGGGTAGTGGTGGGTATCACTATTGCTGCTGCTGTTGCTCTATGGAGGATGTTAGCTAGGGATGTTTACAGATACATCTGCATCATGTTGAATGTCATGCATGCCACAGCTGTGAAAACATGTGCTACCTGCTAGTTCCCATTCCATGTGCATGGTATTTGGTGTGCATGAAATGTGCAGGGCATGATTTGGCTTGGTGCTCCCCAGCACAGCCCAATGGGGCAAAGACATGTCTCACTGAGCCTTCTCTATAGCATTTACTGCTAGTGGAAGCCAAACACCACTGGCTTCATTGCGCTAGAAGGGTCAACAGCATTACCAGGGATCAGGTCCACCTCTCAGCCTAAGCATTAGCCAGAGGACCAGAGCACTGGGATGACAAGGGCTTGCTCCCCATTGGGCAGTCATCCATGCCTGGCTGTGGAATGCTGCAGCCTGTGCTGTTTTTCCTTTTGCAGAGCCCAGATCTCAATTGCTCCTGCCAGCTCTTCCCAGTTCTTTTCTTTCAAAGAAACATGTCCTGACAGTTCCACCCTTCCCCCTCCCCCTCCAACAAGCTGCCAGTCACCTGTCAGGGAAAGCTGATTGCTGTGGAATTGCTGCTCTCCTGCTTTCTGGGAAAGGAATGCTTAATATGATCAGCCTCGGGCTGCAGAAGCAGGAGTGAAAGGGCTGCAGAGTGTGCATGTGGGAGCACGCATGCTCCTGTCTGCTTGAGAGCTGACATATGTGCTAGTGCCTGTCTGGACCTGGAAGGGCCTGTACCCACTGTTGTGGGGGCAGGGGGGTGAGGTGATGAATCTGCTCTCTCCTTGTAATGTAACAGCTAGTTAAGCAAAGAATCCCTTGCCCACCTACCAGGAGAATTTAAGCAGGCTAAAGGGGAGTTATCCTCACTGGAATAAGGTCTGGATGGAAGGGGCCAATGTCAGTACCTGGCACAGCTGGGGACTGGGTGATTGCCCACAGCACTGGGCAAGCCATAGCCCCTCCCTGCATAAGTTTCCCCACCTGTGAAATGAGATTCCTGCCTCTGTGCAAAGTGCTTTGAGATCCATGACTGAATAGCACTATGCTTTAGTGTCTGTGCGCCTCGTCTCAGCCTTGGCAGGCCCAAGTCTGTGGGTATGAAGGGAGGGAAAAGAGGCTATATGGAGCAGAATGCCTTGGCTGGGAACATTTGCAAATGGATACTGTGCTGTCTGTCGCCCTGTTTCACCCCACCCCTGGCTCCCAGCTTGTTTCCTAGGGCATTGTCACCTTCTCTGTGAAAAAAACATATTCATCTTCAAATCACCAGGTTGAGAGATTGGCAAGGAAGCTGAATGAACTAGGGTTAAAGCAGGCTTCATGGCATCAAGGGAAGGGACAGCATAGGCAAGTGCAACTTCTGGCTGCTGCCATCATAGGGCATAGGGTAGCCTATCCCCAAACTGTGTGGTGCTCCATTACCCCTAATAGTACCCAGGCCCAGGACATGTCAGGGGTTGATCAACCTGCCTCAGCAGGGGTTAACAGACCAGGTAGCAAGATACTGAAGTAATCAGTTAGGATTTATATTTCAGTGGTCCTTGTTTAGATCTCTAAGGGCAATGATCTCTGAGGACAAAGTAGCATCATTGGCACATTTGAGCACTTGCTACCTGCTGGGAGTAGCTGTGGTTGTGCAGTGTATTGGCTATACATGAGGGAATCAAAAGCTTTCATGGCACTTCAGCAGCACATGGGATGCAGCTGCCCCAAGCTGTTCTTTTCATGGTTCTTCTGTATGTGCTCTCTGGTCCCTGGGTCTCTCTCTGCAGTGCATGCTGGTGCCAGGTGCCTGTGCTGCCAGCTCGCACTGCCTTCCCAATTGCCAACAAGCTAATATTTGTTTTAAATGTACCCGATTGTTAAACTGTCAATATTTCATTAACATGACCTGATGGCTGCTCATTCAGCCCAGGCTCCCCTTGGCCATAGCCTGGCAGGTTTCTTCTTGTGCTTCCATGTCATCATGGCTTTCAGCAAAGCACTTTGCTAATAATACATGCAACACGCATGAAAGCTGCAGCTGAAAGATGGCAATGCAGCCTTGTTTTTTTAAGCATTTGATTGAAAGCAAAAAGGGCCATTGCTGCTTGATTAAAACAACAAAAGCTGAAAAAACTGTAGCATCATTATGCAGGAATGTTTAAAAAAAGTGCTGCAGCTTAAAATGACTGTGATTTACAGACAATGATGTCTAATTTTTTCTCTTTATCTTAAGAGGCTGCCAACAAATTTATTGGCAGTCAGTAAGCCTGGCCCTGGCTGGGACAAGATGAAACAATGGCCTGACTAGGAATTAATAGCCAAATCATTAATTCATACCTAGGAGTCCTATACATGGATCAAGATACCATACTGGCAGGCCCCAAACAAAGACTTAACAGAGCAGTCTGTGATCGAAGGATGCTGGGGCATGGTAAATCAGTGCTTCTTGGTTTAGGTTCTTGCTTCTTCTCATACACGTGCCCTGTGGGGAAACAGAAGCAGCTCACCTCACGGGCTCATCAGGTGACAAGATACCTTGGGGCTGATTCTGGCCTGCCACCCAGTGCAGACAACACAGTCTAATGGAGAGAAGGGACCTTTTGCCACCTTTGTGACACCTTGATTCTAGGCACCTCTAGGGATAAGATGCCCCTGTGAAGGCTGTGCTAACTTATCAGATGCATAGCCCAGAATTTCCCATGGCATCAAGTGCCATGACACCCCCCGTTAGCCATAACTTCATCTTGATTCTACTCTGTTGTCCCTGCACAGCCTGTCTATAGCTATTGCCTTCATTCATGCTCAGGGGCTTGCCAAGCTGATAGCCACGTTCTGCACAACTGCTGCAGTGAAGGGACTGGAAAACTCATTACGACTTGGTTTCCTCTCCACGCCTCCAGAGCAGTTCTTGGAACTCAGCCAATCAATGGGACATCTTGGGGTGTTTCCAAACATGGCCTGGGGTTGGTCTGAATCCCCCTCTCTACCTGGGTGAAACACAGATTCCCTATGTTGTGAGCAAACTGTGACATGCAGGGTCATAGGAGAAAAACATGAGCCAGAGTGTAGTGGGCGGGAGAGGTGGGTAGAGGGGGAGAGAAAGGCGAGATGCAGGAGGAGAAAGTGAGATATGGAGAGGGGAGGAGGAGAGGTGAAGTTTCCCTTCCAAGACAGGACAAGGTTGTGGGAAATCCAATAGCAAACACAACAGCCTCCTTTCATCACAGCCCATCAATGTGATGGCTCCCCTGAGTGGCCTGCCCACGCGGTGCCCCCTGCAGGGTGAGAACGGCACTACGCATTCAGTGCAATGTAGTCAAACCCCTCCAGCCTGACGCGGGCATCAGAGTGAAGGTGACAGGGGTGAAGGTGAGGTGTCGGCTCCCTGCCATGGCTCTTCAGAGCTGATCCTCGGGCAGCTAGATTGCTATTCTGAGCGTAGGCAGATGGATGTCTCCCTGTCACAAAGATCCTGCCCTTAGGGTCAGCTGGAATAGGGCAGTCCCTGCAAAGTCTGTTGCTCTACAGAAGTTTTCTCAGTCCCCACCAGGTGCTTTGAGTGGGGAGGGGACTTGGGGCAACAATGGAGGCCTAGGGCAGAATCCTCTGTCTGAGACAATCAGTTGTGAAGTCTGTGCCTGAAGGCAGCAGTGCTGGCTGGCTCCCAACCGTCTTAAATGCATAAAGGGGTGGTGGGGCATGGTTGCTGTGGGAGCCATGCTGGAGGGCAGAGGGGGTCAGATCCCCAAATGTAGGGGTCAGGCCCCAACATGCTTTCCCCTCCACAGCCTCTTAGAAGCCTAGCTCTTAGCAACGAGAGTTTCTCTATTTGCCAACAGTGCGATTTATCCATTATCATCTTTGGTCAGCTTGATCTAAGGGATTCATTAAACTCTGAAACCTCCCAGCTAAGATCCCATGTTTAGCAGGGCTAGGCTTGGTTGGTACTTGGAGGAGAGGCAAGCAAGGAATGCCTTGATTGCTGCAGGGCATTGTGGCAGTGGTTCAGTACAGTGCTCTCCTCTCCTACTCAATGCTGGCTCCAATGGCCTAGTGTGGCACAAGGGGATGCTGTGCTGCAGGAAGTGATGACAATGATTGTGTTTCTGTAGTGACTAAGAATCCCAGACATGGACCAGGGCCCTAAAGCACTGGCCACTGCACATATGCACAACAAAAAAGATGCTCCCTGTCTCAAAGAGCTCATGGTCTGAAATGAGGCAAGAGACAGCAGTGGAGTTCATATAGAGAGTGGGATGGGATTGATGGGTGGAGGTCTCAGTGTACTGAGCATCCAGATTATTGTTAGTGTCAGTGCGGGAGGGTGATGCAGTGGCTTTGTGTGTGCTTATTGAGAGGCCCACCCACTCCTGAGGGGCAACAGGAGAGGCAGCACAAGGGACGTGTCTATCCAGGTCAGCGCTGGAGGCTGGTATCATGGCCTGATGGAAGCCAGGATCAAATATCTTATTAAAGAACCAAAACTGATAGTTTGGGAGAGGATAGGCAATGGAAGGCTTTGAAGGTGAAGACAAGTTGCTTGTGCTTGGTGTGGTGGAGAGGAGGAGCTAAATGCACCTGGCTATATCCATGCAAACCTCTGACCATCTTAGAGCAGAGGCAGCAACTGCCATGGCCTGGGGGCAGCTGTAACTCAGCTCTGACAGGTTACATGCGTCTGACATGACCTACTGGCTGTGGGATAGAGCAAGAGCAGCTGAGTTGTTAGCTTCTGTTTGGGCTCCATGTAGTCACATCAGTGAGTCGTCCCCTGACTTTCTCCTGCCTCTAAAATCAGCATCATGTCCTGCAGCACACCCCCATCAGCAGCTGCACAGACAGCAGGACCTAAGTCCGAGAGCACAAGGCAGCATTGGAGAGCAGTCCCACACGAATGTCATGGTGGGGGAGAGCAGCAGCTGGAGGAGAGCTAGGACCTGGAGGAGAGGGATGGAAAGTGAAGGGTGTGGGAGCACTGACTGCAGACATGCAGCAGAAGGGTGGTTCCTGGAGTAATCACATCAAAGGGGGGAGGCAGGACTGTGTCTGCTGTTGACGCCCAGGCTCTGGGATCTGGACTCCTATACTATGTTCTTAGCACTGTGTGTGCATACAATCTGATTATGGAAGCTGTTGCCTGCTGCAGTGGGTGCCTTGGAAAGTAAGGTCACCCTTAATTAACAGGCAGGAGGATATTTGGGTTTAAATCTCAGGTCTGCCATTGAATCCTTGGGAGGGTTCCTGACTTTCAGGGTTGAGGGTTGCAGCTCTTCCTGAAGCTCAGAGGTGGGGTCTGCTGAGCGTCTGCATGGGTACCCCATACAGATACTAAATGGGGAATTTCCTGCTATAGTTTTTGTGCTGGAGGGATCCTGACCATTCCCTGGGAGAGGAACAAGGAGGGATCAATCCTAAGCAATGTTCAGTTTGGACCAGCCAGGGTTTCCCCCTGTCAAACAGATAGATCTATCATCTGCCTTCTGCAGAGCACCGACCAAACAGGGCCCATGCTGACTCTGAATAGGACACAGGGAGCTGTTATTCCTGCTAAGCACCCAGTGCCAAGCAATGCAGGAGGGAGCCTATGCCTTGTAAGGAAACAGAACTGTGGTGGGGAGGATAAGCTAGAAGTGTAGGTTTTAACTGTGGGCAGCTTAGCTAGCTTAATGCTTTGCAGCCACTCCTGCTACAGCTGCAGCCTGTCCCAGCTGCGGGTGCGGTGGAAGCAAGGTTGGAGTCAGGGCCATCCCTGGTGGGGGCCAGTCTGGGCGACCACCCCAGGCCCTGCACTTTGAGAGGCCCTGCGGATGTGCACTTTGACAGGCCCTGCTGTGGCTGCCATGTGCCACCACCAAACCCCACCCTTCCACTAGCTCTGTCTGCTCCACACCTCCCTGTCCCGGGCCCCGCACTCTGGCTCTGGAGAAGCTCCCAGCCTCTCCAAAAAGAGGGAGCTATAGTGAGTGGGGCAGGAGGGCTGGTCATGGAGGTGAGATAGAAAGGTAGTCAGAAGACAAGTTTAACCAAATATAAACCCATTACACTGAGTCTGAACAGCTCTCCACCTAGCACCCTGCACCCCTTGTCTGCCTCCACCCACACACTATGGGGCATCTTAGCTCTGTCCCATACTGCCACACCCAATGCTTGCCAGAAAGATACGTCACTGCTAGAACCAGGATGTGAGCCTGGAATATTGGATGGCCCTGCTTCACTGACAGCTGAGGGGTAGTAGGCACCATGACATTGGTGGGTGTCTGGTGCCGGGGTAAAAAGCCATTAGCCCACTCAAGCCATGAGCCCACTCAGCTCAGAAATCAGGCCTTGTCTGGTTATTGCCTGGCACAGGCTCTGGCCTAGGAGGCGGAGCAGCCTCACACCAGGAGTTTGGATTTCATGTTTTCTTCCTCCAATTAGCATTTCAATGAGCAAGGTTTGCTAAATGGCCCCTAGGAGGGGGAGAGAGAAAGTGAGGCAGGCTTGCAGCAAGTCAGAATATGTGTGCATCTGTGGCTGTGTATGTTTGTCTGTGTCTGTGCTCAGCGTGTGTGTATGTTGTGGGCACAATGTGTGTGTATGTTGTGGGCAAAGATGGTGAGTGTGTGAATCAGTGCATCTCCCGGAGTGTGATTTCCTGTGAATTGTTTGTGCATATGTTTATGTGTGTCTGTCTGTGCAGAGTGAGTGTGAAGCCTGTGGTGAGCATGTGCAAGTGATGCTGTGTGCAGGCACACAGGAGAGCAAGTACACAGCCGCGTGGTGCAGTTATTGTAATGGGAATGAGAATGACATAACTGTAAATTATGTGCTTTGGACTGTCAAGAGAACCATATTGGTCACAAGACAGGTTGGTAGAGGTATGGTGGCGGGTGTATACAGGCATAAAAGTATTTGCAAAAATAAAGCATGGTGAACATGTGTGTCTGAGCGCTGAATGTGTGTGCAGACAGGATATACAAGTGTATGCACAGGTGGATTTTTCTGTGCATGCCTTTTGGCGGCAGAGATCAAAGTAGAGGTGGTCAGGTCAAGTCAATCCCTAGATTGGGAACACTGGGGCACTGTAGATGCTGTAGATGGAGGGGAGAGGAAGTGGTCCCCACATCCTTCCCACTAGCTGGAGGGAGATTCTGAATGTCCAGGCAGGGGCAAAGGGCTATTTCTAAGGGGGCTGTGTTTTGTGGGCCCTTCCCTTTGACCCTGGGACTTCAGCACTGGCAGGGGACTGGGCCTTTTGGGTACAGACGTTGCTGCTCAGGTCTCCAGCATCAGGGACATGAATGATGCATGCCCCCAGAAACTGGGGGAGTGGGGGGGGGTGCACAGCGACCACCTGCAGGTGACAGTGGCGGCGACATGGCAGTGGCGAGCAGGGAACTCCTGCAGTGTCAGCTTGGGGGGTGGGGTGGGGGGCGAGTGCTGACCAGTGGTCGGCAACCACTTGCAGATGCAGCTGGCAGCTTGAGCAGCAGCAATCAGCAACCACCCGCAGACACCATTGGCGGTGTCAGTGGCAAGGGGAGTTGGGGGTGGCGAGTGGCAACCACCCACAGGCACCGCCAGCAGCGTCAGCAGCACTTCTTTCAGGGGGTGCACTGCCAATCTCAGGAGGTGCATGTGCATCCACATGAACCCCCTACGTGTCACCAATGATCGAGGGACAGGGACTGAAGGTGTGGACTGGACCACTTGCAAACATCTTGGCAACAGGGACTGTGGAGCCTTGGGGGCTGGACAGCTGTTTGGAGCACTGGTCCCCTGGGGCTTGTCTATAACACATAGCACCACATCCCAGGAGCCTGGAGCCTGGCTGGCCCACTCAGCTCCATTGACTTGTTCCATAGCCAAACGTTTGCCAGTATGCTTCCTCCGGGCTTGTTCCCAGTGTCCATCCTCAGATCCAGTGAACTTCCTGGTCTGGAGGGTGTCAGTGGATTAGGGTGCTGGGGTGTGCCCAGGTTGGTGTTTCCTAAGACACACCTAAGGTGTCTGGGGGAAGGGCCTAGGTGGACAGGGATGCTGTTGCTCTGGTTCCTCTGGAAGACACCATTTATTATAGTTTAGAATGTTCTTTGTATAACGACATAAGGAGAACCTATTTATTACCATTCTTGCAGAAATTGATACATTTTTCAAACAGAGAGAAACTAATCTGGCTCTTCCAGCAAATAGATCCATATTTAGTAAACCATCTTGCAATTTGTGCTTATAAGGCTGAAGCAATTAGAGTTAAACATCCTTTACTGTTGCTATGATTGATCATTTTTAACACTATATCTAACTTTCCTATGTCAGTTGTTGATCTATGTACAACATTTTTATAGATTTGATTTATTACTGTATTTATACTAATAATGTTTTTATAATGGTTGGCTCTATTTTATTATATTTGTATTTCTGTTATTTTTACCTAAATTTATTTATATTATGGTTATATGTTTTTCAGGTTGTTTCCAGGAGCGTGGCTTTTAGCCAAAATTCTAGTATTATAAAAGCCTTAGTCTATCTGTCCATAACACTTTATTTGTACTCTGATTGGTTGCCTCAGGAGCCAATCAGAGTGCTCTAGACAGATAGAGACACATGGCAGAGCACCTCCATGATAATGGGGACTGAGAGGCCAGAGTGCTGGCCTGCCCCCTCCCCCGCTCCTTGGAAGGGGACGATGGGGACCAGAGCGCCACCATGACAGAAGGGACAGAGTGGGGGGCCCATGCCAGAAGCGCTGGCCTTATCTCCCCCCACACCCGCCCCGCTCCTTGGAGATAGGAGCACCCCCCCAACAATAGCTGGTGAGGAGGAAGAGGCAGCAGGGAAAAGGGGATGGAGGGAAGGGAGCGGGAAGGGGAAGGGGGGTTACTGGTGGCTGCACCCCACCATGCCTGCCACCACCATGAACCCCAGCCCCAGTCCCAGCCTGAAGTGGTGGGGGGAAAGGGAGGAATGGCCCAGGTCCTGGCTCGAAGTGATGTGGGTGGAGGTGGGGAGCAGCTGTGGCCCCAGCCTGAAGCAGCTGGGAGGGGGTGTGGTATGGCCACGGCCTTGGCCCAAAGTGGTTTGGGGGGCAGGGGGAGGTACAGCCCCAGCCCTGGCCTGAAGCAGCAGTGGGGAGGCGGGGAGCAGCCTTGGCCCCGGGACTTGCCTGAGGTGGAGGGGCTGGACGCAGGCCTTTGTTCCCCCCTTGCCTCTCCACCCATCATTCTTGATGGGCAGTTTGTAGTCCTTAATAAGCTCTGTAACTTAACTGTTTCCTCTGATTCCAAAGGAGGGACAAGCCCCTGCTGGAGTTTCCTTAGTTTGCCCCATTGCAGCATTTGGCTCTGACACTGTATTTCCCTGTGTCTATAAGTGTTCAAGACCCCAACACTGGCAGCTCCCATAGAAAGGTTACAAAGGTGCATATCTACTTGGCCTTCTAGCTGGCATGGAGACAGGACTTGAAATACTCAGGCTCAAGTCTATAGCACTCTTATAACTGAAACATTGACTGTGCTAGACAGAGGCAGGCAGAGGTTAAATGGACCTTGGGATGCACCTTGTACACATGTCTGCCCCCTGCTATTGCAGTCCCCTGCTATCCCAGCCCTGGGCTCCCCAAACACAACTGTTCCAATGCCCCTCACTCCAGGTTCCCAAATCCCTGCTACTTGAGGTACCAGGTGCCTTGTCCAGAGAAAAACAGATGATGTGATGCCTTTGGAGATGTAATCAAATATGTAATGACAAGACTGATACTTCCCAGAGTGCGCACACACACACGCATGCACGCATGCGCGCACATGCACACACATACATGCACATTCCTTTTTAACCTAACTGGGTTCTTACCAATGTCAAGGCATTAGCCATTGTTCACACTTAATAGGAGCCAGTGTTGCAATGTAAGTGCCTGTAGTTGATTGACTGATGGGTAGTGGTTTATTAATGGGTAATTAATGCAGAATTCCCCTCCCACTTCCTCTACCCAAGCCTGTCACTCCTGCTTTTCATTGGCAAAACAAGACATCACTTGTGGAGCTGTAGGTGAAGAAAGTCCTTGAGCTGGATGCCTCTCTCATGCTTGGAGCTATTGGCTGGAAATGAATAGCTAGCAGGGTCGAAGTTTTGGCTCAGGGCAATAGTAGGGGAAGTGCTTCAGGATGAGGAACCAAAGGTGAAAGGAGTGCATGTAGAGTGGTTGTTCCTCAAGGACACAATCCTTCAAGCACAAAAGAAGCCCATTCCCATGCAGAGGAAATGTGGCAGAAGGGCTAGTAAGCCCTCTTGGCTTAAGAGGGATATCATGGTCTTCTTGAAAAAGAAGAAAGAGATATACAAACAATGGAAGTTTGGTACAGTCCCCAAGGAGGACTATACAACAACAGCTTATACTTGCAGGGAGCAGATTAGAAAGGCTAAGGTGGCAACTGAATTTAGAATAGCAACAGAAATCAAGGACAATATGAAGTCCTTCTTTAGGTATATAAGAAACAGGAGGAAAACGAATGGAAGCGTAAGGCCGTTGCTCAACAACTCAGGGCAACTGGTTACTGATGCTCAGGAGAAAACTGAACTCTGAATGACTACTTTGCTTTGCTATTTCACCGGATTAAGGGAACCAGTAACAAATCATACTAGTTAAGGTTCAGAATGGGCATGGTGGGAATGATCGCCTTCCTACTGTTGACATTGAGCCAGAGCATGATCAGTTAGACAAGTTCGACATAAGTCAGCACAACTAGATGTACAACTAGATGTATAAATAGTTTCATAGTTTCATAGGAGCTAGGGTCAAGAGGGACCTGAACAGATCATCTAGCCTCACGCCCTGCCACAGGGAGGAATGAATGCTGGGTTCACAAGACCCCAGACAGGTGATCATCCAACCTCCTCTTGAATTTGCCCAAGGTAGGGGCAAGGACCACTTTCCTGGGAAGTTGGTTCCAGATTTTGGCCACCCGAACTGTAAAATATTGCCTTCTGATCTCTAACCTAAACCTATTCTCCATCAGCTTATTACCAGTGTTCCTTGTCACCCCAGGTGACAAGGGCTCTACCTATTTGC
>JAGPOW010000344.1:789813-812480 GCA_030014935.1 Caiman crocodilus | reverse complement strand
CCTGGCACTCGTTCCTGCCATTGGCGGGGGGTCAGACTAGATGGCCTGCTCTAGGCCCCTTCTGACCCTAGGTACTATGATACTATGATACTATGATTTGTCAAGAGGGTTTGCTTTTGTTGGGCAGCTGCATTGCCAGGGGCCTTCCTGTGCTGAGACTTTTCTCTGCTCTTTCCCAAAGCCTTATGCCCGCAACCTTGTGCCCCTAAAAAGAGCATCAGCAACTTCCTTGCTAAGTGCTTATAGAGAGAAAGCAGTGGAGGTGAGACAGATGAAGGTCTCGTGGTAAGGCTACAGCCTGGGATCGGAGAGGCCTGCATTAAACTGTGTTCTGCCACAAACCCCCTATGTAATCTCGGACAAATCATTTAAGCCTCGATCCAAGGTGATACCTAGAAACTGGGCATTGTAACATGTAGTGTTTAGGAGTCTGACCCCTGTTCTATGATCTAGAACCTGTGTTCAGCACCCAGGCTCCACATACAACAGAGTGAGAGTTTGGTTTTTCATGCTGGTATCCAGAAGAGCCAGTGGGCTGGAGAGGGAGCCTCTTACAATCAGCATACTCACTGTACAGCCACCTAGTGCGAGCCACAAGGCAAAAAAGATGGTTGTCTAGCACTTGGTAAAGACAGGAGAGCTATTTGGCAGCTGTAAATGTGACTAAGTAGTCCTCTTCAGGATCCACTCTGCTAACCCCACATGAGGAGGGGGCTAGAAAAGGTGCTCTAAACATAGCCTGTCTAATACAGTGTAACCTGGGTGGTATGGAGAAGGTGCTCTCTCTCCAACTGAAGGGATTCATCACTGTAGGGATTGTGGCTGCCTAGCTGCAAGCCAGCTCACCTCCTTTTCCTACAGAGCTGTTCAGAGACCAAGGACACCCAGTGATATTTAACCATTTACAGGTTTAATGATATATAGGTAATTTCATCCTTCATGGGCAAAGATGATCACATCCGGCAAGGGGGAGGAGAAGAGAGAAAAGAAGTGGGAAAGAAACAAGGAGGGAGAAAAGAGAAAAGAAGAAAAAAAGGAAAAAGGTGAAAAGAGAGAGAGGAAAGAGAAAGGATGGGGATGGAGGCTAGGTCGTGTGGGTACATAAGTGACTTATAAGCCTGATCTTTACCTTGAACAGTCTGCTACAGCAGGGGCAGGTTTAATGATACTGCATTAAATAAAACTTGCAATCATAAACTTATGTAAATATGTCTATATACATACATACATATATACTAGCGAATTGCTCATCAAGAATGATGGGGGGACCAAGGAGGGGTGGAGGAGAGGGAAGCTTCCTAACCCTAACACCCCTCCCCCATGCTGCCACTGCTTCCCAGGAGCAGGGGGCAGAACTTGCCCTGCTATCCCCCTACGTCCCCCTCCATCAGCATGCTGCACCGCCACCACCTCTAAGGACCAAGGCCCGGGGGGCAAGGCCAGCAGCACTGATCTCACCCACCCCCGCTCCATCCCCTGTGTCCCTGCCGTCATGGCCGTGTTACACTGTGGATGTATCAATTTTATCACAGGCCAACTGGGCTGTTTGATTCAGTTTCAGATTGAGGAGGCAAAGTTAGGAGTGAAGTAAAGGCAAATTTATTATAGTTTATACACACACAACAGTTAACAAAAAGATAAATGCGATAAGCAGATAATGCAATATTAAAGAGCTAATAGTAAATAATAATAATAACAGATAATAACAGATAGATAAATTCTGTCGCAGGCCAACTGGGCACTGTGAGGGTATTAGCCACTGGGCTGTTCAAAACAACAGATAGACAAGGGTTGGCAGCTTATCGATAGTCCCTTGATGCCAGGTGCACACCAAGTGATTCCAGAGAAGTCAAGCGTCCCCGATAGATGCTGTCAGAGGGGTTACTGGGGAAGATCCCTTGATCAGGATCCGATCCAATCCTCACGCACACTGGGAGTCCGGGGTCCAGGCGTGGAACAGCAGTGATCATTCTGTTCCCTCCTTCCTGCTGGTCATCGGATGCATGCACTTTATATACCTAGTCTTATGCTAATCTGTCGGCCTTAGAGCCACTCACAATGTTACCCGGTAGCTGTTACCCTATGGGATTGAAAGGTGTTAAAAATTATCATAAAAGTTTACTACGCAGACTCAGGTTTATCCAATAAGCAAATTACAATGCAGCACCTTTAGGTTTGAAATTGGCATTGTTCTGCCTAAGCCCCACCCCCTTTTAGGTTTCATTTGAATCTGCTTTCTTGGGATATGCTTTCCGGGAATGTGTTGGGTGTGCCAGGCAGTTGTATCCAGTTTTTTATCACTAAAGCTGAACCCTGAGCAGAAATGGCTAGGTCAGCTAATCTCACAGTTACAGCTTTACCCATGGGGGCTAGTCAGTTCCATGAACAGCTAATTTTATCATTTTGGTTAAACTTATGACAGACAAGTTACATTTGCGGTTTATAAACTTACAAGCTTTATATTGACTAATATTACCTTTTTAGGCAAAATACCAAATGCCTCCAAGAAGCACATATTTATTGCTTATTAATCCCTCTGGTTCTGGCTGTTACATTGCCAAAGATTTCCCAACTGAGCCCTTTCATGATGTTGGATAATTTCCCAACAACCCTACCATCTGAGCCATTCTTCAGAGCATCAGTAAAAGATGAGGCCTGGTATGGCTAAGGAGGGATTTACAAATTGACCTTTTAGGACTTTCCCCTTTCTAATTCCTCTGATGAAGGAGGGCAGTGAGGCAGATGTTTCCGTACCAGATGTGTCTGAGGGCAGTGGAGGTGTAGATCAGTTCCAGATGGAATGGTATTGCTTGGTATGCACAAGTGCACCTCAGGCACAGAGAGAAAAAATAGCATGAGGACATTTCTGAATCCCTTTTGCCTGATGGTGTTTTCTGTATGAACAGCCTCTCCTGTGAAGTGTTCATCACAAACTGCTCTAGAAACCACCCTCTACATTGCTTAAATCAGTGCCAGCCCTTAAGAACTACCTGTGGGGTGAGAGAAAATTAATCAGAGGGCATGTGAGTTTTGTCTTGTACCCCATTTCCATTTGTCTGTAGCAAAGATCTTTGACCATTGTTCAGGACCTTCAAGATTCCAGTCTGACCTGGTCATACAAGGCACATGCCTATGCAGCAAAATGAAGGAAGACTTTGCAGGTTTAGGACAGGTCAGGATTGGACTCCTGGGTTCCATTTGCAGCTGGTTGGTGGGGGTGGGAGCTGTGCTGGAGCTGGGGAATGATGGTGGAGAGCACCAGGGAGGAGTGTGGCAGTGTATCACGGACCTTCCTAGGAAGTGGCTTTTCATTCGAAAATGGCTATGCATGAAAACTGAAATATTTTATGGAAATGGCTGGGGCTTGGCATGTTTTCACCCAAATGTTAGCAGTATTTAGATGAAAACCTGCCTGGCTTCCCATAGCCCACCTAGTTGGCTGCCATGTAGCTTGGGCTCCCAAGGTCCATGGTTTCAGGCACAATCTTGCAGTCAAGAAAATCAAGACTTCCTTGCTCCCTTCTTTAGGTCCAGCAGCCTGTCAACTCTGGGAAACCTAGGGATCTTCAGCATGAGCCAGGGCTTCTGGGACTTCTAAGTTTCTCCCACCTGCCCTGCCACCCCACACAATGAGGAGCTGTCCCTGAGTGACCCTGGAGTTAGGGCAGCCTGAGGAGGCAATTGCACTGGGGCTGCCAGCTATGCCATTTCATTTTGAAAAAAAATTACTAAAACTTGTTCATTTTTCCATAACAAGAAACTTTTGTTGATTCCTTCCCACCAGCAAATGCTGACATGAGCTTGCCCAACTGCACTAGGGCATTGGCAATTGGCAAGGTCCACATGGAAAGTGCTGGAAAGCAGAGGAAAGACTCACATTCTTTCCATTTGGTAGTCTTATTGAGGTGGCCATGGTGTCAAGGCAGCTGCTTCTTCCCTTCCCCTCACTGCCCTACACCAAGCTGTATAAGATCCCACAGAACCTTCTCAGAATTCATCTGGGTGAAAGAAAAGTCAAGAATGTGTTGGCCAAGGTTATCCAGAACAGAAAATGTGGTGGGGAGGATTAGCTCAGACATCATGTAAACACCATGGTATGCCAGCCAAAAATTGTCAGGATTCTTGACTGAACATGGCTTGGGAGCTCTGGGAAATGGAGGAGAAACCAACAGATATCTATCTCATGGATAAGGAGTGTCAGAACTTGGTATGAGAGTCTCATGTAGTTCCCTCAGTGTTAGCTGGATTCTGTGCCTTATGACCTTTCTGGTATGTGAATCAGGGAGTATAGCAGTGGTAGGCAGAGCCTAAAGGCCTAAAGAAGGAGTATGAGGAGATCAGCACCTCAGCAGGAACATCATACCCTGCTGAGGCTCCATATCATTGTAGTTTTATCTTGGATAGCTTTGTCAACAGAAGTCTAGGAAGGAGGACCTGCCACCAATGCAGTAACAACTGAATGAGAAGAAGGGGAAGCAAGTTTGCAAGTGTCTCCTTCAGGGCACAGTCTGGGTCTTGTATGGGCAAAAGCAACATCCAGTTGTGTCATAAATGATTCTGGATCACACATTCCCAGTTTGGACCAGGAACCAAAAAAGGTGGAGGACATCGTGAGATCTGGTCCCCAAAAGTTGGTTCCTGCAGCCCTTTAGGGCAGTGGTTCTCAACCTCTTTTGTACCAGAACCCATCTGTAAAAATCAATGCACAGTCCCAATCCAGTGCCCCTCTGACCTGCTGTCCCCCCACCCCCAGGCCAGAGCCCCACAGTGTATGGGTAGGGTGTGTGTGTGTTGGGGGGCAGTATGGAGGACCCCAAACAACCCCTTGCAGGCTGGAACTCTAAAAGCCTGAAAAGGGAAAGCCATAGTTTTCCACACTTTTCTCCTTTAAAGGAGAATCCATTTTTAAAGTTTGTTGATCATTTTTAAAGTTTGTTCATGACCCTTTTCATATATTCTTGCAATCCATTTTTTGGGGTGCAACATACAGGTTGAGAAATGCTGCTTTAGGATCACTATCTTGGCCTGGTCTAACAGGAAATTGTTAAGGTAGATCACACTCTGCTCAGCTGTCTACTGTGAGACTGAGAAAGGTGGGCCAAGTCCAGTGTGCCAGAGGGTGCTGAGGGTGGCAAAGCATGACCATAGGTGGTGGCAGTTGAGGAAGGCATGAAAAAGTGTTCCCTTCATCTCATTGCTGCAGAAGGGGCAGATCACTGAATTGTTGCTCCTAGGTCTAAGTGATGAACAAAGGTGCCAGTAGCCAGTCTCTACTGGAGGTAGCCAATCCTCTTGTCAGTAGGCAGCTTATCCAGGGTACACCAGGCTGGGCAGGTGTGCTCTGGCAGCTCTGTTGCTAGGACAAATATGTGGGCATGGCATTCTCAGGTTGTCCACATGTATGGTGCTTTTTTAGAAAGAATCTCAAAGCACATCTATCACTGCTCTCATTAGGCTTGGGGAGGGACAGCAGAACCTACCCTCTTCTTTCCTTGCTCTCTGCTGCTAATATGTCCAACTAGCTGCCATTGGGGAGTGTTCATTATCTATGGAGACAGTCTTCCAGACACAGTATCTGCAGGGAAGGCTGCCTTTATTTCAGCTAGGAGGCATGAAGGAAAGCAGATGAGGTACAGCTCAAGCCAGGTGGCCAAAGTCTTGGCCAGAGCCTGAAGGACTGGAATAGGATGAGGTATGGCCTAGCTTGATAGTGTGTGACTTGACCTATAAAGTCATGAGGCTTTCAGAAATAAGACTTGAGATCCCCCTGTGTGGCAGGGCATTGTGTGTGCCTGCCACTTTAAGGGCCTGGAGCTGGCAGCCACCAGGTGCCTGATGAGGGCAGCCATTTTGGAGTCAAGGGCTGTCTATATAAACAGAGCAGTTTGGCTGCTGGAGGCCAGGCAACAGCATCTCCTGGCTTGAGGGTTGCTGAGATAATCTGGAGGTAATGGAGGAGCTATAGGGGATGGTAAGGAGGCTCCTGGTCCTAGGCATGACCTAAAACTGCACCCTGCTGGGAGTGGGTGGCCCGGTGGGGCTCTCAGTGGCATGGGAGCCCCCCAGAAAATGCCAGGCCAGTGACCACCCCTGTGAAAGGTGGGTTGGGGTGCCTTAACCCCTAGCCCCCACCACCGGGTGGGTAACCCCTGTGTTTGTATACAGGGTCCAGAGGGCAGACCCCAGGGGAGAGTGAGAGACTAGAGACCCGACCTGAACAAGAGTGCCCTCTACTGGGCCATGCTGGGGCCAGGACCAGGATGGTCAAAAGGGCCAGGGGCCCATGGCAAGGGACGCCCAAGAGCTGGGGGCCTGGGGTCCCGACTGGCCTGGAGGTGGGCCAGGGCTGGTAGCCAGAGGTCCTGGGGGGACCACACCCAGGAGGGGAAAATAGTTTTGGGGGACTAGGTAGCCTGAATGAAGATGGAGAGATTGTGCGAGTGGAGGGATCATGGAGGGTTCCTGTTAGGAGGATTCTGGGGCCCAGTGTGGGGGCCGGTGATGATGTGAACATCAAGATGCCATCTGTGAGGCTTGGGCTGTGGTGTAGGGGAGGAAAGGAGCCGCAGAGAGCACGGCCTGGCGCCAAATGGGTAGCCTCCCGCTTAATTGACATCACTTAATTAATTAATCAATCAATTAACATCAAGGCATGGTGGATGAGAAGGTGGGTGATTGGCCCAAAAATAGGTGGGCGGGCCATGGAGATCGGCCCAAGTAGGTCCCCTGCTACACCCTGTTGTGAACCAGGAGCTCCTGCTGCAGCAGCCCTGGAAATTGCAGACACCTGGCCTGCGGGTTAAGGGGTCTTTTCCAGTTATCTGGGACCCCACTAAACCTTCCTGAGTTCTCAGAGAGGCTAGCCAGTGGTTCTGAAATTACTTCAGTCAGTTCCTTCACCATAGGGTGCATCCCATCCAGCCCTGCTGACTTGAAAACAACTAATGTCTTCAAGTAATCCCTAACCTGTTCTATTACTTTAGACTATTTATCTCCTTCTCGATCTCTGCTGCTTCCTGCATTTGATATCTCAGAGCTGCCTCTATTTGTAAAGACTAAAGTAAAAAAGCATTAAATATTTCAATCATCTCTACATCATCCGTAATTATATTGCTTTCTGCATTCCATAGAGAACCTATGGTTTCTCTCTTTCACTTACTCTTTGCATACTTCTAGAATTTCTCTTTTATTTTGCCTTTTATATCCCTTTCCAGTTGCATCTCAAATTGTCTTGCCCTTCCTAATTTTCTTCTTGCATGCCCATGTAATACTTCTATGCTCTTTCCTAATAATATGACCAAGTTTGCACTTTTTACAGGATTTTGTTTTTGAATTTCACCTCACTGAAAAGATTGCTGTCTAGCCAGGCTGGCCTCCTGTTCCACTTCCGATTCTTCCACTGCATTAAGATAGCTTGCTCCTATGCCTATAAAAGGGCTGCCTTAAAGTACAGTTAGCTCTCCTGGAGTCCTATTTCCCTGACTTGCCTCTCACCAGCTGGTGAGTTTGCTGGTCTGCTTTTCCAGAGACAGTGTTTTTTTCTGCTGCTCTCCATCCTTTGTTCCCTTAAGATCTTGAACATGCTTCCTCCCCTTAGGATGGGGTCTCCTAACATTTTCCTTAGCATGATCCCATTGGAAACTTTTTGTGACCTTCCAAAACAATGCAGATAAGATCAACAAGTTATAACTATGGCATTACAATGTTTATGGTCACTGTATTTTTTTCATTTAAAACATTTATAAATATGTAACAGTTAAAATGGTTTTAAACAGGAAACCTATTCATCATAATTAGTCGACACTGTCAAGCATCTTTGCGACCCCATTTTTTATCATTGTGATCCCAAATGGGGTCACGACCTCAAGGTTGGGAACCACCACCTTTAGGATTTTGTGGTCATTGTCACCTAAATTACCTTCTACTTCCATATTCTGAACAAGTTACTCCCTGTGTGTAAGCAGCAATTTGAGAAGAGCTTTCCTCCTAGTTGGCCTAATGTCTCAAAAAGTTATCCCCAACACACTCTAGGAATTTGCCAGACTGCTTGTGCATTGCTGTTTCCTGCCCAACTGCCCAACAGATGTCCCATTAATCAAAGTCCTCCATGAGAACCAGATCTTGCAATTTGGAAGTTTCTACCAGTTGAAGAGGGCCTTCCTCCTCCTGCTTTGGTAGCCTGTTGCAAATGCCCATCATGACATCCCCCTGTAGCGGGAAAACTAAGTTATGCTAAGGCTTTTAGCCATAGTCCAGGCCTTCCCAGAGCTAAGCAACAAAATTGAACAGAACCTTCTGTGGCACTGGGAGATGCAAGTGCTATGATTGGGCACTAGGCTATCAAGGCACAACAGTTTTCCTCTAGCACAGTGGCAGGGGATTTGTGCACCAATAAGGAATGCTTGGTGCAGAGCCAGGGAATTGGAGAATATGGGATGAAAAAATGTGCAAAAGTGATGGACAAACAAAGAAACACATGTGTTTTGCGTTGCCACTCTGGGGGGACAGGAGCAACCTTGGAATTCTTGTTTGGACAACAAGGAATCCAGAAATGAACATCCCACACGCCCAGCAGAGGATCTGATGCCTGGCACCACCGAAGGTCACTGTTGTAATGCCTAAGGCACCACTTGCCAGGTTGTATTATGGGGAGGAAACCTGTAATAAAGCTTAGGGATTACTGTTAAAAGTTAACTTGATACCAAATTGGATGAGGGGCTGTGTCAGTCCTTGAGGGGGCTCTGGCAAAAAGAATCATAGTCGCAACACCCCCAACTATTCTCCCCTCTGGCCTTTATTCAGAGACTTTCAACAAGTCTACCTTTTACTTTGTACTGAACCCCAGAACACATTTACATTGCCTTTATATATCTGGCAATACCTCCTCCTTTTTTTCCCCTGTCTGTCCTTCCTGAATAAGACCATACTCCTGTCATGTTAACTGTCCCACCATGTTTCCATAATCTTAGTTGCATCATAATTCTATGACTATACGAGGACGTCCAATTCTTCCTGTTTGTTCCCTATGCTTCTCACATTAGTATATGAACACTTCAGATATCTAACTGATTGCCCTTCTTCCCCCCTAAGAACATTGCTAAAGCTTTCACTACTGCTTCCTCTTAACTAAGTTTTGATCCGGGTCCTATGGCTCTTTACTTACTGCTGAGCTTTTGTCTCCAGGGATGTCCTGGGGACCTGCCAGCTGTCTGGACTGTGCCACCCCTGGAGAGAATTCCCTGCCCACCAAGACTTGTGCTTTCAGCACCTCCTACTATGTTGCTTGAGGGTCCCTTCAACCTGAGGTTGGGGCAGGGGGCTATCAACCCATGGAACCATCTCTCAATGGATTGAGTGACAGCACAGCAGCCTCCACACATGGAGGCCCATGAGAAGAAAGGACAGAAGACAAGAAGGGAAGTTGGGGAAGAGTCCCATTATATGGTCTGCAACCTACTCACTCCTACAAGGCAGTGGAGCATTCCAGCCCACAGAGACCACCCACCCTACCAAGAGGTAGCACCTCAGCTTAATACAGGACTGCATCTTGGCAGCTGTCATGGCCACTGACGTCACCTAGCAATTAAAGAGGAGAATTGGAGAGCAGGATCTATTTCACAGCTGTGAAGTGGGATTGGTGGCCATAAGGGGCAAAGGAGCCTTTGGGTAGACTAAGGCTGGGCCTACCTCAGTTGGAAGCTGACCATGAGCATAAGCTACAGTGTGGTACAAAGCTGCACCCAGGGAACTGGATCCCAAGAGGTTGATATTTAGGTACCAGTAAGAAATTAGAAGACCTACAGTAGCCCAGCAGCACAAATGCAGATGTCCCACTGCAGAGTGTCCCCTCACAAATGCAACCCACTCTCATCAGTAGAGGCAAGCATGTTGTATTGATCTTATAAACCTGTGGCCCTTCTAGATTACAGTGTCATAAAGATAAAGGATTCTGGCATTTGTGCAGCTCAGTAACCACACAGATCTGCTAAAAATCTTTTGCTAAATAAGTAAATTAGATAAAAACAACTTTTCATCAAATCTGAAAAATTTATAGAAAATTTGAAAATTGTCTTGTTAAATTAAAAACATGAACTCTTTGGCATACATTATTTCTAAAATGTTACTTGCCCAGAACAGATGTTTTTTACTATAAATGATTCTCAGAAATGGTACATTTGAATTTTACTTTTTATATCAAAAACCAAAAAGCTCAACCACCCTCCCCCCCACAAAAAAACCCTGCAAGCAAATTCAATGAGCCTTTAAATAGAATATTAAAAAAAAATCCTAGAAAAATCATTGTTGTTTTTCACCCAGCACCAAAATCTCATTATGTAACATACCCAGAAATAATGTTGGACCACTGACTAGGGGAGACTTGAGAGGGCCAAAGGGTGGCATGTATGTTGTTGGGAAAGACTTGTGGCCTGTGTCTATTGAGCTTTGGGAGTCAGAAGGCCTGGGTCCTTTCCGTGGCTTTGCCATTGACTCCCTGTGGGATGCCAGGAAGGTCATTTAGACCATATGCCCTTAAACCTAAAAATCAAGTATTGGGAACCACTTTTGAAAATGGGAGGAGGGTCTAGTTCAAGCCTCAGTTTCCTCAGAAAACAGGATAGCAATGCTCATCCTTCTTTGAGAGAGGTGGATTTAAGGTGCCAAGCATTTTATCACTTCTCTACCCAGAAGTCTCATTTTGAACTGATTTGAAATACACTTAAAAGCAGAGGATTTGATAGGATAAATGTGAAGACTTTTGTTCTCTACTTCAAAATTCTCCTGGTTGAAAATGTTGCTAATGAAGTGCTGCTACTCTTCCTTTAGTTTATTTTGGGATGGACTACTTTTTTCAGAGTCAGTGGAAGAACATCAAAGCAGTGCTTTGAAAAATGTCCCAGTGTATAAATAACTCTGCTGAGAGCATAAAAACATGGGCTCCGTAGTGCTTTTCTCTCAGAAGAGCCAGACAGAATCTGCTGTAGGAGACTACATTATAAAAAAGAATTATTCATTCCCTTTCCTAATTAACTGGGTATTGGTAAAGCATCCCAGGCGAATTTGGCCAGCCAAAGCACAGTGCTCTCTAATGCCCCCAATCTTTTAAGCATTTGAAAATCTGACTTTGCCAACAGCACCTCCACTTTTTGAAAAATCAGAATAAAGAATGTGAGATATTTCAGTCCTGACAAACTCCTGCTAGAGACTGACGGGAGCTGCATGGAATTTATTTCATGAATGCTGACCTGCTGTTGATTGCACTTGGGAAATGAAATAAGAAAGCTTTGTAGCAAGTTGTTATCAAAAGTCTATGTCCACAGGGAATCAGTATCTCTGGAAAACACCTGATCCACTGCAGCTCAGAGCAAAAAAATATAGACATTCTCCCCACTAACTTCTTCCATCTCTGCTGATCACAGTATGAGACTGATGAAACTAAACCACTCCTGTCATGGAAGGGATGGTACTGAACTGCAGAAACTCACTCTGCTCAGCCTTTATAGGAGGTTTATTTGGACATGTGGAGATGAGCTTGAATAATTTACCTGGGAGCAAAGACAGTCAATCACTGATGCTGAATGGGTCTTTGAGTGGGTTTGATACTGCTGAAGCAGTGTCTGCACTGACAGCCCCAGAAGCTCATATTCTCTGTTTTATTACTCTCTGGACAGTGGCTGTGCAAGGTTCCCTTACCAAACCACAGCCCTGGACTTCAGAAGTGACCCACCGCAGGGGACACCTGTAGCCCACACTTGTCAGGTTTCTGTAAGTACTCTCCATTCTTTCATGGACTTACTTCTCAGACACCTGGCATGGAAGAGAAATGAAGTGATGACTTTGGTGATATGGACATCTTTCCACAAGGACCTAGACTGAGGTGAACACATGGACGGTGCATGCCCCAGGTGGCTGGGGGGCCCCAGCTGCACTGGCAGTGGCGGGAGCACAGTGGTAGGAGCCTGGCTACAGTAAGCGTGGAGCTCCAGCAAACATTGCCAGCACTGTCAGCAGGAGGGAGTGGCGAGCACCAACCAAGATTCGGTGACCACCGGCAGGCAGCAGCCAGCAGCGATCATGGACTGCCTGCAGATGCCACCAGCGGTGTCAGCAGCGGGGTGGTGAGCAGCAACCACCCACAGGTGCTGCTGACACTGTCGGTGGTGCCTTTTTGCATGGGGTGCACCACCATGCTCAAGGAGTGCACGTGCATCCCCTACACCTCGCCCCTGGGTTAATACATAGTTCCAGGTAGGCCAGGTAGACCAAGATAGAGGTTTGGTGTAATTCACACAGGCAGACTTTTTTGGTGTGCTTAATATGACTATATGAAGCTTTGGTCCCTGATTTGGTTCAGCAGAGATTTGGCCTGATTCGGTGGCTGAATCTCTGAATCCGAATTGAATCAGAGGACCTTTTAATCTCTCTGAACCGAATCTGAACCCTCTGAATCGATTCAGAGATTCAGACACAGACATAGCTTTAAATGTTTTTTCTGCATACCTCTAGGTAGCAGGCAGCTCATGAATGCTGCAATGCTGGGGTGCATGGAGTGTCCCACAGAATTGTAGGGGGGTGGGGTGTGCCCCCAACACGCTCAGCAACACACCTGGAAGTGGACCAGGAGCACTTCTAGTCCACTTCCTGGTCCATCAAGGAGCGCACAGGTTCCGTTCCACCCCTCCCTCCCTCCCTCCCACCCCCCTGCCCCGACTGGTGCCTCCTGGGTCTGGGGGTCACCTGGGCTCCCTCCCAGCCAATCACTGAGCTACACTGGTACCTCAGGGTATGTAGAATAAGCATTTAAAGTTGTGTCTATGTCTTCGGATTCAGCCAAATCAAATCAAGGACAGTGATCCAAATCAACAAATCGAATCACTGTCCCCGATTCGGGCCGAATCTGATTCTGAATCAAATAGGGCCCGCTTTGCACACCCCTAGTGCTTAAAGCCTAATTAACAGAAGGAAGAACAAGCCGTGTCACAAGGTCACTTCATGCTGAGACTGTCTAGTCCTGACGCCAGAACTGCATTCGTGGTCCATAACATGCACGCAAAGCTGTACCATACCTGACAGACAGGGATGTTATGCTGATCTATTTGCAGGTTTGGATGCCTCTTTTATGAGAGACCCCAAGAATGATGATTCACAACTGAAATGTTACAATTAAATCCCAAAGAAATCCTTTCACAAGTGGTTCACTGCAGAAGGCAATTTATAACCTGGGTTTAATGAAGGGAGCATGCAGTTATTTTGGGCAGAGGGCCGCTTACTGAGTTTTGGCAAGCCATTGAGGTCCGCATGATAGGCATCCAGGGCAAGATAAATATTAATTTTCTAAATTTTTTAGGGACCCTGCAGGCCAGATAGAATCGTCTGTAGGGCCACATTGGCCCCACGGGCTGCATTTTGCCCACCCCTGGTTTAAAGGATGCCAGCTGAGACTCCAGCCTTCTTTAAACGTTTATTACTGTGAGGAGGCACCAAATTTAACACCCCACCATGCTGGACATAACAAGGTCTGGGTCATGGATTAACAAAACCTCATCAGTCAGTTGGTTCACTGGGGGCATGTTTACACATGCATTAATGCACTCTTGTTACTGTGCATTAAGTTTAGTACCTCTAACACGAGGTACTAACTAAATGCAAAGTAACCTGTGCTACTACACAGTAGCACCGAAGCATGGTGCTTTCATGACACTTAATGTGCAGTTGACTCATTCTACTGCGCATTAGTGCATTAGTACAGCTTTTGCTATGATGCACTAATGTGACTGAGTTAGTCTGTTGCACATTAAGCATCTCATGTAGATACACCCTGGGTATTTTAAACCCCACATTTCAGATAACATGGTTGCAATTTTATTGTTTCAGACTCATTGAAATCAGACTGGTAAGGTAGGACAGAGTAGTACCTTCAAGACTAAATAGTTCAGAGTAGGCAACAACCTACTTTGTCAAATGCTTCAGACTGACACCTAATCACCTGTGAAGCCCAAATCAGCTATAAAAGGGCTTGGATGAAATGCTAAATTTTTTGATATCTCTTCCTATAAGTTTTATCTGCATTGTAACGTAACTGTATCTTGGTGTCTCCTCTTCCTTGCTCCTCCCATGGGCTTAGCTCTTGGACAGCAATTAAACAAGGTTGTGGCCCATGTAGCTGGGCTATATGCTCAGCAATCACTTTGCTGGCTTCCCTGGACCCAAAATTGCTTCACAACTTCATAACAACTAAAGACAACAGCATGGTCAAGGGCCTTGCTTCAAGAGAACAGAGAATAGCATGTTGAAGCACTTGGTTTGTGCTGAGATCAGTGAGACACTTCCCATGGAAAGGTCATACCCATCAGAATGGTAGCCTTTAGTCCTGGTCGAACAAACTTCCCATCTACAGGTATGAAAAGTTTCTTCAGCTTTTCAATCTGCAGATCCACTATCCATCTTGTCTGTGCCTGACTTGGAGAAGATTGCTCATAAATTGCAGGTAGGTGGTTAGCTGTGCTAGTCTGAAGGCAGGAAAGAATGGCACCTAACTGGTTCAGAGAGGCATGAGCTTTCATAGGCTACAGCCTACTTCACATGCTAGCTTGATAGCATAGATGGAAGTATGTGATGGCTAATTCCTCTCTGAACAAGTTAGTCTCCAAGGGCACCTATGCACATGCTGGACACCTACTTCAACGCATGCTAATTAGCATGCATTTGAGCAGACTCGATTAATCAAGTCTGCAGGAGTGTGCTAATCAGCACACTCCAGCAGCCTCCAGATCACATGTATTCAGCGTCCCCTCACTTCAATGGTGGCAAGGGTGCTTTAGGTCAAACGAGCTTTAGTTAAAGTGCCCCTGCCAACGTTTTGAAATGCAGGGTGCTTTAATTACAGCAGCTCCTGAGAGCTCCTTTAAGTAAATTGCCTCCCCCTGCCACCTTCTGCATAGGTGCTCATTATAGGTTACAGTGCTAAATTTCCCAGTCTTGACCTTAGCCTGATGAATTAGGTTCCTCTGGAAAGCTGTGACTGACAAATGTACTGATAACCACACTGGCAGAGAGTTGGAGATGAGGGTTGCTGGTTCTTTGGATATTGCTGACCTTGTTTGAAGGGAAATTATTCCAGACAAAATTCACCAGTCTGGATCCCATAATTCTGCTGTGAAACTGCTGAGAGAATGACCAGGACTAAACCAGATTTCTGATATAGGAGTAGATCGCCTTACATACTGTTGGGTTTTTTGAACCTCTACATAGATTGTGGTACTCATCTCTATCAGAGACAGGACACTGAGCTAGAGGCCTTTGGCCTTGGTCCAGAGCAGAAGTTCCCATATTCTTTTGACCCCAGGAAAAGGACTTAGGCAGTGGTATTTAGGGATTTACATTGGATGGAAAGGGAGCTAATTTTAGGAATAGTGCCATGGGTCTATTTTGGACCCTTTTCTATGAGTCACCTGCTATTTTTTTCACATGGCTTCAGGGTTTTTGTTATGCCAAAGTTATTCACATATATCCAGACAATACTGGTGGTTTATATATCCAGTCACTATCCAACAGTGTGCTGAGAAGTTCAAAAAACAAGTCCATCAGCTACAAGGCAAGTTTCCCTAGAAGAGTTGATACTTCATAAACTTGGGAATAACCCATTGGATAGGTATCTATATGTTTCTGGTTCACTACAGATCCAGACCAGTGGTGAGGAAACTTATATTGTCTGATGCTTATATAACCTGTGGCATCAGCCCAGTTCTTCATCCTTACTTGCCCATGAGTTTGTCTTCATCATTTGACTTATTAGGACCATTTAGATACTGGTCATGATGTCACTGGCTGGTGTGCAAATGGGATTGATTGCTTTGTGTAGAATTCAGCCAAATTACTCACCTCAGCTATTAAGAAAGTTATTTGTTCCCTGCCTTGAAATGCTGACCCAGTTTGAGGTACCTTAGCAGATGCTGAGACAGATTGTACATATTCTGTAGGTACAGGTTTTCATTTCTGGTACGGTCAGTCTGAACCCTTTCATTTTCAACTGGAAGGTAAAAATTTGCAATGGATCATGCTTCCAAAGTAAACGGAAACCTACACTAATGAACACATTCTTCCAAACTCTGCAAAGTAAACTTCCTTCTCCTTAAGGTTCTTCTAGCTGGATTCTGCTTCTGCTCTTGGGAATCAAATTTTCAGATGCCATCCATCACAAGTTGGGCACTTTATCCTGGTCTCTTCCTTGGCTAGATTTCAAAGCAAAGAGGCTTTTTATGTTTGAAGGACATCCCTGTAGCTGATTGTTGGCTTGGCAGAGGTTGTTCACAGCAGTGGAATGGCTGGAACTCTTTTAGGGCTTTGAAACTATTGGAAATAGATGTGGGAGATTTATTCTTGGCTGCCCAGGGTCTGGTACACAGTGTGTGACACATCACTGTGTTATGTGGAGAGATTTGGAGCCCTTGTCAGCTGGTCTGGGAAGAGAATTCCATTACCTACCAGTGGCACATAAAAGCTATGGGGGATATAGCTGGGGGCTGCTGCGCAGTGTGTTACCCACAGTTCCAAGGCTCAGAGTTCTGATCACGATCACTCAGAGACCGGAAGCTGGAAGGGATATTTACGTGAGTGTGAGATGTTTCCCATGGATTCCTGCCTTTTGGCAGTCTAACACTCTGCCACTGAAGGTAATACTAGGAGCTGGGAAAGCCATTTAGGTTCATTATGGATTGAACTTACATTCTGTCCAACGCTCAAGCCAAAATAAAAATGGTGAGGTTAGAAAAAGTGGCAGGAATATTTCCTCCCAGTCATGTTTGGGGTTTGTCAGAACAACGGTGACTAATATTCTATTATTCACTCTATTATTCTCTAAGGACTCTTATATGTGCGCCCCATCCTCCCTTGCAGCAGAAAAGAGCATCCCCTCTGGTGTAGGTAAGTACACTACTGTTATCCGTACTTTACAGGTGGGGAACCTAAATCACATAGAGGGGAAGTGACTTGCCTGAGG
This sequence comes from Caiman crocodilus, assembly GCA_030014935.1. Lineage (NCBI taxonomy): Eukaryota > Metazoa > Chordata > Crocodylia > Alligatoridae > Caiman > Caiman crocodilus. Next base: position 795,484 of record JAGPOW010000344.1, on the reverse strand, counting down.
TCACATTGTGAATATGTTGAGGAACTCAGGAGTCTTGATACAGGGGGAGTGAGGGAAGTAGGATGGATGAATGGGTGGATGAAGGGTGGTTGGATGGATGGACATTATAGCTAGAATGATAGATGGAATGACAGAAAGAAGAGCAGGAGAGAGAGGTTGGTTGGGATGATATGGTAGCTACAGTGACAGATGAAGGAAGGGAGAGAAGTGAGGAAAGCTGAGACAAGGTGTGTGTGTGAAAGTCGCAGCTGAGTTCACCATGAAAACAACCTCAACTTGCTGTAATGTGGTGCTTCGGCCAGCACAGGACAGTGCTGGCCTTTGTCCTCTCAATTGTCTTCCTCTTCTCTCAGCCAGTGACACTGGACTCACAGTTTCTTCCCCCCTTTTACCCAAGTTCTTATGATTTGTAGCCCACAAGGCAAACCTGGATGTGTCTTAATTGTCATAGCAACATGATGCACCTTTCAGTTACCATGGCAACCCTGGGTAGTTTTTTAAATTCAGGAAAGGTAATTTCTCTTCTCTTTGCTCTGATTCTGTTATCTCTCAGCTCACCATTCCCGAGGGACGTGACTCCCTTGCTGGCTCTGCCTTCGGCAAGGTGGGATCTCAGAGATAACAAGTCTCTGCAACTGTGGGGCTTGGCAGCAGCGCCAGTGAAACAGGGCTGTCTCAGCATGGCTGGGGCTGATAGGAGCTTGAGGCAAGGTTTGAAGGACAGCTTGTCAATGTGGTGACTACAGAGAGAAAAACAACAGTGCCCTTACTGGATAGGCCATATGGGACAAACACCTTGCACACAAGCAGCCTCCCATCCAGCCACAAAGCTCCTACAGCAGAAATGTCAAACATAAGGCCAGATTGGGCCCATGGAGCTGATCTGTCTGGTACGAGGAAGTGGCCTGCCACAGAATGACAATCAGCAGCAGGAAGGCAAGCAAGGACTGACACAGCCCCGTCACCCTCCAGCTCTGGCATAGGGCATGCAGAGGTGATTAGAGCCACCACCACCAGCTCCAGGTTGAAGCTGGAATTGCTGTCACTGCATGCTCCTGTCAAGAGCTGGAGCTGCTGAGTTGTGGAAGTTTTCGGTGCCCTGGTATGGTTCCAGCCTGCAAGGAGCCCGGAGACCTGGATCCAGTCAGGAACACAAGGTGGGTTTGATACACCTGTCCTAAGCAATTATGATCAGTCCCTAATAAAGCCATGGAACTGCTGGCTGCTTAAAGGCTCAGAGCTCCAATCAAAGAAAATTCTCAATCCAGTGGCTTTAACTCAGCCAGCTACATCAAGAGAATGTGCATTCGCAGCTTGTGTCTTGGAGGAGAACTCAGAGGGGTGGTGGGCTCAAGACAGATGGATATGAGCTTTGGTGAGAGAAGGAGAGATGAAAATTCCCTGATATGACCCCACTGACTCCACTGAGATGGACGGTCAGGTAATGAAACAAGGACAGCCTGATGTTTTATGAGATGAATCATGCTAGTTTCAGCTTCTAATTCTGCTTCAGGTGTCTTCTGTTAATTGACGTTTAGCGATGACCTTGGTGAGGTTCTGAGTTCTACCTACCATTCAGGCTCTATGTACTTGAGCTAAGTAATCTCTTTTTATCCGTGTGACCCTCCCCAGATGACCAAGACAGCAATTCCGTGCCAGGGAACTCCACAGAAGTAAGATTTTTGAAGGATTTAGGCATCCAAGTAACTGCAAAAATAGCGGCTAAATGGAGTGTGAAAGCTCCAGGGCCTGTAGCAGGAAAGGAACATCCTGGACCAAGAACCTTTGCTTCTGTACTGCCACATGCAGTTTCTGTTACCTTGCCACTCCTCAGACAGCTGTTTTTCAGTGGTAGTGTGTATCTGCTACATAGATAAGAAAGTAAGGGGCATGCGTGCTTGGCATATGTACTGAAGGTAGACTGGCACTTTGCACTGAAAACAACTATTAAACATTTGGAGTCTTCTCCATGGATCTAACTTTGTGGGCTTAGGGTGCCATTTATGAAAGTTGATACGTTAATCTGTTAAGTGACTGAGTTTAAAAGAACTACAGGCTTTTAAGAAATGGTCCACTTGTGTCAAGCTTTCCTTTGCCCCATATGGTTTAAAAAAGGAATAACACAGATTCTTCAAACTCCAGTCACAATTAACTAAAATCTTTGTATATAAGCTTCATCAGGGAAAAACGCATGTTGTAATTAAGTTAAATCGCTATAATGTTGGTTTTTTTTTTAATTAGTATAGTAGGCTGTGGTCAAAGTCTTAGTGAGACAACTGTGATACCAGAGGTAACTCAGACAGTCACCACTCATCCTCTGCATCTAATTGATTCACAGTAGTTCTTTTGGTTGCAGTTTCTCAGAGGTATGATGCAAACTGAACTTGTGTTAAGGAGTCCTTTTAGTAGATTACTTGTCTCACATCTCACTGCTCTTTAATGATTCAGTGATTTGATAGGCTCCCCATGACACTCCCTTGACTGTGCTGTGCACCAAGATGATAACCAAAGAAACTGGGGCAGGGAAGCAGAGAAAATCCTCAAAGCAAGAAGACACTGTGATTCTGAGATGCTGTTTTCCAGCCATCTCCTCCCCCTCTCCAGCAATAGGAGTCATGCTGATAGCTGTGGAATTGGCATCAGCCAATTCCATATTCACCATTTCACTTAGAACATCACCCTTCCCCTAGGGACAGACAGACGGATGGATAGGAACACAAGACTGGAAGGGGCTTTCTGGGTCATGGGGTCTAATCCCTGATTGTCATGGGCAATCACATCATGTAATCCTGGTCATAGCCTGATCAAGCTCTATTTTAAAAGCAGTTAGGCTTTTGCCCCCATTGCTCCCATTCCAAAGCCCTGTTTTAAAGTCTATCTGATTTGATTGTTAAGAACCTCTTGATTTCTAGGCTAAGTTTAGGCATGACCAGTTTATACCCATTTGTTCTTGTGTCAAAGCCATCCTGTAGCTTCAGAAATCTTCTCCCTCCTTAGGTTTTACACCTAGCTGTGCTGATAGATAGCAGTCAGATCCCTCTCAGCCTTTCTTTTGCCAGTCTAAACAAGACAGGATCTTCTTGTATCCTCTCAACTTTTACATAAGAACTGACATTTACTGAGTCAGACCATAGGTCCATCTTCCCCAGTAGCCTGTGTCACACAGTGGCAGAAAGTAGATGCTGAAAGGAAGGGCGAGCTGAGTATGACCAAGGATTTTCCCACTGTTTCTCTCTCACTTGTAGCCTCCAGGATGTAAGGTCCAGGAAGTTCTAATGCAAAGACTCCCTAACTCACATGCTCAATAGCTTGTCCAATCCCTTTTTGAAACTGGCTAAACTGTCAGCTTCCACAACACCTGGTAGCACTGATTTCTAAATTTTAATTACACGCTCTGTGAAAAAGAACTTTCTTTTGTTGTTTTTAAACTTACTACCTAGTTTCATTCTGTGACCCCCTAGTTCTTCTATGTGAGAGAGAGTAAATAATAAATCGCTATTTACTTTTTCTTTACTACTTAGTATTTTGTAAACCCTTATCATGTCTCTCCACAAGCTTCTCTTTTCTAAACTGAATAGGCCTATCCCAGTGGGCTCCAACCTTTTTAAGCACTTTTTGAATTAAAGGGCAACTCAGGATCTATCTCAAAGAACATGTAAAAATAACAATTTATACAGCTGACACTGAGATTGATTGTCAACGGTTCCATTCTCTAACAGTTGATAGCGATCTACCACGCAGTGACTACTGACCTAGCCCCTCTAGTTTCTCCTCATATGAAAGCTCCTCCATACCACTAATCATCTTTGTTGCCCTTCTCTGTATCTTCTCTAGTTCTCCTATATCCTTTCTGAGGTGTGGGGCCAAGAACTGGACACAATATTCAAGGTGTGAACACCATGGATTTTATAAAGAGGCATAATAATACTTTGTTTTATTTACAATTCCCTTAATAACCCCTAACATTTTGTTTGCCTTTTTGATGGCTACTAAGCACTCAACTGATGTTGTTAACAAATCATCCGCAGTGACTCCAAGATTACTTTCTGTAACAGTTAATATAGTTGGGGTTATTTTTGCCCAGGTGCATCAGTTGACACTTAGCTACACTGAATTTCATCCATCATGTAGTTGCCCATTCACTCAGTCACGACAGACCCTTCTGTAGTTCTTCACAGTCTGCCTTAGTCTTTACCACTTTGAATAATTTTGTGTCATCTGCAAATTTGACCACTTCACTACTCAGCCCCCTTGCCATCCTCCCCCCCATCTTTTTCATTTTTTAAAACTTTTCCATCACTCTTAATCACCCTTCTCTGTACTTGTTCTGGTCTGAGTTCTTGCCAGAATATGGGTGACCAGAACTGTACACAGTCTTGTAGGTGAGGTCTCATCACAGCTCTGTACAGTGGCACTACTATTTCCCTAGCTTTACTGGAAATAACCTCTCTGATGCACTCTAGGTTTGTATTTACCTTTTTCTTGGCCACATCACAGTGGTGGCATAAGGCCATCCTATGGGCAGCTGGTACATTCATATCTTTATCTTCCTCAGTAGATAGATGCATTGACAGATGGGTTTACAGACACTGTCAGGAGGTGAGGAAGAGTTCTGGGCACAAGAGTGCATGTATGCAGAGTGAAGTAAGTAACTCAGAATGGACTGATCACCATCTATCTTGATTGATAGTTTGCCCAGCTGTTGACACAAGACACCTGAAGCACATTGGGCCAGTATTAATGTAATGCAAGTGACCAATGCTCAGAGTAGTACCAAGAACCATAGAATCATAGACACATGACACAAGCACAAGACATAACACCTAACCTGTGACAAGTAAAGTTGGGGACCACGGTAGCCACCTTCCTGCTGTTATTAAGGTTGTTAATGTGGCGGGCCAATAGGGGGCACTCCTGCGTTCAGTCACCTACATCACTGCATCTGACCACCTTCCAGGCTCCGAGTGCCTCCCTGAGGGCGCCTCACATCTGGCCGACCCCTTCCTGGAGCACACCTGCTAGCCTGGGGGTTCCACTGCCACCACCCAGGGCTCTGGACTGAGTCTGGCTCTGCACACCCTAGGTAACACAGGCCTAGTAGTCCTCAAGGGTACTTGATTCACTTCAAGAAGCTGGGCTGCTTCTCTCAGTCAGAAGCACAAATAGTGGTCTCCCTTAGTCAGCCGAACCAAGGGGACCCCAAGGCATAATCTAGACCCACTCCCAATAAGTCTTTCACACTAGGTACAGAGGAGAACTTTATTGGTTACAGAGGGTAGGGTTAGAATAGGGTACAGGGTAGAGCAATAGCAGAGAAATCCCATAGAGCAAACTCCCCTGGCTGGATAGCCTTTGATCATGCATCTAAGTTACTGCAAGCTAAATATCTAGTTAGATCTCAGGTAGCTTACTCACAAGTATCAACCAGAGGCAGGTGGAGATTCCCTCTGGAGGCAGGCAGTTCCTTGATCATGAGTTCTGAGAGAGAGAGCAAATTGCAAATGGTGCAGCTCTTCTCTGTCTCTGAGTCTCCCTCATGGCTGCTGCCCCCTCCTCCTGGGCAGTCCTTTTTTTATATAGCCCTTGTGACCTCATTTACCTGGTCCAATGGAGGCCAGCACCTGTTGGCTGTCAGCCAACCAATTTGAAATACATCACTAGTTGCTGGGCA
>JAGPOW010000344.1:760385-789713 GCA_030014935.1 Caiman crocodilus | reverse complement strand
CTTGTGACCTCATTTACCTGGTCCAATGGAGGCCAGCACCTGTTGGCTGTCAGCCAACCAATTTGAAATACATCACTAGTTGCTGGGCAGACTGGCAGTCTCTAGCTCAACAGCAAGGAAGCCCCTCACCCAGGTATGTGATACTAGTCATGTAGGCAGAGGGAGCAGGTTTTCCCGCTCCCTCAGGAATATATCCAGCTCAGGTTACCTAAAGAGATAAGGTAAAGGTGTGTCTCCTCTGCTGGGCCCATCCTAATCAAATTGTCACAGAGCAGAGGTTTTGGGGAGAAACAAAGGTGGCCTTCTGCCACAGTTAATATGCACCCAATGAAGAGGGCCATGCTCCCTGTTATAGAAGAAGACAAGGCCCTCTGCCCCTCAAATAGTGTGTAGGGGAACAAGGATGGATCATTCTGGCAATGTGTGTCATGATATAGAGTAACATGGGGGAATTGGAGGGAGGGGGTTTCCTTCTGCAGTGGTGCTAGTGTTGACAGAGTTAAGGAACCCAGGATACCAAGGTCACAGGTTTGATCCCTGGTTAGTTTAGATGAGGTCCCTTCCAGCCTAATTTCACTATATGACTCCTAGTTCAGGTCAAGAAGAGTAACACAAGGCCAATATCAGGGCTTAGAGCAGGGGTGGGCAATTATTTCAGCTGTCGAGCTACATAGCAAGTTTTGAAGAGCTGCACATAATTTTTTTAAAAGATATACATTAACAAATTATAGATAAAAACAAAACATATTCTAAAAAATCAAACATCTAGTACAGCGGTTCTGAACGTTTTTCAGTTGACGTACCTCTTGGTCTCAGAGTGAAACTTCACATACCCCCTTTCAGTTGTCAAGATTTTTAACCTTTGTTTTTAACCCCCTTTGACCTGTGTTAGATAATGTATGAAATATATCTCATGTACCCCCTGGGGGTACATGTACCCCCAGTTCAGAACTGCTGATCTACTATAACATTTAAATTGTTTTCCAAAAAATAATTTTTGTCTTTATTTTTTTAGTAGTGTGTATAAAGATGACTGCATAATAGCTCAAAGTAAAATCTTACTCTTGAACGTTGTGTGGCGATGTGTGGAGAGGTGGGTGTCTGGGGGTGTGTGGGGCCTGTGTGTGGGAGGGGTATTGTAAAAGCTTCATAGTTGCTGGTGACTGGTCAACCACTATTCCCTTTCACTTTGGGTTGTCTCTCTTAAAGCTCACTGCCACACCTTTGATGTTCAAAAATGCAAAGGAAGAGAAAAAGGGAGGTGAGATCTTCCAGTTATCCTTAGTGTAGAGATAGAAGCAAGGGTTTTCTTCACAGGGCTCTGCCTTCCCTAAACCCTACCCTTACCACATCTATGGAGGCACAGGCTTCCAGCCTAGCCCTTACAGTAAGCGTGATATAGAGCTCATCTACACATGCTGATTTAAGGTGCTTCAGCTCAAAGGCAGATTAAAGGTGTGCATCTATACATGTGTGTGCTTAATGAGACTTAAAAATGACAATTTTAGATCTATTCATACCTAAATCTGATACCTGCTTGCAGGTATCAAATTTAGGAGCAAATAGCTGAAGTGCATTACTGCAAGTGTAGACACATTAAGGCATGTTAACACTGTGTATAGACTGACTTGGGATTAACTTTAGTCCCATGTCAGTCTGCACACATGGCGTTAATGCACTTTGATGTATGCATATGTAGACACAAGCCTGAATTGCCCTAATACACATAAAGCTATTAAGCATTAGATTTAGGCTCACCTAACTGCATGTGGAAACACCCATAGTGACTGATTGTTGACCAGTTATTCTAGTCTCTTGCTCACGAGGAGTGACCACTAATAGCCCCTTTCTTGCGGGTTCACAGCACTTACTATGTCTTTAATTCATTGCCCAAGAAGTTTGCTGCCACTGGATCTTTCCATAATAAGCCCTTATTTTCCCTTTGCCTCTGGCTAAATATCAGCATTCAATTGATTTATTTTCCCTCGCTTCATCAATTAATGAGTTAATCCATGCTCAGCTCTGTCTTTATTTCAGGTCTATTAGTCACCAAGCATTATACCTTAATTCATACATATTTACAGTCTGTCCATTATCATGTGTAACATCATTATTTATATTTCACCAACTAACAAGTTTCCTGGAGACTTGTCAATCATTCTTCTTACATTTCCCCAACCTGCTCAGTGTTCTGTTAATACGTCCACTGACTCTTAATTAATCAGTTCCTATACCCTTTATCCCTGGACTGCCTGGGGGTGCTGCAAGAAATGGGGAACAGGACTGATGTGCAGGCAGGAAGAAGGGGCCATCAGTACTAATGTGAAAACAGGCAGACTCCTGGAGCATCAATACCTGGGGTTCAGGGGCCACTAGGCTGCAATTGGTTGGGTCAGTTTCAGATGTGGCAGGCTGGCTCGTGGCAACCTAGCTTGATGACTTGAGCTGGATGGGGGGCTCAAGCTGATTGATGGGGGCATTTCCTTTCCTCACCAATCAGGAGAAGGCAGGAGGAAAGCTTGCTCCGCTGTGACCCAGGGGCTCCATGAAGACAAGGACCTGAGAGGGAACTAACCCCTCAGGCTTTCCCATTGGTCCATTTCCAATCTGAAGGCAGAGCTTCCAGAATGTATAAAAGTCCACATGCCCAACACATGAGTGGCTTTGACAAGGGATGACGAAGATGGGCTGCAGAAAAGCTGATAGAGCTGACCAGTGGGACAGAGCAGTTGCCCCAGAAGGGCCCTGAAGATGCCTTTGCCGATTGGGAAGCAGAAGGAGGCTGCATCCCAGTGCCAGTCATGGAAAGAGCTATGGCATCAGTGCATGGTGGGTCCAGAGGGTGGACGGGACCTCAGTGGCTGCACAAGGCAGTGCGGGTCCCCAACCCTGCACAAGGCAGGAGCCCCCAGTGCACAGGGCAGTACACAGAGCTGGTAGAGCTGAAGGGACTGCCACGGCTACACGAGGCATCACTGGTCCCCAACCCTTCACGAAACAGGGTCCCCTTCAGTGCACAGGGTGGCGCGCAGGGCTGAGAGAGGGCTGAAAGGCCCAATGGCTGCATGAGGCAGCTTGGGCCTTCTAGCAACAAGCAGCTACCGGACAAGTCTACCATGCTAACAAGGAAGGAAGACCCCACAGCCGATCCACAGGGAGAGATAAGCCTAGACCACCAAAACTGCTGGGAGTTGTGAGTCACCGGGATGGGATTGCAGTCCTCAAGAGGGGAAGAGAAGGGGATTACCATAGCAGGCGAGAGGCCTTCCTCCATTTGGGTGATTAAAGGGAAGCCCTGTGACGGGGCGGGGGGCGATCCTCTTTGTTTGGAGAGAGGAGCTAAGGGCCCTGTTTGTTAAGGGTGGCTTCATGCTTATAGGCCCCTTCTAGTCATGTGACCTAGGGGAGAGTGATGGTGTTTTCTTAAGGTAACGGGTTCTTTTCCCCAGGATCATTTTTTCTTTGGGCACAGTTGTTGTGCTATTGCTATGTTCTGGTTCCTTGCATTGTTGGGTTTTTCACTATAAACTTTAGTCCTTATTGTTGTATTATGAGAGGATTGTAAGATGCTTTATTTAGCCTGCTAGTTAGGCTTGCTAGTACAACCCCAACTCAATACCTGAATTTATTGTATTGGTTATCTTTATATATTGTATCTTATTTGATATAATCTCCCTTGTGTATGTTCAGTTATTGTTCCCTAACTGCCAGGTCTTGATTTGTTGATTTACTGTCTAACCTGTGTATTATGGTTGAGTGTAGCCTTGCCTGCCACCTGGAGGGCCCTGCTGAGGGCAAGGGCTGCACACGAACTGGAAGGCCAAAGGGGGTCAAGGCCTGTGCTAATATAGTGCCTTTGTCTGCCATATCTGACTGAGACTGCCTGGGTTTAGGGTTAATAAGAGTTATTGTCTTTGTAAACCTATATTTGTAAATTATTTGTATATGGCACTATGTAAGTACATGGAAATATAAACAAATAAGTGTTAATAAGTTTTATAATATATTGTACAATTAAACCTGTAAATAGTTAAGCATCACTGGGTGTCCCTGGTCTGTGCTCTGATCTGCTCTGCTGTGTAGGGAAAGGAAGTGAACTGGCCTGAAGCCAGGCAGTCGTACATACCCACTAACATCATTTCAATCGAAAAGGGGTACCAGCCGCAAAGCACCCAGGCTACACAAATGAGCCACCGCTTAGAAGTTCAGAGTCTGTAATGCAGGGGTATCCATCCTGAAGTCTTGATTTAGTTCCTGCTTTTTTCCTTCCTCCAGCTGATATGACTAGCTGCAGAATTCTACTTCACTGCTTGACCCAACCTATTTCTTGAGCATCTTTGGTCTCCTCTTATTTGAGGTTTGACAGATCTGTGTGTGCCTGCAGGGTCCTCTACAGTGTACAGCATGTTTCCCAGAAGAATGATGCCTGGATCTGGGGTTGGGAATGATTGGAAACTCAGGGTGATGCACAGGGTGTCTGTCAAGGAGACCTCTGTTGTCCTGATGTCCCAAAACGATGTGGGCCCTGCCATCTGTCTCCATCTTTAGGGCAGCAAGATCAAGATTCCTCCTGGGATGAAAGGATGCTTCAAGCTTACTGCAAAGATTCAGTCTCAATGCCACTGAGCACGCTCATCTTCCTACAGCCTTTTGTATACGGTGTGGGGAGGAGTGGAGAACTTAATTATCTTAGGAGCTACAGGGCACACAACATATGTCCTATGAGTGTACCCTATTCCCTGGACATATGTTGTTTATTATAGGCACTAATGAGCTTAATTATAAAGTTGTCTGTTCTAAGAGTATTAAGTCATAAGGACAGGGATGCCAATCTTAAGTTGTCTCCCTAAGGGAGCTGATGATTTAGTAAATCAGGTGTTGATCTCCAGAGACATGGGTTCAAATTCTACTCTGAATCACTAATGGGTTATCAGCATCCTTTTATTTCTTTGGTATGTGTCTCACACAGCCGCTCAGCAAGACTGATTTTAGAGCTGATTGGAAAGTTGTATGCATGTCCATGGAAGATTGGGAGAACTGCAATGTGTACCTTCTTTTCTACAATTTGGGGAGATTTGGAGGTGCTTTGGATTTTTCATTTAAAGATAATATAGAAATCAGTAAAAGAAACAAACATTTTTGTCTAGGAAAATATCTAATGTTAAATACCAAATGCTTGAACTGATTACCTTTACTAATGGGAGGGGAAGATGGGGCCTGGGGTAACAAAGAACTGTAAATCCGTACTGGGGGTGTGTCTCTGGCAGAAATCTGTGGCTGGACACCAGAGTGGGAAAAGCAAGATTTCCTTGGAGATTAGGGGAGAGATGCCTAGACAGAGCTTTGGTGTCAAATGGGAATCACTGGGGTACTGAAAGTCATGGAAAAGGTGCATTGTTACTGCTGTCAGGCTAAAGCTTCTGCAAAGATCTCACATTTATTAGCACTGCTTTATCAGACAGATTAAGAGAAGGTCAAGGCCATTCCCTGAGCTCCAAGTGGTAATTGCCCTGGGCACAACAATAACTTTGTTACCTTGGCAAATAATGCTGGAGCAGGTGGTGTGGGAGGAGGTGCCTGTCATCGGCCTAGCTCATTATCTGCCTGAGGAAGTGCAAACACCTTTAGGAAATGAGGTATGGTTTGAGAATTTGGGGGTGTTAAAGCCAAATCATCAGCCATGAAGCTGATGAGCCAACCATCTCCAGAACCTTCCTGCAGGGCTTCCTGTGACTGATCTCCTATGGTGGGACCCAGGACCTTCTTATACACATGTCCTTTCACAGCATCCAGTGAAGTGAGCTTCAGAACACAAAAGCTTGTGATACATCTATCACACACACACATGTGCATCTACACACACACACACAGTATAGACACGCAGGGTCTACATGTAATATTAACATAAGTTTGCTGTAGTAAAATAGTATGCAATAAGCTTTCCCTGGGAGCCTATCTATGTGTGCACCTGTTGAGAGAATTTTCTCCCAACAGGAACAATTTAAAGGAAGGCTACTTGTGCCCTGCTCCTTGCCACTACAGCAGGCAGGGAGAGCTCTAGGCTTCCCCGGGTGCCAGCCCCAGGCTGTCAGGGCCCACAAGGCTGGGCTGTGGGGGGTAGTGGGCAGCTGTTTTCCAGCCCCTTGCCTTGAAGCTGGGAAAGTGTCCTCTCCCCCAAAGCTGTTTTGCAGCCCCCTGCCCCAATCAGCTGGTATCACAGCTGAAGTGAGCCTGGAGCTGGACCAGGATTTCCCACCCAGCTTGGGGCTCACTGCCTGCTGCCCCACCAGTAGGACAGCTCCCAGCCAGCCCCTGGCTGAGTGGTGAAACAAGAGCTCCCCAGTCCCAGTACTGTTCATTTCCTCACTCCTGTGGGGAGCCGGGAGTCCCACAGTGCCAGGACAGGGGCAGGGGGGCAGAAAGGGACCCAGTCCCTGTGCTGATTAGCTCCCAGCTCCAGTGCAGAGCCAAGAGTTAAGAAGCACCAGGACTGGGCCCCCTTGCTTGTGTGGTTGACAAGGAACAGATTTGTTCCAGGTAAGTCTCTACATGTACCTTATTGTATAGTAACTATACAAGCTAAGTAAGATGTATAGAGAGAGAACACAGGTTTTTATGAATCCAAGTTCACTTCATCACATGCTGTGAATGTGCAGAGTGCATAGTGCAGAGTATAAAGTATAAAAAGTATAAAGTAAGTTGCCTTCAAGACAAGGTGACAATACCCATCTGATTAAGGACTATGGCAGTATCTCTATTTTCAGCTGTTTTCTACTATCCAGTTGTCCATAGAGACCATTTTCTTCTGGGAACTGGAACAGAATTACAAGAGTCCTTGGACACAGGGCACAGACATGGACCTAGTGAGCCTGAGACAGAAGTGTTGGCTGCACAGAGGGAGCCTCAGAACTGGAACCTGAAGCCCCTTGAGTAGACTCTGGTTTTACTTGTCAGTCAGTGAGAGGTGACATCTGATCTGCCCCCAAACTTTATCCAACAGGAGACTCCAACTTGCTGTGGCTAAGACCATCCTGCCCCCACTGGCTGCTTCTTGCTATGTCACAGGGTCCTTGACACCATGTTGTAGGTAGAGTGCCTTCCCCAAGCAGCCAGCACTCTTGTGGTAGAGGTGAAAAATATTTTTTTTATTTGCAAGCTTTCAGGCTCACACGCCCTTCTTCGGGCAAAGGAGAATGCAAAGATTGTAAAATTTCTCCCAGGTAGAAATGAAACTTCATATTGCACAGGAGAACTGGAGGATGGTATAAGTTTTTGTGGATAGGAAAGTTCAATGTTTGCAAATTAGGCTCAAATAAAAGCACTGTGACTTTCAGAGCAGGCCTGGTAGCCCTCTGACTGCCTTTCCACAGAGGTTTTTGCCAGTTAAAACAGCCTTTCCCTTTCTATTCTCTGTGTGGCTGCTTCACATCTCTTCAGTGTGTCAGATCTATGGACAACCCCAACTTTAAGGGGTTGTGAAGAGAATGAGGAGCTGATGTGCAGACCTAACTGAGGGCACTGGAACAGGGACATGTGGTCTTAATCAGTTTAAAATCTGACTGCCCCAGAGAGGAAATTAAAAGCCCCAAGTTCATAAAGATTGGGGTAGACCAATCATTCCACTTTGCTAAAGACGTGCAACTCTATAGATAACAATGGCGCATACATCCTACTGGAAAAAGGGACACTGTACCTTTAATGGTTTCTATCATCCAAATGCAAAGCTTCATCAAGAAAGTGCTCTGAAGTGGCCTGGTCTGTTCAGTCTCAGCATGAAGACCAGATGTTTGTTTGAGAAACACCTCCTTTTTGTTTTAAGAAAGCCCTGACCTCATGTACTTGACCTCCCTGCTACCCTTCTTGACCCCAAAACCTCTTGAGTTATTAAAATCTTGTTATTGGCTTACAGGTCCAGGCGCTTCCCTAATGATTCTGTTGCTGTGCACTGCTGGCTGGGTCTGTCAGGGTTGCTTCCCCTACCTTCTGCTCTGGTTACAATATTCTTACACTCACTCCACATAGGTACCATGGGAGCCTTCTCTATCCTTCACTCCTGCTTTTTATGGGCACAGTATCATGGACTGAGGGGTGCAAACTGGTCCATCATGAGCAATGAATATGGACTTTGAAACCTAAGGAACCCAATTAAGATATAATACTATTAGCTATTGCATTGCTGATCATTTTATAAGAAACAGCTAGTGATGACAATGTGATTATCTATCATTCTTGGATGCAGGTATGGGCTAAGCATGGAGCTTATCTGACTAAAGACAATGGGAAAGAGAGACAGAATATTGAGTAGATTAACTGGGTGCAAGAAGGAGTGGAAGAGCAGACATTTAAATCATGTGTGCTCAATGTTACTTAGGATCCAGTCCATAGGTGAGGATATGACATCCTCACAAGTTCCATTTGTGGCACTGTTGTTTAATTTAGAGAGGAATGGGCCATCAGGAAAATGTACTTGATAGCATCAGGTCCACTGCTGCCTAGGAAACCTTACAGCATTAAGAAGAAAGACTAAGCTTGTATGAAAAACTCTTCTCATGATCCAGTACCTAGTGATGAACAGAGATGCATGCCTGAGAAAAGAGGTAATGGAAAATTTCAGGCGTCTTCCCTGTTCACCGGGTATTGTCTGGAAACCTGTGGAAATCTGGATTAAATTGGTGCTGTGAAGAAATAAAGTCCATACTAAGTAGGACCCAGGGGCCTTTTCATATTGAAGATGGCATTATTACTCCTGTCAAACAAATCAGCCAGACAGCTGGGAACTCTACTAGGTGCGTGTCCTTAGAGTCCGATTAGTTTTGAGAGTTGAAAGCCCTTTTAGTAGCTCCAAGCCCAGATCAGATCAACTGATCTCATCAGTCTTGTCTTTATGCATCTGCAGTTCTGCCTGGGACTGACACACTGCGGGTGTGGGTAGATCTAGGATTGTGGTGAGAGGGGCGAATCCACACCTCCTCTGGCTATGTGATGCATGCACAGTGAGCTCTGAGCTCATTAGCCTGTCAGCACAGTTCCTGCTGTAGCTCTGCACATGCTATAACCTCTCTGAGCTCACTGGTTGATCAGTGCAGGCTTTGGCTAGAGTCCCTCATTTCATGCGGTTCCAGAGCGCAACGAGTGAGCGTTGCCATTCACCCTCCCTTTTTCCCCTCTCCTTCCCCTGCTAAATTCAACAGCAGGGGAAAAAGGGGGAGAGCAGTACCACTGGCAGTAATCATCCCTTTGGCTCCGAAGCTGCATAAAAGCAGGGGCTCTAGTCAGAGCTTATGCTAACGAGCTGGTGAGCTCAGAGTTCGTAGTACATCTGGAGTTCTGGCTTGCGCTGATATGGTGGTGAGCTCAGAGAGCTCACTGGCACCACACAACCAAAGGGGGTGCAACCACACCACTGCCCCCACCCCGGATACACCTCTGATTGTGCGGAAGTAAAAGAGTGGTGGAGCATGTTGGGAGGTTGAGGAGCCTTGGCAGCATATGAGGAGACAAGACCAGTGTCAAGGAGGACTCAGCCATATTTGAGGCTGGAGGCTGGAACATCGCCCGTGTGAGCTGGGAGGTCAGTCTGAGGGCTGAGCACACAGGGCGCTGGGACAGAACACCGAGAGCCAGTGATTAACTTCTGGGTGTTCAGTGTGACAGCAGCCTGGCCACTGTTCAGCAGCCAGTGTTCAGAGCAGCCCAAAAGACAGAAATGGTAAAAGAGCATTGGACTCACCGCTTTACTTTTATGCATCATCCAACCCAAAGCTGGCATGAGCTGATAGAAAACCTATTTCTTTCAGTCCTGCAGCTAGTGGACATTTGCATTATGGGATTGTGGTAGGGCTAAGGTACACAGATTCCATTTAGGTTGATGTTTAGAACTGGAAATCAGGTTTGGGGGTCAGGATTGTCATGACTTCTTGATAACCAGCCTTTATACCTCCCTCAGCCTTTATACCTTCCTGCTTATTCACCCTAAGGCACTTCACAGACAAGGATGGTAATATTGCAAAGAGCCACCCCAAGACAGGTACATTCTGTTCTATTCATTTTACAAAGGGGAAAACTGAAGCACAGATGTGGCTGTTCTGATGCTGTATCAGAGACAGGAAGAGAATGTAAGAAACTTGTCCCTCAGTGGGTGTCCCTACATGAGACACTTTACTGTGCATGAGACTAATCTACACTAGGGGTCTACATCAGGGGTGTCTATAGCAACGGCAGGCAAAATATGGCCCACGGACTGGAGCTGGCTCACCAGGCAATTTCATCTGGCACCCAGGTGAGCACGCACCAATTAATTGTATCTGACCCACCCTATGGCTGCCCTTTCTGCACTCTGTGTGGGGCTGAATCCAGCTCACTTATGACAAAGCAGCATGCTGTACTCCCATCCTCACCTGCAGGAGGGCCCTGACCTCTGCCCTGGCCCCAGTCCCACCCCAGCCCCAACCAGTGTGCACAGCTTCCAATGGGGCTGCCCCAGTGCCCCCTGCAGCTGTCTGGGGAACTTCTCGGCTCCTCTGTCTTCCAGTGACTCCTCCTCCTGTCATTGCTGCAGCACTCTGGGCAGCAGTTAGAGAAGCTGTGGTGGGCAGGTTGCAGCTGGGCAGGAGCATGGGGCCAGTGCCAGGGCTGGCAGAAGTATGGAGCTGGAACTGGAGAATGCTCAGAGCCAGGGTGGGGTGGTGGGAGTGCAAAACTCAGGTTGGTGTGGTCTGGGCAGGAGGGAGTACAGGACCAGTGTGGCTCTATTGCATGGGGCTCCCTGTGTGATGGGGCCAGCCGGCCTGGCCCCGCTTCCTGCTGCCTTGTGCATCTCCTGGGATTTGGCTGGAGTCATGCGCTGCTGGGGTGCTCTGCCTGCCACAGACCATGAGTGCCCTGAAGGCCTGCTGCTGCTGTCACTGTAAGGAGTTGTGTGCCATGGGAGGAGGGGGCGTGTGGGGAGGGAACCCCACACGAACATCCCACCATACCTACACATGCACCTGCACCCCCCCATACACACCCAAACCCCACACCTCACACCCACACACCCAAACCCCCATCCCTGCACACACACCCCCCTCCCCCACGCTCCCCCCCACACACCCCCTCTTCACCCTGACACATACATACTCATAAACATGACACACACACAAACCCCACACACAAATCCCACACCCACCCATACGAACACATACCCCACACTCCACCAAGTACACACCCCATCCCCCAACCACACCCCACACACTCCCACACACCCTCCACACACAATATACAAGAGTAAGATTTTATTTTGACCTGTTATGCAATCACCTCTATATACACTAGACAAACACACATAAAACAGGACAAAAATATTTTTTTAAACAAAATTAAAATTCGTTATAGTAGATATTTGATTTTTAGTATATGATTTTCTTTTTTTCTGGTTCCAAGATGGCAACCCCCCCTCCCAAAAGGAGTACATCTGGGGGCAAGGGGATGGACTTCCAGTGGCAAAGGTCGGGGGTTAGGGATGGAACTTCTGGACCCAAGATGACAACCAGGGGACAGGGTACTTGTCAGGAGGTAGGGCTACCCTTATGGCTCTCGACAGCTCACTAAAACGGGTTAAGTGTCCCTCTAACCAAAATAATTACTTACCCGTGGTCTACATGTGTGCCGCATTTTCTCCACATTAAATTAGTCTCATGCTAGTACTAACACATACAAGTACTACATAAATGGCACATTAACTAATGCACATTAGCTCATGTATAGATGCTGGCATCAGGCACAAATTGTGCCCGGTCAGCCAAATCAGCAGGGGACCAGCCTCCTGCTTAGGGCAGTCATGTGGCTGGCTGCTTAGCTGGCCACATAGCAGGGGCAGTTTGTTGGCTGCTCCAGGCTGGCCTCCAGATCCCTAGCCTGATCCCCTGGGACTGTGCCAGGTGCTGCATGCCCCCTGAGCACTGTGCCCCACCCATGTAGGCATGCATTGGCTGTAGCAGCCCTGCAGACCTTGGCTCTGGCCCCAGGGCCTGGCTGGTGGGCTCCATGCTCCACTCATGTGTGTACATGCTTGGCCTTGCAGCCCCCAGACCCCCGCTGTGACCCCCAGTACTGCTGGGAGGCAGAGTCTGCCTCCTGGGCAATGTGCCACCCTGCTGCAGGCATGTACAAACCAACGTTGGCACCAGGAGCCCCAGCCTGACTCCCCACATCAGCTGCTATGTCAGGCTCTCTGACACCAGAGAAACTGGCTTGCAGCCCAGCTTGGCCTGGCCAGCAGGGCAAACACCCACATCTATGCCATGATGTCAGACTGCATGCAGGAACACAGCCACTAGTGCTAGGTGAAGGTGAAGGATCTGCAGGCATAATAGGTCTGAGTGACAGACCACAATCATTGCTCCAGGGTTTTCTGTAGGTCCATGCCCTTCATGCAGCAGCTGGACTGAATCCTGGGCCCCAGAGACTCTGGGGGCAAAGCCCGCCATGTGTACTCCAGTATGAGTGGGCTACAAGAGCCTGTGCCATGGCCCAGCGAGGAGAAGGACTCAGTGGGGAAGGGCCCCTCAGAGCACCGGTTCCAGGTCCTGGTTTGGTCTCTGGCTGCAGCCTCACTTGGCAGCTTTGGCAGCCCAGACCACCACCTGCCCAGCCAACTCCAACAGCACATCCCAAGCCAGAGGTACTGTCCCAGGATGACCCATGAGCTAGCACCTCCAGCTTCTGCCCAGAGAAGACCGCTTCCCAGGTGGCCAGGCACCATGCCTTCATGCCCTGGGACACTGCAGGCTGCTGGACCATACCACCCCAGCCAGGGACCAAGTCTGACTGCTGGGAGTTTCTGCCACGCCTGTCTGGTAAGCCTCTCACAGGGAGAAGAGATGGGGGAGGGGGAGGCAGGGGGCACCACAGCCACCCATGCCCATACCAGCTCATCTGCCTGCCCCCAAGCTACATGCCTAGAGCTGGGGGCCCTGGATGGGTAGGGTGGAAGGGGCCTTTCCCTCCCCTCCCTGCCCTGCCTGGCCAAGCTCCCCACTGCTTGCCAGAGTTCCCCCCTACCAACATGTAAGGAAGCGTGAGTCAGGACTTGAGCTGTCAGAAGCCCAAACTAGGCAACCAGGGGCCTGTCATATGCAAAGAAACTCAGTGATGGCAGTGGCAATACCCCTCCAGGTAATGGTGCATGTTGCAGGCTGGGACACTGTCAAAGCTCAGGGCCCCATGCCACATTCTCAGCTGCACCTGGGGCATCATGGTGATCAACATCATCAGGGCACAGAGGGTCAGGCACCCCTCAGTGCACTCAAACAGCTTGTTGTGTGCCCAGGAGACTCTGACTGGTGCATGCTTGGGGCACAGACCATGAGCCGTGAGGGCTCTGGCCTGGGGCACCTCTCCAGAGAGGGCTACTGGGGGGAAAGGAGAGGCATTACCAGCTCCACATCCTAGCCCCTCATCCCCAGACACCAGGTGGCAGAGGCCCAGCAGCATAAGAGCAAACTGCTGGGCCTGTAGGTAGAGAGTTGGTCCAGAGCTGCTGTGCCAGCTCCCAGCAAGAGCCAACCCTGGCCCAGCTGGGGTAGGTGACAGGTAAGGAAGGCTGCCTGCAGCAAGTGAACTGCCTTCCCCTACTGTGGGAGCAGGGAGCAAGGGCTCAGCTGGTGGCTGCCTGTGGAAGGGCCCACCCAGCCAACTTACCATGGTCCCTCACCTGTGCATGCACAACCCCCAAACTGAGGCTGGGCAACAAACAGCTGCTCAGTACAGTGTATGTTATCTCTGAAATGCTGCAAATTCTCACAGCCTCTCTGTCCTTGCTCTGCAGCTCCAGCTGCTGCATGTGAGGGAGACCCACCAGCAGAGATGGAGCTGCAAGGATGTTGGTTGACACCCTCTGCATGCACTGCCTCCACCAGTGCTTGACCCAGGACTGCCCCTGCTCCTGGTCTTGGGCTTGGAAAGCCCAAGACCTGGCAGGGGAACAGGAGAAGGACCGGGCATACCCTGCCTTCAAGGAGAGGCACATCACCGTCCTAGTGGGGCTGGTGGAGGCCCAGGACTGTCAGGGTGCCATGGTGCCTAGGCAGTGGAGACAATGAAGGAGGACCTCCAGGTCCTCAACACTGTTTGGGCCCTGGCAGTCAGGTTTGTGACACCCAATGCCCAGCCCCTAGCCCCAGCCCCAGGCCCCACCTAGCCCCTGGCAGCCTCCTGCAGCCCATGCCAGGCCCAACAGTGGGCTTGGAAGGAGGTGCTGTGCTTCCTGTACTGGCCAGGGCCCCCTGCCCCTGAGTCTTGCCCACCAGCAGTCTGGTCCCCTGCCTGAGCTGCCACCCACTGCTCACCCTGCCACAATGTGGTCCCTGAGCAGGAGGTGGCTGTGGTTGGGCCAGCTCCACATGTGGGCTCTGCTGGCCCCAGCCCTGTAGAAGAGGAGTGGGACTGGGCTGAGCGGGATAGACAGCACCTGCCCTCGCCCCCATGTCAGCCCCCAGCAAGCTGGAGACACCATGGCATCCACACCCATGGTGGTATGGCCAGAGGCTGGGGTGCCAGGTACCTCTCCCTGCACCATAGATGCCTCCACTCCATGTCCCCCCCCATCCCCTTTCCCCAGCTGAAAGTAGGCAATGAACCACTGCAAATAGTTTAATAGGAAAGAGAGTGCTTTACTGGTGGTGGACATAGGGGTTAGGGAGGGGAACGTTGTTGGAAGGGAGGGAGGGAGGGTGATGTTGGGAAGGAAGGAAAGTAGGAGGGGTCTGTTGCTGCGATGGGGCTGTTGCGTAGTGTAGTGGAGGGAAATAAAGTTTGTTGTTTCTTGTAAACTGTCCATAGTGTGCATGTTCTTGGGGTAGCACTGTGGGCCCAGGGGCCATGGGCAGCTGCCCAGGCACCCTACTGTGAGGACTGGAGGAGGAGATGGTCAGCAAGAGCCTTGCAGACACAGCACCCTGGCTGCCACTGCCAGAAGGAAGATGAGGAGCATTCATGGCATGCTGGCCACCAGCTCCTGGGAGAACATCCTCTGACAGCCTGAAGCTGCTCCCCTGTGCCACCTGCCAGCCTGAAACTGCCCCCCCAGGTGCCCTCCTGTGCCATGGCAGCCTGAGGTTGCCCCCATGCCCCTTGCCAGCTCAGGGCTGGCATCAGGGCAGCTGCAGCCAGAGCCTGAAGCTCTCCCCTGGCTGCTGCAGGGAGGGAAAGGAGGGCAAGAGCAGCCCTGAACCTGACTGCTCCCATTGCCCACAAACCTATACCCAACAGGGCGCATACGTAAACACGTTCCCATCCAAAGCTTAATATGCCTGAATTTACTGTGAATTCAGGAGCATTAACTGCACATGCATACACACCCAATAGAACCACTATTTGCTCTGGTTAGGACTAGACTTAGGTTTGGTGTAGGTTGCGGTTAGCATGGCAATGAATCTTTGAATTCTGGATAGTGTTAATGTTATGCTGCAGGGATCACACAGGCTGCATGAGATCTGTTTGCATCTATCCCTCACTGTGTGCATGGGTAAATAATAGTTGCCACAGACCTGAGGAGATTTCATCCCATTCCTAGCAAAATAATTTGGAAGGGACTGCATTCAGAAGGTAGAAAATCCATGCCAGCGTTTGTCTCTGAACATAGATTCCACTCCATGAAATTTTCCCATGTGACCTTCTCTAATTCACTTGGTCCCACAATATAATGACCATGTTACCAGTGGCCTTTTGGCCCTGACCATTAATTGAATGCATGTTTGCAATGCTGCATACAGAGGAGATGAACCAGAAATGGCAACTAATTGCAACGTGAACTCCAGAGGGACAGACTATTCATCAGCTGGCAGTCAGCCTTTTCTGGCAGCCAGATTTCCACTAACAAGCCAGCCCTGCCATTGCAGAGGTGCTGTCTCCTTGGCAGAGAAGAGGAGGCTATGCATGAGTGCCTTATTAGGTTAGCCTGCAGCTTTTAATTGATTCCTTGTAAGGCCAAAGAGGGAACTGAAATGAGGTTCATAGGATGTGAGATCTACTCATTGCGGCCAAAGGGGCTGGGTTGAATGAATGGGTCAGATTCTTCTTTGGGTTAAGTAGGTGTTACTTGCTGAAGCACAATGTGAAAGAAAGAGGCAATGCACAGAGGAGAAAGGGAGGGGGTAAAGTGCCCAGTAGAGGTAGCAGTGTCTGATCAAAAAGCAAGACTCCCCTGTCCCTGACAGAAACCATATCCCATTGCAAGAGCATGTTCAAACCTCCATCCTGCCTAGAGACTCCAAGACTTCCCTCTGCTCCCCTCATTGCAACCACCATGGTCCTGACCTCAGCTCCAGGCAACCAGCAGAACATGACCTTGCAGGGACCCAGATTCATAGGTTATAAGGCTAGAAGTGACAACTATACTCATAGTTTCATAGTTGGTAGGGTCGGAAGGGACCCGAGCAGATCATCAAGTCCAACCACCTGCCAGTGGAGGCTGAACAGGTTCAAGTCCCTTAGCCTCTCCTCGTAAGGCTTGCCCTGCTGCCTCTCATCATGCGGGTGGCCCTTCTCTGGACCCTCAATGCTGTCCACATCTCTCCTGAAGTGCGGCACCCAGAACTGGATGCAGTACTCCAACTGCGGCTTGACCAGTGTCGCATAGAGGGGGAGGATCATCTCCTTGGACCTGCTCGAGATGCATCTGTGGATGCATGACAAGGTATGGTTGGCCTTCCTGACCGCATCTCCACGCTGTCAGCCCATGTTCATTTTGGTATCAATAATGACTCCGAGATCCTTTTCTGCCTCTGCACTGACAAGAAGGGAGTTCCCCAGCCTATAGGTCTGTTGCTGGTTCTTCCTCCCCAGGTGCAGTACCTTGCATTGTCAGTGTTGAAACCCATCCTATTCTCATCTGCCCACCCCTGTAACCTGTCTAGGTCCGATTGCAGCTTATTCCTCCCTTCTAGCATGCTCATATCTGCCCACAACTTAATGTTGTCAGCAAAGTTGAACAGGGTGCTTTTTACCCCCTCATCCAAGTCACTGATGAACATGTTAAACAGCGCAGGTCCGAGGACCAAGCCCTGGGGGACTCCACTGCCCACATCCTTCCAGGCCAAAAATGACCATCCACCACCACTCTGAGTGTGACCCTCCAGCCAGTTAGCAACCCATTTGGCTGTGTAGGTGTTGATGCCACAGTCCCCTAGTTTTTTAATGAGAATGAGGTGAGACATAGTGTCGAAGGCCTTCCTGAAGTCCAGAAAGACTACATCCATCTAAGGATTTTGTGACCTGGTCATAGAAGGCCACCGGGTTGGTCTGACAGGAACTGCCTCTTATGAACCCACGTTGATTGCCCCTAAGCATAACCTCTCCTACTGGCCCCTTGCAGACATGCACCAGGATAATTCTCTCAAAAAGCTTACCCAGGATCGAGGTAAGACTAACTGGCTTCTAGTTTCCTGGGTCCTCCTTCCTCCCTTTTTTGAAAATGGGAACCACATTGGCCCTTTTCCAGTCCTCTGACACCTCACCAGAGCACCACAAGTGCTCGTAAAGCCATGCCAGGGGTCCCGCAATGACCTATGCTAGTTCCCTCATCACTCTGGGGTGGAGATTGTCAGGACCAGCTGATTTAAATACGTCCAGTCCCTCCAGAAATTCCCCAACTAGATCCTCACTGACCCTAGGCCTGGGTGCGCCTCCCCCAGAGCCTGAGGGGGTCCTGGCAGATGGGCTGATCTGGTCCCTGCTCAGGAAAATGGAGGCAAGAAAATCGTTAAATAGGTTACCCTGGTCATCTGGTGCGACAATCAGATTTTCTAGCGTGTCTTGCAGAGGCCCCATGTTACCCGGTACCTTCTTTTTACTCCCTATATTTAAAAAAGGACTTCTTGTTGTCCTTGATCTGGGTAGCTAGTCCCAGTTCCCTCTCCACCTTGGCCTTCCTGACCGCCCCCTGCAGCTCCGAGCAACCGAGGTATACTCCTCCCTGGTGATGCCCCCTACCTGCCATTGGGTGTTTGCCTACCTTTTAGCTAGGAGATGTTCCTGTATGACTTTGGTGAGCCATGGGGGTTTTTGCGCCCTCTTGCCCCCTTTGACCCTTGTTGGGATTACCTCCCTTTGGGCATGGAGGATCATCTCCTTAAGGAACGACCACTCTTCTTGGATACCCGACTCCCCTTCCCTCCGGGACCTCAGTACTTCCCCAACTATTCTCCTTACCTCATTGAAATCCTCCCTCCTGAAGTCCAGGGCTGCTGCCTTGCTGCAGGCTTTTGCCACCTTGCTCTGGATGGTGAATTCCAGCAGGCGATGATCGCTGTTGCCCAGGTGGTCGAGCACCCACAGCCCCATCACAAAGTCATTGCCTGTGGCCAGCACCAGCTCCAACAAGGCGTCTCCCCTGGTGGGGCTGTGCACCTCCTAAGTTAGATGGAGGTCCTGTATCTCAGCTAGGAGCCTACATGAGTGGTCAGACCTGGCTGACTGCTCTTCTCAGCAGATGTCTGGAAAGTTCAGGTCACCCATGATGACCGTGTCTTTTGACCTAACTACCTCTGTGAGCTGACTTAAGAATTCCCAGTCTAGCTCTTCCCCTTGGTTGAGTGGCCTGTAGTAGACCCCCACTGTTAAGTCCCTTTCCCCTTGACTCCCTTGTATTCTAACCCAGAGCACTTCAGTGTGCCCCTCATCTGACCTTGTGCTACTAGATGAGGATGTATATTCCTTCTTGATGTAGAGTGCCACACCCCTACCTTTCCTCCCTGTCCTGTTCCTCCTGTACAGCCTATAGACCTTGATATTCACCACCCAGTCGTGTGTTGGGTCCCACCACATTTCTGTGAGCCCCACTATGTCTGGCTTAGTGTCAGCTAGCAGGAGAGTAAGTTCCTCCTGCTTGTTCCCTATACTACAAGCACTTGGGTAGAGGCATTTGAGGCCTCCTGAAGATGTGTGCACTGGCCCCCTAATCTCAGTACTGCCTGGGCCCCAGTTGCTTACCTGGGTATTCATTCTGCTTGTCATTGGTCCAGGCTGGGTTGTTCTTGCACGTGTCTCTTGGTTTTTTGGTTAAGGCTTCCTCCGCCATCATCTTCCCTGTCCCCCAGTAAGCCTAATTTAAAGTCCGCCAGAGGAGATCCGCCAACCTAGAAGAGAACATATGTTTACCTTTGGGGAAAGGTGAAGCCCATCCCACCCAAGCATGTCTCTTGTTGTGATGTGCGCGTCGTTGTCTAGGAAGCTGAAGCCTGCCTCAAGACACCATTCCTGAAGCCGCCAGTTGGTCTCTCTTATGCAGGTCTGTAACAGGTATCTGCTCTGGGCCAATCTA
Source organism: Caiman crocodilus (assembly GCA_030014935.1). Classification (NCBI taxonomy): domain Eukaryota; kingdom Metazoa; phylum Chordata; order Crocodylia; family Alligatoridae; genus Caiman; species Caiman crocodilus. The sequence goes on along the minus strand of JAGPOW010000344.1, from coordinate 770,413 downwards.
AAAGGAGGCCCATACACCTGTTCCTGGGGCAACTGCCTGCCTTCTCTCCTGCCATGCCTTGCTGTTAATTGATTAATTGCTGTTAATTAGCAGGAGGCTGTTCTTGTACTGCTCCGCTTCCAGGAAGCACTATCTGCAGCTCTGTTACCTCCCCTACACCACAGTCCACGCCTCGCAGATGAAATAGATGTTATATCCCAGCTTTATTACAATCTGACCACCTTTTTGCCCTCTCTGGTCCTTCCTTCCTTTGATACGTGCCCTCTCCGGCGCTGGGGCTGTCCCTGGCCCTACCTCACTGTGTGCCTCTTCTCCGGGGCCTTCTCAGTAACGCCTGCCCCCTCTCTGGGGCTCACTGCACCTGCACTGGGGCTTCTCAGCAATGTCCCCTCTCTGGGGCTTCTCAACTGCCCCTCTCTAGGGCTGGGGTCTGTGCACCCCAAATGCCGCACCCTTGCTGGTGCTGGGGTTCCCACACTGCTGTGGGTCCCCTATGAGGCCTCCTCCATCCCCTGATAGCCTCACCCAAACCACCAGTTACAAACAGCAATACAAATGTAAGCCACTTGACTATAGCATAAATGGAAGCCACCTGGCCATAACAACAGTCTAGAATACCAGGGAATACTCCATCCCTCAGCCATGTCAGATGCTACACCTTCAGTCAGGCTGCTCCTCTCTTCCATGAGAGAGAGAGCTCCTTTCTCCTTGGCTGTCAGCAGGGAACTGCCTCTGGCCCCAGCTCCTAGGGTTTATAAGGGAGCCAGACCCTGCCCCTTTCAATCAGCTGACCGCTGGCAGGTGTGATTGCTTGTTAGCTCCCGTTGCCCTGGCTCTTTCCTTAGCAGTTTCCCCTCTTTAGGAGCAGGGCACCTAAGTCTTCTGCGACAAGGTCTCATGTCGTCTTCCACATCCGCTCACTGGTAGGACAGAGAAGAATACCATCTATGCTCCTGTCTCATTTAGTCCAATCTCCTTTAAGACACAGGTCCTAGGAATACTATGGATTAATTCCTGGTTGGATTATAACAGATCATTTAGAAGTCCATATACTCTTGATCTAATCGTTGCCAGTGATAGGGAATCTTCCCTAGCCCTTGGCACATTGCTCAAAAGGCTAGTTGCCTTCACTGTTCAACAGTTGTGTCTGATTTCTAGACCAAATTTCTTAGTTTCAGCCTCCAGCGACTGAGTCTTTTCTGCTGGATTGAGGAACCTGCTGCTATGACACTCCTGTTCTACATTCACAAGGCTAATCACATTTGGAAAATGTGCCCATGTTGTTTGGAAATCTGTGTAGGATTTCTGTACTCAGGGAATACCCAATGCTGAGCCAGATCATCCACTGGTATATATGACTGTAACACCATTGACTTCAATGCACTGTGCTGATTTCCAACAGCATGAGGACCATTACCTGAGGGAAACTATGAGAAATTCCCAGAAAAGAGAGAAGTGGAGCAGGAGTTGTCTGGGGGACAAGGAAGCAATACCCAGCACCTGGCCCCATTCCCATACTGAGGCCAAGGGAAACATTGCTGGCATCTGCATGTGGCTGGTCAAGAAAGAGAGCAGAGGGTGTTTGTAGCAGCAGTGTGTGTTGCTAATGGTTCATATTCTGATGATACTGAGGAATACAGCACTGTATACAACTGAATGAAAACTTTGAACAGTGTGGGGAGACCATGGGCCAGAGCATCAGCTGCTTTCATCTAGTGGCTGGAAAGATTGTCCAAAACACTGTCCCAGTGCTTCAGAGATATGCTGCCTCTGCCTCCGCTCAGCAAACCAGAACAATTGTGTTGTGAAGGTTTTGCCTGATACCATGCTAAAGTCTTCTTCAGTGCCCCGTCACCACAACCAACAGCATCCTGACTAAAGTGCTGTCATGTGTTCCCTTCCACATTTGGTCCCTTCTCTTAACCAACATTGCTTAACGCTTACCCCCGTGCACACAGCCTCCAGCAACCAAGTCACTCTGATTTACCTTAGACAGGCTGCTGGATGCATGAGAAGCACCTAATTGCTATGCCCACCTGTGTGGAAATCTGGGTGAGTATAGCAAAGGCATAGGAAAAGATGATTCTCTCGGGAAATAGTGGGCAGCAGCAGGCTGCCTGAGGTCTGTAAGGTATGAGTAGAAACAGGGGAAAGAGCCGTGACTTCTTGGAGCCCTGAGACTCAGGAGTAGCCTGAAGGGATACAGGCTTCAGTCCTCTTGGAAAATCTTAAGGCAGGGAGTGCCCTCTGGGCTGCAAGTGGTGGTTGCTCCCAGGATTCAACAGAGCTGGGACAAACACTTTGCCACATTACCCTTGCTATCAATGCTTGTAGACAGCAAGTAACTGGGTGGCAGATATCAGCTGAGTTGTACTGATCTTCCATGGTGCTGGCACTGTTGCCAGCTCCCTCTATGGGTCCCTCTACGGCTCACCAGCCCCATTTGCTCACTCCATCCTGCCAGCACCTCAGCTCTACCTCCTCTCATGCTGGGAGCTCTTCTGGAGCCAGACTAGTTACAGTCACTGGGACAGTCTGCTTCACACACCATCCATTGCCAACACTGAACTCCTCTGTACTGTATATATGCTGCTCCTCCCTTGTGCTCCACTCTTTGTTTGCAGGCCTTTCATCCATTCATTCATCCGTCCGTCCGTCTGTCTGTCCATACATCTGTCCATTCATCAATACACTTATGGAACCTTTCACCCATTTGTCACCAATCATGTTTGTGCTGCTGCTCCACAGTGCTCTGCTCTGTGTCTAGCGTTGCCATCACATCAATGTGATTACCAGCTCATTCTGCCTATGGGTCCAGCTTCCTTCAGAATCATCCACCTATGTCGTCACTCTGCATTGTGGGATTTGGGCAGCGCAGTATCCAACCACATTTTTCCCTATGGTTCCCATTCAAAGGCAGCACCTCTCAAATCCTAATCTTTCTTTCACTGGGAACATGACTCCCCCCATTACTCACCGCCCTCCTGTCCAAGGCCTTGTATTTTAAGTCTTCTTGATCACACCAACCTCCTGTTTCATAGAATCATATAATCGAAGGGCCAGAAGGGACCTACAAGATCATCAAAACTGGTTCCCCTGCCATGGGCAGGAATTTATTGGACTCAGAGGAGCTCAACAAGGTGCTTGTCCAGTTTCATCTTGAACACCTCCAAGGATGGTGACTGCACCACCTCTGCTGGAAGTGTGTTCCAGATTCTGGTAACCCTTACAGAGAACAAGTTTTTTCTTATGTCCAGCCTGAATTTACCTTCTATTAGCTTATATGCCCACTGGTCTTTGTCCTCCCTTGAGCTGCCTTCCTGAAGAGTTGCTCCCCTAGATCTTGATGCTGACCCCAAACATATTTGTAAGCAGCTATCAAGTCACCTCTCAGCCTTCTCCTATTCAGACTGAACAGTTCCAGTTCCAGGATCCTTTCCTCATAGGGCCTGTCCTCCATGCCTCTAATTATACAGGTGGCCCTTCTTTGTAAGCTCTCAAGATTATCCACATCCTTTTTAAAGTGTGGTGCTCAGAACTGGACACAGTACTCCATATGTGGCTTCACCAATACTGAATAGAGAGGAAGGAGTGCCTCCCTAGATCTATTGGCATCACATTGGCTGATGCACCCCAGAGCTCTGTTTGCCCTTCTCGCAACCTAATGACACTGTTGGCTCATGTTCATCTTCTGGTTTACCGTGATCCCCAGATCCTGTTCAGAAGCTGTTGCAGCCAGTGGACCACCACCCATCATGTAGTTATGGTGAAGGTTCTTCCTACCCAGATGAAGAACCCTGAAAACCTTATCTGATTTTGTTCAGCCCACAAATCCAGTCGATTAAGGTCATCCTGGATCTTTACCCTATCCTCTGATGTACCCACATTTCCCCACAGCTCGGTATTATCTGTGAACTTAATCACTGAGCTTTCCACCCCCTGATCCAGGACATTAATAAATACATTAAAGAGCATGGGCCCAAGTATCGATCCTTGGGGGACACCATTGGAGATGGCCCTCCAGGATGAGTCCATTCCATCAATTACAGTTCTCTGGGAGCAGCCTCTAAGCCAGTTGTCAACCCACCTCACCATAGACTGGTCCAGCCCAGCACCCTCCAGTTTGGTTGAGAGAATCCCATGGGAAACAGAATCAAAGACTTTACTGAAGTCTAAGTAAATTACATCAACCTTGTGTCCCTCATCTAGGTTAAGGTAGCTTACACATTTCTTTCCTCCTGCCTCTCCTCATTCATGCCTTCCTCAACAATCTAGGAACATCTCAGGTGAGCTTCTTAGGTGGAGGCAACCAAGGTAACAGGCATCCAGGTGGACCGGGCAATATACTCCTGTAAGGGGGATAACTCAGTGGGGCTGCTGGGGAAGGACACTTGCTGAGAACTCAATAGGAGTAACCCAGGGACTCATTTTATTTCCCAGCGCCAATCCTTTGACATGGGTCAGAGTTACTAGGGGCCAGTACCCCTGCACCTGATACCCATGATGAGTCTACAGGTGGTAGTCTTCATACCATATGAATCCCTTGTATTAATTCATCCTGCTAGCTCTACATCTAATTGAAGAGGTCTTTCTCTGAAGAGGTCTTTCTGCATGTCTTGTAGCCAAGAAGGCATATTTTCTCCTGAGAAGTAATTATGGACAGGGGAAGCCTGGGGGATTGGTTCAGTTCAACATTCTCCTTTGGTAATAAAAAGGTATGCACTGGCTTTGACCTCTGACTGCCATAAGCACTGCACAGAGCTGTTATTGCCTTCTTATGACATGAACACAAATGCATCTTTAATTCCTTCCTGAAGCTCTATGAACCATGTAGCTTAAGTAAGGGCAGCCTGGGACTTGTTAGAGAACAATTTATGTGACATCACATAGTGCTAGATGGGATGAGGGCAACTTAATCACTTTTAATTATGTTCTGTTGAAGCCATGCCAAATTTTTTGAACAGAATTAGACCTCAGGCCTCCCTTTGCCTCCCTGTCATTCACTCCAGTTCACCTGGAGACTCAACATGCAGTAGCATCCATAAAGAAACTCATTACTACCTCTTTATCACTAAGTAGCTCAGGCCCAGGCCTACTACTGGGGCAGTAGGAGAAGAACAGTCTGCTGAACAGAAGCATATATTTTTTTGTTTTATGGCCAAGAGGGCAGAGGGTAAAAAATGCCTGGTGGTTTGGAGGAGGGGAATGGGAGAAGGGGCTCTGATTTTCGTATCTGATACATTCCTCTTTTTGCCAGCTTCCTTGGGTTGAAATCCTGGAGTTCCTCAATGTTTCTATGATGTAACAGTCAATACCATGGTGGACTGTACCAGAGCACATATTGCTGAATGGCTATACATGGGAACAAGCAAAAGCACTGATAAAATCCTTGGCAAAGCTGTGCACAAAATGGGAACTGGGTGTTCCAGGAACAGCTCCATTGGAAAGACAGGGTTTGTCATCAACACCTTCTGCAGAAAACGTGACCCTTTCAATAAAAACACAAAAAGCCAGAAATTGACTAGCTGAGGATGAAAATTGTCCCCAAATGCAACTTCCAATTGTCCCCAATATGCAACTACCTCAATGTTGCAGAAACTGAAAAAAATTAAGCCCAGGAACTTCCCAGATTTTCAGGATTTGTTTTGCAGAACAAAAACAAATCAAAACAGGGGAAACTGAACCTTCCCACAAAAATGTTTATCTGAAAACCATGCTTTTCATTGAGAAAGATGTTTGAACAGAAAATGTTCAATCAACATTATCATCAAGTCTGATTTTGCTCTAGCTTCCCTTGCATGAAGCAAGGGAATGCTGTTGATTGTCCTGGTACAAACAACAAATTGCCAACTCTTGGATTTTACTACAAGTCTCTTACACTGGGGCTTTCTGAAACACAGCAAATACTTCAAGACTTACGACAAAAATGCAAGAACTAGCTACATGTGGAAAAGACAGAGCATCACATGAATGAGAATGTGCCATTCTCCTCTTATGAAGACTTACATCATTCAATAAGGGTGCAAAGCCAATGCATATGATGCAACTAGCTAATTACACACCATGAAATTTGGTTGTGTCCCCTACTTTGGATGTACCACATATGCAGTAAGCTCTGCGCTTATTAGGTGATTGGGACAAGGTCTGGCCCGAACTCCTGCTTTTGCGTAGTTCCAGCACACACAGGGTGAACATTGCTTATGCTGTTCACCCTTCCTCTTCCTCCTTCTCTGAGTTCACCAACAGGGGAAAAGAGAGGACAAGTGGAAGTGGTAGTGCTCATCCCGGTGCTCCAGAGCCACATGAACTCATGGACTCTGGGCAGATCCTGTTCTGACAGCCCACATACAAAACAGCCACAGGGGGTTAGGGGGGGACCTGTACCACCACACCCCTTGGATTTGCCTCTGCCCTGATGCTTTGGAAGAAAGAAGAAGAACAAAAAAGGAAGGAAGAAAGAAAAGAGAAGAAAACACAAAACTCAGATTGGATCTAGTCAAGAAAAACCTGAGGGAGAGAGTCCTTCCTGACCCTGGCTGCTTAAAGCCTTGCAGAAGCCTGAGATTTAATTGTAATGATTATCTTAATGTGGAACTGCAAGTGATATGAACAAGATGAGAGTGAGTTTCTTCCTCCCAAAGCCCAGGATGGAAGGGAATGAACAGAGGGACTCCAAGATTTACAGATTATAGGGCAAGCAGGAGCCTCCACAACTATCTGACCCCTTGCACACAGGGCATAGAAGGAGTTCAGTTAAAGCAGGCTTTTTAGAAATATCTCTAAAATCACTTTAAAACTCTCAAGTGAAGACAAGTCCACCCCCCTGGCTAGTGAGTGGTTCTAGTATCTTGTTACCCTCACTGCTAGGAAATCATGTCTAATTGCAAAGATTGAGTTTTTCTAACTTCATCTTCTAACTACTGGATCTGATTATGTCTTTCTAGGCAAGACTAAAAAGCACTTTATAAGAGCCAGTTATTGTTCCTATTTTATTGGTAGCTGCTGTTTTGAGCTGCTGGCCAGTATGTTGGTTTGCTGCCAACTCTTTGTGAAAAGTACTGCAGCATCTGTAACCACTACCAAGAACAGCAGCAGGGATTTAAGGTCCAGATTACAAGGGCCTTTGAGGCTGTAGGTCTACACACTAGCAGTGCTTCTTAAAGACAGCGCCTCTGCTGGCACAAGGATACCCTTACTACCTTGAGACATATGGGCAAGGAATGATCTACATGTCTCCCGTTGGTGTAGTGTGTGAGAAACTACCAACCTTCCACATATTAATTCTTAGGGTGCCTCTATGTGCTAGGCCAGTGCTGCCATCCCCGTGGTACAGATGGGAAACCGAAGCACCAAGAAACCAAAGCCCAGATTCACAAAGGAATTTAGGCTCCTAATTCCTGTAGGCTTTGATGGGAGTTCAATGCATAACTACATTTATAATTCTGTGCCTAAGTCTCTTACTCAGAGTCTTGTAGGAGGTTTGGGGAAGAGCTGGGAAAGCAAGTCAGATCATAGGACACCTTTTAATTACAAGATCATCTTTCCTCCCTAATGGAGAGGACTTGAATGGAGACTCACTGGGAATCTGCAAGAAAATGGGCCAAAGGCAACTTCACCCCCAAAAATCTGCAGGGCTTTCTCTCACCTCAAGCTCCGGAGTAAAAAATAACTCCAGTTAAAACTAGCCAACATGGAAACATAAATAAATTCTGTAATGTATTGTTGATTCATCTCTTTTAAAAATAATTATAACAATGTGATTCCCATTCACTTAACATTCATGATTTAAAGTGCCTTCATTTCAATTTCCCCTATAAAAATCCCATAAAACCATTCACTGAGCAAAGAGCATTTAATTTGCCCATGAACATGAGGTTTTTATTTTCTAGCAGTAAAGAATGCCTATTATCTCTTCAAAGATCTCTGAGCTGTGAGAAAAAGCCCGTCTCCTCCACAGATCTTCTTAGGAGCCAAATGCGTGGTAATTAATCCCAATTTTAGAGCATTTTTGGAAGATGTGATTCTGGTGATTTCTACCACTCGTCGAAGTCTCAGTTTTCTGAAGTGGTATTCACAGACCGATGGCAGGTTCGGGCAACTTCTCTGAAAATACTGCAGTCAGACCAGTGATAGATCTGGGCCAATTTCCATTGCTGTCACTCAAGATTGTAAGTGTAGTTCAGTCCGTTGAATGTGTTTAGAACATTTGATTTTTTTTAACATCCAAAGAAGGGAGAGAAGCAGTAGAGAAAGAACATGAAGTTAAGTTGAATCCTGTGTCTCAGGATGCACATGGAAACGAGGCCTACTTCCTTAGACAGGCCGAGGCCAAGAAGGGCATGTCTGTACCCTCCAAGGGATGTGGTAGGGGACACACCCTGATGCAGATGTAATATAGCAGTCCTTAGCATGGCACTGAGCACATAATAACTCCTGGTCTTGATGGTGCTTATTGGCTCATGCCCAGCACCACGCTAAGGAAAGCCCCCATACCCAGCCATTTCTGGGTGTTGGGGAGGCATTCTGTGCTTTACTGCAGCACCCCTGGCAAGGTCAGACAAGCCCTCAGCAGAGGGGTGGTAACTATTGCACAGGCTCAGGAGCTCACTCTGAAGTTGCAAGGATCATTTCCATTGGGAGCAGGCAGTTTGGTAGGTCCCCAGCATTTGTATCTGAACACTGAGCAGATGCGGGGTGCTCTGGGGAAGGATTATAAATATGGAAGCTGTATATAGTTGCAGGGACTTAGTGGCTGAGCAGCACAAGAGGCAGGATCCCCACTCCCATGCTGCATGGCATTCTCCAGGCTACCAGTCAGACAGTCGGCTCTCAGCACAGGGCCTGCTGGAGTGCTGCTGGCTGCGAGGATCTTAGGCTATTGTTAAATGAGTTTGCATCACCCTCCACATCTCCTTGTTACAGAAACCACAAGCTCTCACAAAGCCCCAGGAATTGCCTGAAGTGGAACCCGGCCAGGACACCAAGCCAAACTCACACAAAAAAGAGCCATGGGATGTCTTATGGCTGTATCAGCTGAGGCCCACCATTCCAGATCTCATCTGGAAAACACAGCACCCCATAGCACCATGCTGGGGACCACAGTTAGCATTCACTCAAAGAGGAGTGTCCCGTACCGAGCCCTTAACACCATTCCCTGCAGCACAGTACCATTTTGCACCACGCTGGAGCACTACGCTGCTGGTTTAGGAAGGGGACAGTCCCCTTATGAACCCTTCAGCCCGCTACCTGCAACATAGCATTCCCTCGCACTGTACTGCATTGTTAGGGCCAGTGCCACCTCAGAGGGAAAGTGCCCCCTAAGGCATCATCCAGCCTTCTCTCTGCAACACAGAACCACCAAGTGTCACACAGAGCCACTTGAGGCCTGTGGTGGCTCGGAGGCAAAGCATCCTCTACTGCAGGGCTGTCTAACTGGTGGCCTGAGTCCCATGCAGCCTCCAGGTGGTTAACAGTGGCCCTTGAGCTCCTGGTCCTGGTACTGCTCCCCCCAAGACTTTCCTGCACTACTGTTAGAGTCTCTGGGCTCTCCTTCCCTCCTCCAGCACTGCCTCCCCCTTCCCCTTCAAAAGAGCCTTTGGCTAGGAGGGACCTGGAGTGCTGGCATGGTACGCTATGTATGGTGAGGGAGGGGGCATGCAGTGCAGGGGAGCAGATGTGATACAGTGGGATAGGAGCCCACAACATGGCACTGTGGAGACTGCCCGCATAGTGAGGTGTGAGACCCATGCAGCGTGCAGTCCATAGCAACCTTGAAGCTGGACAGCTTTGCTTTTCTGTGTTGTCAGCTACATTCCCACAACACTTCACTGTTACTGGGACAGGAGGGAGGCGTAAGTGGATGGGACCATGCTGGGGTTATTTGTATGAAGGGCTTTCCTTCAGCTTTCCTGCACACCTATAAGTAGTTGGAATGCTGCTAGTTAAATATATCACCAGTCCTGATTAATTTAACAGAGAACAGCAGACATACTTGCAAATTTACCAGAGTTTCCGGAAAAAAAAAAAAA